>BRZM01000199.1:112863-304082 GCA_033238685.1 Lates japonicus | reverse complement strand
GGGAGGGCAGTTTACGCAGTTCAATCAGAGACAGATGTGTGTGTCTGTAAGAGATCCAGGGAGAGAAACTTGGGACACTGTGCTGCTTCGGGGCCTGGCGAGAGCAACCCATCTTTCCAGTGTGTGTGTGTGTGTGTGTGTATGTGTGGTGGACTGGTGTTCTGGGATATGTTGCATCTTGCGGAGCGGAAATGTGCAGGGATGTGGTGTCTTCAGCATGAAGGATAAGAAAGGAAAGAGATGTTCCAGTTTTACACTGAAAATCTTCAGAAGAGGACTAAATGATATGCAAAAAAATAATATTTCTATATTATTATTATTATTTTGGCAGATATTGCAATATGAATCATGATTTTGGTGGGAATTTTAAAATCAAATTTTCACTGAAGAAGATCTAAAAATGACGATGACGTGATTCTTGCTGGGGTCTGTACCAAACAACCAAATTCCCTTACATCTGGAGAATATCTTTTATTTATAATGGTATGTTGTGACACATTTTACATACATTTATATAAAATGGCCAGGTGATACTACACTCGGCCATATTAAGATTTCGATTATATTTTGATTCATTGTTCAGCCCTACTTCAGGATAAACAAAGGAAACCTGTATCAGTACGTGATCTGTTGGCACATGCACGACACATTGTTGGTAAAAATAGAAGCTGTTGAAGTTCCAGTTGATGTAACTCTATTGTATTATCATGTAAATGAAACTAATGTCAGTGCTTGCTATTTAAAGACCTGAATGATAAAGTCATCACTGTGGGAAATACAATATTCTCGCTGTCTTGTTGAGCGTTACATGAAAGAATTCATGCCATGCACATGTCTGAAACATGAATCTACTACTAGCTGCTAGCAGCTGGCTAACATACCTTAGCACAAAGACTGGAAACAGGGGGGAACAGTTAGCGTGATTCTGTAGTTTCCAGCACATAGCCCCAGTACCCGTTATGTGCAGTTGTGTGTGTCCACTTCCATGGATTCTTACACTTTTGTGTTTATACAAATTAAACAAACCTTTAGAGCAGTTTCTCCTGCTTCCAGTCTCTATGCTAGAGTAGTTTCAATCTTTTTATCTAATCCACAACGAGAAAAAAATCAAGTTTATTTCCCAAAATGGTGAAATCTTTCTCTAGTGTTCTTTCTCATCTAAGAGCAACAGAGGGCAGCACTGATATCCTTTTAGTGTTGTTGTGTTGGGGGCTGACAAAGAAGAAGGAAGAATTTACATCCAAGCTTTCTTAGCTCTCAGTGTGTCACTGTACATGTCCTTACCAGTGTCCCGTCGGGGGGATAAAGTATATGCAGCAGTGAACTCTGGAGTCTGGGATTCTTTTCTTCCTGTTGATGTTGATCTCCTCCTGCCAGGTACGCTTCGTACTGGTCGTTAATGAACTTCATGATGGGCTGCCAGCTATACCGCAGCAGGCATTGATTGAGGGGATGACGAGGGAGGAGGGGGACAGGAAGAGATGGAGAGATAAAAGAGGAAAGGAGGAGGCAAGATTGAGGTAGAAAAGGGGATAGATGGGTAGGAGGGGGAAGAGGAAGGAGCTCAGAGAGAGATAAACAGAGAGAGGAGGAAGACAAGGATATAAACCGACAGAGAACAGGAACAGGAAAAGTAAGATGACAGGAAAAGTAAGGAGAGAGGGTGAGGCATCTGGTTAGACACAATTCAAATCTCACAGCTCATATAGTTAATGCAGTGATGGCAGAATTGTAACGTACCAGTTCTCATTGTTGATCTGGTCTCCAAAGCCTGGTGTGTCAATGACTGTCAGCTTCATTCTCACTCCTTTCTCCTCGATGTCTGCACATAAACAAAAACACATGTGAGTTCAGTGAGTGACAACACACTGTATACCATGATGCCAAAAACACATTGTGCACTTTATAAACAACTACTGAACCATGTGTTGTAGATATAAAACAAAAAAAAGTGGCATGATTCTACAACTGTACTTCCTATTTCTCACCTGGATTTTATTTAGAAAAAAGGTTCAAAATTGTTGGTTTTGTAATTGAAGAACATTTGATTTAAAGAATGGGAGGAAGAAAAGTAGAATGAAAGAAGTATAAAATACATGTTTAGAGTGAGTAGACAAGCGCTATGTAACATTTAACTATGGCTGACTGATGATACAGTCTGACAGAGGGAACAGTGTAAATACAGAAAGAAAGGGGAGAAAAACAAAGTGACAGGGATGGGTTTATCTTGGCTGACAGACCTACGGACACAGACAAACAGAGACAGAGAGAAGAAGGGAGGGGTTCAAGAGGGCCATACCATGACTGATAGACTTGATTTCGATTGTTTTGGGGATCTTCTCTTGGCTTGTAGCCAGCACTGACTTACGGCTGACCTTAGACTTGAACAGTGTGTTCATCAGAGTAGACTTTCCCAGGCCACTCTGTCCTGTAAGGAAAAAGTCAGAGAGAGCAGACAGTGAGAAGAACACGCACACCATAACATATATGTATGTTAAAAAAGCTCTTTTTACTGTGGCTGCTTGCACTGTACGTACTTTACAGTCTACATACTGCAATATTGTAATATACCCAAAAAAGATTAAATGATCATTTTCTGTGACAGTTTAAAACTCAAGACGCCTCCACGCTGTCAGTTGTTGGGCTGAAACAGTGACAAGCTGCAGGCATCACAGCCGGCAAAGCCATCAATATGCGTGACCACAACCCAAATACGCCTTCAAAAAGACAGACTGGATCCAAGGTAAACCAGTTTTTAAATATGTGCACTGAGTGACCAGAAATACAGAAAAACTTGCATATTGTAATGCCATTCAAAAGAACAATCCTGTATGAGACTCCTGTACCTTTAAGAAACTTTTTAGGAGTATTTTTTACATTTTGGGTGACACTGTGAATAATAATACACTATAATAATTTATATACCACTTTTGTACCACTATAAATGTAATGATTCCATTAAAAAAAGAGGCTAAAAATTTAACACAGCAAACAATCAAGAAGAACAATCAAGCATATGAAAATAAAACCAAACCAGGATAAAAACATGAAACAATATTAATAAGCAAAGGAAGATGTAATATCACAAACCTTTTACAGAGTCTGAATATGAAAAGATTTATTTTCTTCCTATAATTTTATCATTTGCCATTTGCTTATACTTTTCAACAAGATGGTCACACGCATGGTTGTAATAATGCTTTCCACCTGGAGAAGACAGGCTAAGGGCAACTTTATGGTAGAAGCTCTAATTGTCAATATGGATGGAACCACATCTTACCTCTGCACGTCATGCTATCACCCCCACAGGTTAATGAAGAGGAGTTTGGAGGGGCCCCACTGGGCAGCAAACATTCACAGTTCAGTTTTAGGTTAAGTCAACATTTAGAACTTCACTGACTAATGGAGGCGAACACTCAAACACAGTCAGCAGCTTGGTTACATGCAAGACAACAGCTGCAGATTTTTTTGGATGAAAATCATACTTCAGCTGGAAGTTTAGGAAGTGATCATCACTGCCAAATTTGGACTTTTATCAGCTATAAAGCCTCATCAGCACAGCACAGTGTCCATTCTCTGTAACAGCTGTATTTCCCAAAGTGTATTGGTCCAACATTCTTTCACTAACTACCATCACAACAGTGAAATGGTGCCAAAATCCCACGCTTGCCTTCTGTACATGGCCATAGTAGTGCAGATTTTGTATAAAACTATAACGAAGCTAAATCAAAAGCAAAAAAAATCTGTTTTGAAATATTCCTCTGTAATATCACTGATGAAAAAGAAGAAATGAAATCGAACTATCATCCAAAATCATGACAATCCATCAACCAATAAAACATTTTTTGCAAACAATCAAGTTCATCCGTGCATCTTTATAATCAGATACAGGCTAGATTTTTCGCTCTGTATTCTTCGGCACCAAAGTCTGTCCAAAAAAAAAAGACTCTACCTGCTCTGTTGCTTTCACTGTTCGTGATCATGCAGCTACAATGTTTAATTACGCAAATTAAACCTAAAGCACTCTGCTAACCACAAAGATACCAACCCAATTATCCAGTTTTAAAAAGTATCTTTCCTTGCTGCACTGCTCTCCTTTTTTAAGTAGTGGAATATAATTACATTTGAATGCACAAACCACTGATTGTGTTAGGTTTTGTTTACCATTGCCTCCACACCTTTACACAGTTCAGTCTCAACCCTGAGGCTGCTTCTTAAGCAAGCTTTTTTTATTTGGGGATAAAACACAGACCAACCGGCGCGACATCATCCAGAGGAGACAAACGGTAGGGAGGTGGTGTGGGTTTTATGGTGGCCTGTCTACTATGGAGGTGTGTGTGTGTGCAGTTAGCTCTGGTTTTAAAAGGTGCCTGATCACAGTGATGACGGTTCAATGAGAAAGAGAGTTTTAAGTCCTACTGTGTGTGGCTGCTTATTAAAATTCGTTTGAGGCCTCACGTTTTCTGACACAACTTGATTAGAGAGAAAACAGCATCTACCTGAATGACAGGACACATGTTATAACAGCTGGCTGAAGTCTTTTTGAGATGAACATACATCTAAGTATAATGGTGGATACTATGTGTAAAATGTATTTGATGACAAGGCTCAATGAATGAGAAAGTGAAAAAGATCATCCTCATGATTAAGAATGCCCCTTTTCAGTGGAAAAGGCAGACATGACCACTGACAACCTACATTAGCAAGAATCCATCCCTTTAGATCACATTTTATTATTCCTCAGAGAAATTCATCTTCTCTATTTGAGCAATTTTAAATATTTAGGAGCAGCAACCATCCACAACCCAGCAGCCAGGGACCAACTCCAGCCCTGAGGCCAGTGCTTTAGTCAAGGGTAATGACATGAATATTTCTAATACCTAACATGCATGTCTTCTGGTTTGTGTGAGGGGTGAGTACAAGGACACTGGAACTTTCTTGCTTTAAGGCTATCAGGCAAACTCAGTGTGTCTACATTCACTTTAATGTCCAGGTAACTCCTAGATTAGCGCAGGTAGTCAGAGAGTAGATTTACATGCAGTAGTTACTGTAAATACATGCTGCTTACATGTAGCAGGTCAGTAATCTGATTTCTCAACTAACCCAACCTTATGTTGAAAGCATGGCTCACTCCTTTTTATTTTTTTAATGATAAAAAGATGATGCTTCCTGTACTTGATTTTATCAAGCAATTCCAAACCAAGTAATTCTGACTTCTGAGGCTTCTCTGTGTTAGTTTCATTTTGAATGGAACTATGGACTATGAATGGAATTATTTTAAACATGAGGATGTATCTCTACATATAATACCGTCTCCTTTCATCCAGCTGCTCTGCTGTCACAAAAATACTTGCTCTCTGAAGTCTTTGTCATGCACATGAGAATACGTATCACCCGAATCAGAAACAATTTTGTGGCCAAGAAATCAGCGTTCTCCAGGAGAGGTCTACCGTCGTAAAATGTAACCCAGCTTCTTAACGCACGGAAACGCACCCACTAAGTCAAACTGAGTCTGAACAATATATGCTATACATGCTATACTTACCCACAACCATTATGTTGAGCTCAAAACCCTGCTTCATGGCCTTCCTCCTCATCTGCTCCAGAATGGCGTCAATACCCACGTAACTGAAATCCACCGCGGGGCCGCTGGCCTTCTCCCCGTACAGGCTGCCCACTGCTGGGGACACCATGGCATCGGGCACTGCCGCCTCAGACATGGCACTGCCGCTGTAGCTGGAAATCACCTCTGGCCCTGATTTGACAGAAAGAAAAAAAAGAGAGAGAAGGTTAGAGGGAAGTTGCTGAGGTGTAACATGGATTAAGGGTGTTATGGGGATGAGGGTGGAGAGGAGTGACAGATAAATGACCGATAAGCAATGGCAAGAATGTAAAAAACAAATATTGTGAGTAAGATGAGGAAGTGGGTGAGAGTGGTGCATAGCTCAATATTGGACAACATCCACACTACAAGAAGAATCAGTTCCTAAGAAATCACCACTGAAACTCGCTACAAACTCTCAAGCTGCTTAGCATTATCATCGATTTCTTGATCCATGAAAATCACAACATACATTTTAAAAAAAACTCCTTGGGAAACTGCTGCTCTTCGATGGATGTTGGATGTACCTGCTGGAGAGCTGGAACCCGAAGTGGCTCATAAATGTGTTTAGTTGTTTTAGCCGGTTTTATAATCAAACACCACATGCACCATGTAAAAACACCCCCTGACTTTCAAACAGAGGAGATGGCTGGTCTCATGCCAACACAGACTCTTGACTCAACAGAAAACTATTAGAAAATATACTCTGTAGTATTCAAGTACTTTGCACTTGGCAGGAGGTTATCCCTGTAGTTTGTTTTGCTAATGATTAGCTTAATGTCCTCCTGTGGAATGCCTACGGATGTGTGTCCAATCATAAGTTAAATGTTTGACTTTTAACATGTTCACTGAGGTCTGTGCATATGTAAAGTGGCTGCAACAGTGTGTTATGTCAGTGTAGGTGAAGACTTTACAGTGTTTATGTCCATGTCTGTATGTAGAGTGGTTCATGTGGCTGATACCCCTCACAAGGCCTCCCTTTCCCTCACTCGCTCAGCACAGCGCAGTGTTACTGTCCTGTTAATCTGAGAGTGGAAAAGAGAGAGGCGGCTGAGGCTGAAACCCGATCCGCTCACCCAGCTAGCCTGACACACACACACACACACACGCGGAGTACGTGCTCGAGTTTGTGCATTTAAGAGCAGTGATCACCATGGCCTCGTACACACTCGGCCTTACCTCTTTCTGATCACATAGCTGACCTGTAGGCACATACATACATACACAAGCTCATACAAACATGGACACACACACATATCATCAGTACAGAAGGGGCAGCCAAGAATTTAACAGCTATTGGTTTCCAGCCCAGGCACAAATCTTACTCCACAACACTTGACCTGCCACACGGAGAAGAAGTCCAGACAACTAGGCTAGTTCACTCGTATCACTCGGGGAATTAAATCAACAGGGAATGGCACCACTGCTGGCAGAAGCTCCACAATCCTCAAACTGGCACTGCATTGATTAATGGAAGAAATTCAGTGAAGAATAACAGTGCTGCGGAAACTCAACAGTAGTTCATATTCAGCTTCTTACTTTTATAATGTGCTCCATTGTGTGTGTGTATATGTGTGTCATAGAGACCCACCTATGGAGGCAGCTCTCCTGGCCTCCTTCACCACTTCCCCATCCTGTTCCAGCAGTCAGTCAGCAACTTACTGCAACTCACTGCCCTCCACCTCTCCCCCTCTGCACCTCCCACATTCCCATACCTCTGCTCCTGTCTCTCTCTCTCAACCTCACCCTTTCCTCCCTCCACATACTGATTCTCTCCCGTCATCAGTTTCCCCTCTACACTCCATCTCTTAGTTTTCCATTGTCTCTCCTGTTTGACTCCCCTCCTACATTCTCTGACATTACTCCTTCACCTCCTTTCTGCTGCTCTCATCTGGCTTTTATCCTGAACATTACATTGGCTGTCCCCTTTCCAAACTCCCCCCTTTTGATTACCTTTATCTCAACTCTTGTTCCCTTTATCCTCTGCTTTGCCACACTTCATGTCAATCCTCTTTGCTTAACTGTTGCCTCTGTGACAGTTGAGTGCTGTAAACAGAGATGTTGGCCAGGGGCCGGCACACCTTGACAGGCAAGGCTGCAACAATGGTGCTTCACCTGAGGCAGGATACCAGCAAAGTGTCAAAGCGAATACAAATAATGTGAACACGGTTGGCAGACACTTGAGATACAGTATCAGCCTCTGTTCTCAAATATCATCCAACAGTGGCTACACCTGCAAAACACTAAAATAAAATGACAGTCATCCTTCTTCTCTTTTAAAATGACATAATCTGAGCACACTGAATGTTCAAATGTCCGAAAGCTGAAACAAATATGTGATTAATAGGCTGACTTTTTCTAGGACAACACGCTAATCAGTGATGAAATAAATGAAGTGTGTCCCTGAGAGTTTTTTGGTCATGACCAAGTTTAAGTGGCTCAGTGATCTCGCCCACAATCTCTGGTCAGTATTTCAAAATGTTTTGAAAGCTTTATGTGTACAAATCATCACAGCACCTGCCTTTGATATGAGGTCTTGTCCTTAAATAAGTGCCTCATTTCCTTCTTTGAGAACAGGGTACTGAGAACAATGCTACCCACATCTATTGTATTAACAAGATGTCTGTGCTGTTTAACAAATAGTAAACATGCACTAATCTCCTGGTGCGGGTGGAAAAATACTAAAGCCACCAAACGACAGGGTGAATGGGAGAGAGATGGAAAGAGTGGCAGAGTTGTCAGTGTATCCTGCATCTTAACTAGCTGGTTTCCCAGACAGAAGCAGCAAGACTCTCAAGAGCATTCTTAACTGTCATTCGTGAATACAACACTGCCCACTTGCCCAAGTCAAAGTAGCGTCAAAAACTGTAAACTACTTGGCAAACACACAAACAAACACAAACTCCTGGCCCACTGCTGTGGGAAATCCAGCTCTACCCAACAATGAAAATAAATCACTTTCTTTAGGGGTAGTAAACTGTTTCAGTCCAGTTGTCGCCAATTTCAGTAAACTACAAAGCCCACAATGTAGTGGTGTTGATATAAGAATGTCAAGCTGCGAGTGAAGTATACTGTGTCGATTCTGTTGTTTTGAGAGTGAGTAAAACCAAACCAGTGAAGGACTCAGGAGTAGCCTATTGTAGAACATCTGGATACACTGACCATTTATCAGACTGGGGTATTCAGTACCCTCAGTTCTTCCATGATGTCCTGCCAAACAGGTGTTTACTGACCGGTTGGAGCACGACCCTATAAATGTTAAAAGACATTTGACCTACACATGAGAAATGTCTGGCCCTGGTGGCTTACCAGCTGGCGGACATTACCCCAACCCCACCAGACAATTTGTTCAGTCGGGCCAGTCAAAACACTGGCCCGACTGAAAAATTACAGGTTCATGCCAGGTCAAATAGGCATGTAACAGTCCACATTCAGTAAGAACATCAGGAATTTGAATATGTTTGGTGGATACTCTCACGCCAAATGATGTGGTTTTGTGTTAAAACTTTGGCAGTGGGTTAAATGAGCCTCTCTCGGCTGCAAGTCAGCACTGCGTACAATTTCTCACGCATCAACAACGTCCACCACGCATCATCGGTTTAAAGAGTTAACTATCCTTTAGCTCTGCTTTCTACAAGGTTTTCCCCTGTATCAGGTCCAGTTATGGGATGGCATGGATACTGTTTCCTTTGAGTCTGTAAGAAAGCAAAATTAATTTTAGAAATTGGAAAGCAGAGAATGACTCATTGGACTTGCTGTGATGCTGTTTTCAATTATAGGCACTAAAGATTTTTTTTTTCCCCTGCTTCCACCAGTTTCAGATTACTCTGCTTTTTGTAAATATGGCCAACAGTCTCCTACACCACAAAACATTTTGGAGGGGAGAAAAGACAGCAGGGAGGAGAAAGAAGCGTGAAAGTCAAAGTAGGAAGAAAAGATGTAGTTAAGAAGAAGTGGAGGAAGGCAGGAGTGTGAGATAAAGAGAAGCAAAAGGGAAGAGGACCACTGAGGAGGGGGAGGTAAAAAATAAAGATAAGGTTGTGAAAAGGAAGACAGAGGAAGAGTGTACAATGGAGACGGGGGGGGGGGGGATGACTTTGTCGAGAGCAGAGTTTGTGATTTATTCCACTTTTGGGCCTGGGGCATTCCTCACTAACTATACACAGGCCTCCAAACAGGGATGTAAATACAGTTGAAACCAGCTAAACATGTCCCTGTTTGTTGCATGGTCTTTTTCAAAAGGCACCGAAAACTGCCAAGAACTATGAAGAGCACTGTGACTGTGTCGTCTATGTTTAGTGGAGATGCGGTCAGAGCCGCTGAGCTGTGCCTCAGCTGCCCAGGGTGTTGATCTTGACAGCGTGGCGAGCAGGTCAGAGGTCATTTTCCCAGTTTAGGTTGGAAAAGAGCTATGCTGAGGTTAGTCCCCTCATGACAAACCAGTGGTTTGACCCTCTGAACAAACTGACTTGAATCACAAGAGAGGAATCCAGAGAAAGAAATGATTGGAAACTTGGACCGAAAGAAGTGTCTTTGTTATCTGCAAGAGTGATTCACTCACTGATTGCTTTAAACACTGATTCTACAAATTCTTTCCCATCTGTAGATGGGAAATCTGATTCAATCCAGTACAACAGCTCAGCCATAAATTCTACCTTTATGAACCTCATGATGTTTTTTTGATTGACGTTATCAGAGACATATTATTTCAACTAAATGTTGTAGTTTGCAGTGGTGTTGAACTGGACTCCACTATATTGAGAGGTGTTTCTAAGATGAGATGGGAGGAATATTAGAAACACATTTCAATATAATTAGTAGTCTAGTACAACAGCTAATTAAAATCTTGATGATAAACATATAGTTGAATTAATACTGACACTGACAACAAAAACTGAACATTATAATCTTCTGAAGCATAGAGTTTGGTGTATCTAACAAGGAATATACATCCATACTGGAAGCAAGCACTTGGGTTATTGTGATTGTTTTTGCAAACTCTAATTATGGTGTATTTGGGTTATAAATGCGATTTGTAGTTTATAGCTGCAAATTTTGGGAGCTTTGAAATATGACGAGAATATGAATGCATTCATTGTACAAAAATAATGTAATCTGAAAGCAGGCCTTCTTTTTGTGTCAGGGAATCCACAGTGCATTCGTTTTGAAAATGTCTATGAGGGAGCATGACTATAATTCAATCCCTCCAAGTGAGGAGGCAGTTTGATACTTTTGATGTATTTTAAGTTATTTCACTGCTTGTCTGATGCTCCATGTCAAACACACATTAGTGCACTAATCCACTAAATGGGCCATTTGAATCTTTGCTCTGGTCTAAAATCTTTTTATGGGCCCTCTTTAAAAACATCTGCTCTCTTTGTCCTTTATTTACATTCCCACACAGGACAAAGGAGGTTTGCAGTCGAGTCTCATCTTAACATGGCCACATTTATTCTTTTGGTGACCCAGATGCTTCTTCAGAAGTGTGTGGGCCGCTGCAAAGCTTATTCACTGTGATATAATCAAAAAGGTTTTTGGGAGGCCTTCCCAATGATTCTTGTTTTGTTAACTGTTCTGACTTCCCATAAGAAGGTACAAACAGAACTGAGAAACTTGTGGAGGAAGAGTAAAGTGGATGTGGTCATTAAATGACTGTGAACTGGGGCTCCAAGCAGCCCTCCAGCACAGAATCAATTAGATACCCCAGACCATATGGGTTTGCGACAGACCCTGGGGAGGGACATAAACACACATGTACACACACACACACAAACACTTTTTCCCACCCTCCGACAGTGAATCCCTTAATAAAAGGGGGAAATTGGAGTGGTGGCAGTGCAAACATGGTCTGTTGTGTTATTAAAGTCAGAGTGTTTGTGCAGCAAGGCCCAGTTCCCAGAGTCCTCATCATTCAGCTCTCTGGAGATATGTGCCCTTTGACCCCTGGAAGGTCCAACTCGCTCATCGTGTCACCTGGCATTGGACAGCGTGTGCGTGCGCATATGTCCGTGTGTCACAAATGTTTATGTTTTCTTCTATTCATTAAATGTGTCTTGAGTACACTGTACATTATTTTGTTTGCATGTTTGTTAAACCATATATTCTAACTACTTGTCACCTCTCAAGAGCTACAAACCAGTGCTACACGATCTCTGGCATTCTTACAACAGTCTTGGTAGTTTGAGTCTACAATTTGCATCCATGTCAGTGCAAGTAGCTTCAGCAGCTAGTGTTACTTTGCAGACAGTTGAGAAATGTTTGTAAATTGCAGTAATGACAGTAGAAGCCCACAGGTTTGTCTAGACTGCCAGAGGAATGTGTTCAGTCGCCACACTGCGGTGGTGCACAAGAGAGCTGTTGTCTTTCTAGGCTCTTCAACTGCCTCTGACAATGTGCAGCTCACACAAAAAAAGGTCCTTTAACTGCAGCAAAGAATTACATTTTGCAAGGTTTAATCATATATTATGAGAAAAGAGCAATTAATCTTATGAAATAACTACCCAATCCAAGACTCATTTATTTAATTTCTAGCTGAATATCTACAATTAGGGAAAGCAATTCCACCACAATACAACATTCCTCACATAAGTGTGCAATTGAATCAATTTTAAGCCTCACAAAACAATATTCTAGCCCAAAGCAACTGCTAAACATTAACCCATAACTGTGTTGACACAACAGGCAATTGCATCAGGAAGTCGCCCATTTTCTAAGGCTCACTGCAAAGAGGCTGAATAATAATTTAGCTAGATATTATCTGTTAGATGCTCACTGACAGGAGTTGTTAAAGTCATTAGCCAGGTTGTGGTAGCTAGCCAGTGAAGTTCTTTATCGTTATCTTGCGCGGGTCACAGTGTATCAGTGAAACGGTTGGCTGACAGCGAGCGTGGGTCCGACGGGGCCAGGGGGCTCAGGAATCTGACCTCTGTCCTCATGCATACCTCACCTCGGGGACAGCCAGCAAGAAGAAGTCAAACTCATATAAAACAAGATTTTCACATGGAGTTGGATGTTGACATAGCAGTTTCTTAAACAGCAACATCAACATCAATAAAGGTGAGCTGTCACTTGGACATGTTTAGTTATAAGTTGTAGTACCTGAGTGACATGTATAGCAGATATGCTCTTATCCACATTGCACCTTAAAAAACAGGTAATTGTGACTTTAACTAACTAAAGGTGCATGCCATCTCTTCAGACCACAATGTTAACTCATTCTGAGAGGGCAGCTTTCCCTCAGTGTTGAGATGGGAAGGCTTGGGGTCTCCAAGGCCTGTCGTGTCTGTGCATGAGGTTTTCGAATACGTCCATCATTCTACCAACAACATACCCAGCAGGAGTCCTGAGGCTCTTTGACACGCTCCACAATCTGTGTCTGTGTGTGTGTGTGTGTGTGTGTGTGTGTGTGTGTGTGTGTGTGTGTGTGTGTGTGTGTGTGTGTGTGTGTGTGTGTGTGAGATATAAAGCCTGTCACTCTGGTCCTCTCCAGGCCTCAGGAGCAGTATTTATGGGCTGTGACTGACCCACATACAAAAGCTCAAGAGTGCAATTGCAGACGGTACCTTAAAAAGACCTCACTGCTGACTATGATCTGACTATGAAATGCAGGTTAAATTTGAGTCCATTGTTATGGCCTCCTTATGACATATATGGGCACTTGACCTTTGAAACCTGCACTGTAACAATATCATAATAAATATCTTCCATGTCTGAGCTTCTCTTTCATCTCTTCATACAGTATCACAGCCCTTGTACAAGGACATAAAAGTTGACACAGTGTACATAACCCTCTCCAATTATGGATTAAGTCCTACATGTAAAATAGCTTGGGACTGTTCTCGTTACCTACATTATGGTGTGAATGATCTATACATGACAGATGAGGGCAGTAAAGATTTCGATTTTTTTCCTGAATGTCTGGATGAACAATTGATTTTTCAACCTGCGTTCATAATGAACTCAAAATGCATGCACACATGCACATGTCCACATACATTAAAAACTCAAACTAGGTATTGGAGAATGTATAGAATGTTGAGTTACAGAGATTAAATCTTATCAATTTTACATTACGGAGCTCTGGTTACATTCATGAAATATTTTACATTTCAAAGTTCTGATTCTGAATTCCACAACAGATAGATAATCTTACTGCTCTGACTTACTGGCTAACTCACAATGTGCACAGACACACAGACACATAAGATACAGAAGGTAGCGATGACCTTTTCAGCGTCCCATCAAACCCTGGTGAAAGGCCACTGTCTGTTCTTGCTTGGCATTGCACAGGGGCCACAACAGAGCTCCTTTCAACAGCTCTCTGTGTGTAAAAGTGTGTGCGTGCATGCTTGTGAGGCAAACCAGAGGCTGGTGACTCTCTGAAAAGGTGAAGGGTGGCTGCTGTTTTCCATCGGGTTTGATACTGTGAGAGAGCTATGCCTTGTATTCCCGGAGGTCAACCTAACGGACAACAAAGCCTGGATGGTGATACGATGCTCGGGCTCAGCTTTGTTCCAGCTGCTGCCACATTGCCAGTTAACCAAGAATTCGCACAACCGCCTTCTCGCCGCTTAAACACAGACAGAGCGACTAATCAGAAAAGCAGAGATGAAAAAATAAACTTGAAAGAGAAACCTAAGCTGGACAGGGTCAACAAAACAACTCAAACAGAACAAAAAAAAAAGAATACCCTTTGATTTTGGTCAAAACTTGATACCTAGCATTTCCCACTGGAAAAGAATAAAGACTACTTTCCACCGATTAGCATTAGCTTAGCGGATTCCTTTACTGTACTTTCCAAAGCAGACACTATACTAAAAGATTCCCTTCCGCACTCTGTGAAGCTTACTAACCACATGTGTGGAGCTAACCTTTCACTTTGCTGTGCGCACACACAAAAACACACACAAACACACACACACACACACACACGCCTCAGAATGCTCGCTGCAGATCTGGTAATGGATCACTGTCAGAAACAACAGAGCACGTCCAGTGTGTGGACAATGTCAGGAGGAAGGAAACATGAATCAGAGAAAATGTGAATTTAAACAGAGTAGGAGCTGAAACATGATGGAACATCCCTCTGTGGACATATACGTGTGAGTGTGTGTGTGTGTGTGTGTTGTGTGTGTGTGTGTTTGCACAAGACAGATTGATTACAAAGACTGCCACAGAGCAGAGAGACACAAAACATTTAAGGGATGAAAAACAGAGGGAATGCAAAACCTTAACAATGGCAATTACGCAGAAGCTCTCTCTCTCTCTCTCTCTCACACACACACACACAAACATGTACATGTAAAACATGCAAATAATAATAATGTGGAATAAGTGAGAAGCTTTTCTTAGAACACAGAAACATAGAAACAGCCACCATGTATATTAAGCCTGATGCTGAAAAGCTGAAAAGAATATTTAGACACTTTATAAACAGCTGGGCTCCTGAGTCTAGTATGGAAGGTATGCAGAGATATTCATCAAGTTAAGTATGTGAAAACCACAGATGATCAAATCTCTTCTTCCAGGGAAGAAGAGAAACATGCAAGAAAGACAATGAAGGAAAAGAACAATTGCTCCCTCTACTTACAACAGCTTTCTTTCAAACACACACACAACACTCACACACACAACCACAGACTCTCCAAGTATGCAAAACACTCACCGTGTGTGAAGTGTGTATATGTGTGTGGTGGAGTCGTCCCCTGCCGAAGTGCAGCGCTCCAGTGAGAGGCCAAACTCTGCTGTGGCTCTGCGAGCTCCATGCCTGTCCCCTCCCACCCATGGCTGTCATGTGACTCAGCATGCAAGGCAACAAGACACGCCCACTTCCTTCAAACACCCCCCCTCCTTCTCAACAAAGTTAAAAAAAAAAAAATAACCTTTATACACAATAAAAGTACATTTTAGCAGAGATCGTGTGGTGGCTGAGGAATAGAGCACACAAGTATTTGTCAGAAGCAGACTTGAAACAAAGAGAAGCTGGGTGATTATCTGTTATAGAGGAAAAAGGGGCAGAGAGCATGTGTGTGAATGTATCTACACTGAGGCTGACTGCAGCCTTAGGGCCAGCTGAATGTCCCCCTCCTAAAGCCCAAGGATTATTTACAACCCTAATTACCTGGCCTTACCCTCTCATCTCCTCTCCAGGCTCTGCATTCATCACATCCCACTCATTCCTCTCACACAGACCTGAGACACATCACATCAAACTACTGGGTTTCCCTTTGATATTACATATACTGGTGCTCTGATTAACTTTGCTTTTGGTTCTCAAGATACAAACAAACACTTTGGACTACAAGTCAGGGCTGCACAATTTTGAGTAATGCTTAGGGAATTATGCAATTTCTCAATTTCAAAACCCAAGTTACATTTTTACAGAGAAATGTTTTCAGGCATTCTTATGTGCTGCAGAGAGAGCACAGGATATGAAGACATTTGTTCTTTCTTAAAAGGAGAAAATGTTGAAAAAAGCATTGCATAATTCCACTGCAACTAAACAGTTTTGACAATGGTAATAACATACACAATAACATACACATACACACACACACACACGCACTTCCAATCAACGAAAAACATTTCTGGCATAATGTAAAATTGTTCTTTATTATCACTATAGAGCGATGATCAATTATAGAAGGATCACAGCAACATCTGAAGCCATTTGTAATATTTTAAAAACAAAGCAGTAAATTAAGGCACCAGGCTTCACAACATCAATATATAATGTTTTAGAGAGGCCACCAAAGCTGAGAAGGCTTATAATAATATAAACAGCTAAAGAATTAAAAACTTAAAAGTCCCTTAACAGTTGGAGGTGTTTGCTGAATAGCCAGAAAGCTGCCCTCACTTATTTTTTTAAAACCTGAGAGTGAACCAATTACTTTGGCTGATTACTATTCTTATGGAGCATGTATATTTGTGTGATTAAAGAGAAGAGGAAACAGCTGTCTCCAGCCTCATAGGAAGTGTAATTATACAGCAGTGCAGGGCTTGAGTGCAACCTTACAGCCACATGAGCAGACACACACACACACTCAGGACAGCACCTGCATTCCTTGAGATGAAGAGTCATGTTCCTGAAAAAACAGGCTGCAGAGATGAATTTGTTTCATCTCATTACACAGACTTATAGCTGCCAAGATAAACCTCTCTCCCAGTACACACTGGCACCTCAGTGTTGAATACCCGCTACACCCAGTGCAGAATTTACACCACTGCCATCTAACTAATCTGAGACACCGTCACGGACCTTCAAAATTCTGCACTATACCAACAGACAGTATATATAAATGCACAAAAAACCCAACACAGCGTGATCAAAACCAGATCTTAACCAAATATAGAGTTAAATTAAACCCTCATTGTACTTAGTTTTACAATGTGGGAAATGGTACATTTTCCCCAAAACTGAGGGCCCCCTCTTTTAAAAGCTTTCGCTCTAAGCCTCCTCTTTTCTTCTCCCTCTCTCTGAAAATCTACTTTATCACCCCAATAAAAACTCGGTTTAAACTGAGTATACACATTCGGGTTTCGACTGACACTAAAATATAGATAAAACTGACAGGAGTTACTGATGGGTTTAGAGACTACTAGGAGGAGTTTTTTGGTCTCTGTTAAATCACCACAGCTCCAATTCTGTGTACTTAACAGCAGATTCCCAGGGGAGGTTTTGAAGATCTCTTTTACAAAGCTGTCCTGTTTATGGTGCAGACATGACCACAGGGGGACGTTACACAAACACGTTACTCTTACCATTCATCTTTACAGTGCTAGAGATAAAGCAGGTCACATTTTAGTGCACTGAGAAAAAGAACAATAACTGCCCCAATGTAGTAAATTTAACACAGCATCCTTATCTGTAATTTTGACGTAGAGTGTTGTGGCATAGTTACTCTCTTGTTTAAAAAGAGAAAATTGTTACAGGGCAGAACAGCTTTGTGTAAATAATCACTTGCCAGCTCGGGGCTCTAAACACAAACTTTTCCGCCTGCCCCGTTCCCACATCACCGCCTCTCCGGAGCCACTCTTTTACTCTCTTCATCTTTCACCAATAACTCTTCCTCTCCCTTGACTAACCTTAAAACTATGTTGCCCCCATGGTCACTGACAGCCCTGTCTGCGTCAACCTGCAAACTATTAAAGCTGACACATAACTTCACGTGTTCAAGTGTTATAAATAGGTTAAGATGGATCTTTAGTGAGAAGAAAAAATTCTTTCCCTCCCCTTTCGAGGTTTCTTCATGAAGACGCTGACTCCTGAGTGAACCCTCGGGAGTCTACATGCAGTGTGAGCCAACCATCATTTGTTTGATCAGCCATTATTTGGCACACTCCTTTATTACAGAGTTGCTGCCCTGCTGGGGACACGGCCTCCTCAGATAAAAAAGATCTTCATTTTGAGGAGATGGGGGATGTGGTGACAGAAAGCCAATGGCAGGAGGGCTGATGTTTCTGGGCTGAGCCAAGATGGTGTCATGTATTGGCAGGCGGAGCACAGGGCAGCCTGGCTGACCCCTGACAGCGTTCCTCGCAGCTGTCCAAGGTCTTTCATAACACAGAAACATGATAGATAGTAGTAGCATGAGTCACTGGGTGCATTATGTTAAATGCATCACTGGCTGGTCTTTTTCCTCTTAGGATAATGCACAGTGAGGTACAGGCTATTTATGAACATTTGCGAATATAATGTAATTGCATCGAAGGGAAGACAGGGAGACGTCTTAAATCAGTATACACTGGGTTGTTGCAGTGCACTGGGAGGAGTGAGAGATGAAGGATAAACTTAGCAGAAAAATTTCACTGAAAATATCTATATATTTAGCTGCAGTGCATGTTGAGGTTTTTCAGGAGTACAGCAAGTAAAAAAAAAAAAAAACAGGAACCAGAGCATCTTTTATACAGTATCGCTTGTATGATGCTCTCATGCTGCCCATGTGAAAGATGTGGGTGGCAACCACAGAAAAACTAAATGTTTCCTTTGTCCCCTTTTGCCTTGCCCATAGGGAATACCAAAGCCTCCATACAGGATATCAAGTGTGTGTCTGTGTGTGTGTGGAGGTGTCACATGAATCCAGCTCTCTGGGAAAATCGGAAATACTTGCTTGGTTTGAAAGGATTTATAGTAAACAGTCAAATGAGACACTGTCACTCCTCTGAAAACGGCGTCTCACGTCAGCTCCCCACACTGAACCATGTTGTGCGCATGTTTCTGTGTGTGTGTGTGTATATACAAACACAGAGCCAGACAGCTGATCTGCTGTTTGGTATGTTTCAAACTGTAAACTATAATGAGCATTAAATGCAGCAGCACTGACACATAGATTTTGCAAGCTCCAGGCTTAATACCTTCCAGGTGAGTGAGGCCAAATACCTGTGTGACAGCATCTCCTGCTGGTTGCTGGTAGAGTTGCAGCAGTGCAGGCAACAATCACAGGACAGGTACAGGTAAGAATTTAACATGCAAGTCAGGCAATGAAACCACAAATCTTGTCATTAAGAGTTGTGGCACATACATGTACTGAGGTAGGATGTTTTACAGCAGAACAATGAGTTAATAGTGGCTAATAATTAGCCAGGCCCTATTACAAATATAAATCTCCTGCAGTCCAAAGGACACACTCACTGCACAGGCTAGTTTCCAGCCTAAACCTCATGAAATTTCCAGATGACTTACAGAATAATTCCTCCTCACAGAATCATCCCAATAATAACCAGAAATACAGAACATCCGTTTTTGCATTTTTAAAAGCACATGACTGCTAAATCCTACTAAAAACACTAAAAAAGATGACTTGAATAAAGAGGGAATTTTCATCCCGACAGCTGCATTACCAAACTTCTTGTAAGGAACACTTGTGTCACGTACTTAACTTGATGAATGTTCAGTTTCATTTACTAGGAAACAGTAACTTAAGGGGAGTTAGGACTGCACTCACAGAAACACACAGATCAGCAGCAGACTAACGCAGGTAAGCGCTCTTATTTTCTAACAGCTAGTTTATTATTTATCTTGGCTTCCATTCAACATGAATGCTGAGGCATTTAACCCCAATCTTCTTTGTGATGGTTTCTCTACTTGCAGTTGACAGCCTTTTCAGTTAGATTTGATTTGGAGTAGATTACACTGCACTTGGTCAACCTTCTCTGATTTTTCTGTTGTGTCATAAATAGTCTTTAACATAGAAGTGAAAAACATACATTATTATTTCCAAATTCAGCAACAACAAATAAAAATAACCAGCAACATCTACTTTATAGCTTTGAAACATTTAACTACCAGATATGTTATTTTTTACAGTTTGCTTATAGCTATAAAACTGACATTTTTACCTCACCACTAAAAGGACAAGTTACATTGTTACAAATATTCCATATTCCTCTGCCAATGGAACACTAGCATTAGGAAACAGTGTGTGTGGAGGCACAAAGAAGGAAGTTTATACTAAAAAGACTGACTCTGGGATATGACCATTTCTTTTAATTTAGTAAGACAGCTCAGGACTGATATTAACTTCACATAAACAGACAGACTTAAAATATTGTGAACCTGTTCTTTGGGTGTTAAAAATATGTCATCAAAAATCATACATGTATGTACCAAATAATATCAATAACTTTTTAAATATTGTTACAGGATGATGAGGATGTCATCCTTTATAGCCTTGAAAAATTGAACATCTTTATTTCATTTCCTGACTAGGAATTGTGTTATGACTACTGATTAATCAAACACATGATTAAGAAAAAAATAATTTATTGTAATTATTGTCATTTCTCAAGCGATGCCCAAAATGCTATTTTTTACAGTTTGCTGATGGCTATAAAACTGTTTAACCTCACTATTAGAGCAAGTCACACTATTCTCTTAAAACAATCATCAGGCGTCCATTTGACGGTTTTGCTTGCTGTAATCATTCCTTGTGTTCATACTGGTTATTAATTGATCCCTTACTAATGCATGCCTTTTTAGTATGAATAACGCAGTTAATAACTTTTTTAATATTGTTACAGGATGATGAGGATGTCAGGAAGAGTCACAAGTTGCTGTGTAGCTCTGTTCCTTGTCCTGACCTCTGTGTCAGCTGTACAAAGGCTCAACTCAATCAATGATTTGAAGAAAATCAACTTTGGCCAATCTGTGCCCAAGCACAGTCTTCTGCTGCTCCACTGGTTTGCAAATGTAGTTGATATTGACACAAACAATGTCATACGGCTGACCTTTGATCCAGACAATGAAGATTATGGTTCACATCATTATGGCAACTATGAGGGATTGTTGGACCCACTGCCAAATGGAAATACACACCAGTACTACACTGTTGGCAATCTCAATCAAGGAACCTCTGTGCAACTTCCAAATTATGTCGCCCTTCCCCGGAGAGAGTACGAAGGAGAAAATATGGACCGGATCATATTCAGAGTCAGGGAGCCGCACACAGGACAGCGAGTTTTGCAGAGGATAGACCGAGTGTTTATCACACAACATTATGAATATCAGGAAACAGATTATGATCCAGATCATACCTACGAGATCAGTACTGACCTCTTAATACAGATCAGACAGTTTTCAGTCTCTGTGGGAGAGGACCAGTCATCACTTATGCATCTCAGAAACCGTTACAGAAGTAATGCTGATTTATGGCACATCAGAAACACATGGCGTGACCTTGCTTGTCTTGGACTGTTCTTGTTTATTGTGCTCCAAGAAAATCACTCCTCTCAACAACGCAACAACAGACCTCAGAGTGCAGCAAAAGGAAACACACAACCAGATTTTGTTGTCAAAATCCCACAAAAGACACAAAATCACTGCGCTGACACTTGCTATGCTTGCTGTGAGACCTGTCTTATTGTTGTTCTTATTTTATTCATTTCATTATATGTCATTGGCTTTTTTTTATCAGGTAGGGGAATTAGATAATAACAAATGAGGGAGAACATGTTCCTAAATATTGTCTAAACAAAGTGTGATGGTACCACTTTTCAGTGATGATGACCACCAGGAAGTCAGCAGGACTTTTAAGATTAATGTGATTCAGGCAGTTATGACACCTCAGTAAACCTGGACAATGGCAAAGGGGTTGTTCTATTGTTCTATTACGTACTTTGTTTTGCTTCCACATTTAATTAATGTACTATATTAGTTTATTCTTTGAACACGGTTCAATTAATATTGAGATATAGGCTTAGTATCATGTTTGTGATTAAAGACCAAATACTGAAAAATAACTGTTTGCCATGAAGGGCTCAGAGTCTTCAGGGTTTCAGTTCAATCCAATCAGTCAGTCAACTTTATTTCAGACTATAGCACCATAATAAAATCTATCAGTGATCAGCACATCTTCATCACAGAGAGACAAAGTAGTTATCAGTGAATGAAGGCGGCGTTTGTTCTGAATAAAAACCTGCAGAGTCTGACCTCAATGGCACAGTTTAAGACATCTGCTGTAAATAACATTCGAATGGATCTTAACTGCCCGGAAAAATTTCAACATTAAGGATCAAAAACAGGATGGAAGTTTTAAGTTTTATTAAAATAAAAAATTACAGTGTTTTTAAATATTTTGTATGTTGTTTTACAGGTTTTGTCTGTTTTGTCAAATAATAATATTTAATAAAATCATGTGAAAAAGTGTTAATTTATGTGCCTATCATTAAAAGATAGGGCAAAACTGTAAATGAAAAAGAAATCTATATTTTTACAAGTGGCAACAGTTGTTGTATGACATTTAATCATAAAATTATGTAATTTTTAAATGTGTCACAATTACTGACATTTTGATTCAAACAGCTCTGCCAAACTTCCTGTAACCAGTAGCAACGCTTGTTTTGGTTACTTACACTTACAAGGTAACCGAAACCTAAGGGGAGTTAAGAGTGCTCTCACACAAACGCAGAGATCGAATGCAGTAGCAGTAGCAGACTAACACAGGTGAGTTGCTCCTATTTTCTAATTGCTAGTTTTTGATTTATCTTGGCTTCCATTCAACATGATTAGTGAGGAATTTTAACCTCTGTCCTCTTTGTTTTTCTCTACGTGCAGTTGACCGTTAAAAATAACTACCGGCATCCACTTTATAGCCTTGGAACATTTAACTACTTTATTGCATTTCTGTATTATGAATTGTGAAATGTCTTATGATTATAGATTAATCAAACACAGAATTAACATAAAAATAACTTATTGTTATTATTGTTTGTCATTTTTTCAAGTGATACCAGACAGTTTACAGTTTGCTTAGATATAAAACCGTCACTGCTAAAAGTCACACTATTGTCTTAAAACAATAGTCAGACGTCCATATGAACGCTTAAACAGGTTTTGTGTGCCTCCTCTTACAAAAATATTTTTAGTATGAACTGCACTCTTTGTGTTACCATTCCTCTGCCAAAGAACTAGTTTAAAACAAGAGGTTATATTCCCCAAAGTTTGACAGCTGAAGACAAATATTAGCTTCAGGTATTCTCAACTTAAAAAGAAGCAAAACCTGTGTCAACATTCATTGTCATTAAAAACTATAATATAAATGTATCATCATGAAAATTAGATGCATCTCTCATTCCAAATACATGTACGGACTGAAAATGTACAGTTTGAATGAATAATGCAGTTAATAACTTTTTAAATATCGTTACAGGATGATGAGGATGTCAGGAAGAGTCACAAGTTGCTGTGTAGCTCTGTTCCTTGTCCTGACCTCTGTGTCAGCTGTACAAAGGATCAACTCAATCAATGATTTGAAGAGAATCAACTTTGGCCAATCTGTGCCCAAGCACAGTCTTCTGCTGCTCCACTGGTTGTGCCAACGTGGTTGATATTGACAATAACAATGTCATACAGTTGACCTTTGATCCAAACAGTGGAGATTATGGTTCACATCATTATCGCAACATTGAGAGGCTGCTGGACCCACTGCCTCATGGATACCAATACTACACTGTTGGCAATCTCAATCAGGGGACCTCTGTGCGACTTCCAGATTATGTTGCCCATCCCCGGAGAGAGTATGATGGAGCAAACAGGGACCGGATCATATTCAGAGTTGGGGAGCAGAACACAGGCCAGCAAGTTTTGCAGAGCATAGACCAAGTGTTTATCACACAGCATTATGGAAATCTGGGGACAGCTTATGATCAAACTCATACCCACGAGATCACTACTAACCTCTTAAGAGAGATCAGAGAGTTTTCTGTGGAGGAAAACCAGTGGTCACTTACGTATCTCAGAGAGCACTTTGGAAGTAACGCTGATTTAAGGGACATCAGAAACACATGGCGTGACCTTGCTTGTCTTGGACTGCTGTTGTTTATTGTGATCCAGGAAAAGTACTCCTCTACCAAACACAACTACACATCTCAGTGTACGGCAAGAAAAGACTCACAACGTGATTTTGTTGTCAACATCCCAGAAAACAGACAAAATCACGGGAATACTGACACTTTAGAGACCTGTCCTTTTGATTGGTGTTGTTTATTCTTAATTGCCGCTTTTGTTTTCATTTTTTATCAGTTAGGGGAATTATATGACAAGAAATGATGGAGAGCATGTTCCTAGATATTGTCTAAACCAAAGTGTGATAGTAATGATTTTCAATGACAATGATGACCAGGAAGCCAGCATGCTATATTCACATTCATCTTGAAGATGAATGTGAATATAGCAGTTATGACACCTCAGTACACCTGGACAATGGCAAAAGAGTTCTATTGTTCTGTAGTATGCTTTTTTTTTTTTTTTTTTTGCTTCTGTGTGTATTTAATTGTTAACTATATTAGCTTATTTTGTAAACACTGTTCAGTTAATGTGATGAAAGAAAGGGCCTTAACAGTAGTGACTCACTGCTGCTTCATTTGACAAACAGACAAGTGAAATGATCTATGGTCTGTTAAGGACAGCCTTCACTGATAATGTATTAGATTTTTTTATATATATATATATATTTTATATATAGGAGCATATTTTGCATATGGTTTTGTGTTATATCTGTAATGTTGAAAATGTTGCATTTACTAAAGATGTTTTAATGGATCTAACAGGTGATGCATTCAATCATCTCTTCATACCATTTCCACAAGATGTCCAGGTCAATGTGTGGAAGAGTGGTAGTCTAATGAAAACATCTTATTACTGCTACAAAATAAGTTTGAATATGATCAAATACGCCACTTTGTACTTTGTCTATTATTTTGCTACACTTATTACTTTTTATACTTTTATACCTTTATACTTTTTTTATATTTATATGTAACTAGGAAGAGAGAAACGTTTTTTCGATTCCTCTGTATGTCCAATATAGAGAAATTGACAATAAAAACTCTTTGAATCTTTGAATCTTTAAAAATTCAAATATAGAGGGAGACCGTTTTGTGTTGATGAATTTTCTTATTCAACACTGAAGTGAACCTCTCCATTCTGGGACAAACACTAAACCAAAACACCTACAAAACACCACTCATCTGTTAATTTGGTTATGCTTCCTCCAATCTCAACCTTAATTCAAATAAGGTAACTGGGTTCATTGGTGTGCATGAAAATGAAAACACTGAGTTAAGAGCAGTAACTACCCATTCATTTCATTATTGATTAACCTGTTAATTATGTTTTTGATTAATCAATCAATCACCTAAAGCATGAAATGTGATAAAACAGAAATGGTCATAAAATCATAACAATAGTTAAAAAAAAAAAAGTGTTGATATTATGACACATGAGTACTAAGTAGTCATTACTCCACACCCACACCCATCTTTTGAGCTCAGCTACACACCTATAAAGTTTTGTGACTGAACAGTTGTGTCGCCATCACAGTGATAAGATCTGTCCACAGACATATAAACAACTGTGTCCATGGTAGTTCCTGCTAAAGTAGGTGTCTCCAGAGATCACTACTTTTCTTTTCTTGAGTACAGAACAATTCCTGTGTCAGACTTCCTCAAACAACTAGGAATTTTTGTTTCCCCAGTTTGATTAACAAGGAAACAGTAACCTAAGGGGAGTTAAAACTGCTCTCACACAAACACAGAGAACAGATACTTCACTGCAGTAGACACACAGGTGACACAGGTGAGCGCTCTAATTTTCTAATTACAAGTTTTTGATTTATCTTGGCTTCCAATCAACATGACTGATGAGGAATTTAACCTCAGTCTTCTCTGTGAAAAGTTTTCATTCAAAAGGTGAAAATAATATGTGACAATGCAGCTGAGTTTGTTTGGCTAGATTTGATTTGGAATAGATTACAGTGAACTTGGTCAGTCTTCTCTGAAAGCTGTTGTCTCATAAATATACTCACATAGAAGTGAAGAACACACATAATTATTTCCTAATTAAGCAGCAACAGATAAAAAATAACCACCAACATCTACTTTATAGCTTTGAAACATTTAACTACTCAGACGTCCATATGAAGGTTGAAACAGGTTTTGCATTTTTTTGTAAACATTCCTCCTGTTCATACTGATTATTAATAGATCCCTTTTTTTTGCATGTTAGGTAAACCCCAACAAAACATTGGATGACATTACTACGTTTCTTTTCTTGAATAGAGAAGGAAGTTTCAAACAGCTCTGTCAAACTTCCTGTGACAAGTAGCAACGCTTGTTTCGGTTTCACTTATAAGGAAACGGTAACCAAAGGGGACATAAGAGTGCTCTCACACCACAAACACAGAGATCCTATACCTAACAGCAGCAGACTTATGCAGGTGAGTGCTCTTATTTTCTAATTGCCAATTTCTTATTTATCTTGGCTTTCATTCAATATGATTAGTGAGGAATGTAACCTCAGTCGTCTTTGTGAGGGTTTCTCTACTTGCAGTTGACTGTCTTGTCGTCTGTTCAGTTAGATTTGGAGTAGATTACACTGCACTTCGTAATAAAAATAACTACCAACATCCACTTTATAGTCTTGAAGAATTGAACATCTTTATTTCATTTCCTGACTAGGAATTGTGTTATGACTACTGATTAATCAAACACATGATTAAGAAAAAAATCATTTATTGTAATTATTGTCATTTCTCAAGCGATGCCCAAAATGCTATTTTTTACAGTTTGCTGATGGCTATAAAACTGTTTAACCTCACTATTAGAGCATATCACACTATTCTCTTAAAACAATCATCAGGCGTCCATATGACGGTTTTGCTTGCTGTAATCATTCCTTGTGTTCATACTGGTTATTAATTGATCCCTTTACTAATGCATGCCTTTTTAGTATGAATAACGCAGTTAATAACTTTTTAAATATCGTTACAGGATGATGAGGATGTCAGGAAGAGTCACAAGTTGCTGTGTAGCTCTGTTCCTTGTCCTGACCTCTGTGTCAGCTGTACAAAGGCTCAACTCAATCAATGATTTGAAGAGAATCAACTTTGGCCAATCTGTGCCCAAGCACAGTCTTCTGCTGCTCCACTGGTTTGCCAACGTGGTTGATATTGACAATAACAATGTCATACAGTTGACCTTTTTGATCCAAATGGAGATTATGGTTCACATTATTATCGCAACGTTGAGAGGCTGCTGGACCCACTGCCTCATGGATACCAATACTACACTGTTGGCAATCTCAATCAATGGACCTCTGTCCGACTTCCAAGTTATGTCGCCCATCCCCGGAGAGAGTATGATGGAGCAAACAGGGACCGGATCATATTTAGAGTCAGGGAGCAGAACACAGGCCAGCAATTTTTTCAAAGCATAGACCGAGTGTTTATCACACAGCATTATGGAAATCTGGGGACAGCTTATGATCAAACTCATACCCACGAGATCACTACTAACCTCTTAAGAGAGATCAGAGAGTTTTCTGTGGGAGAAAACCAGTCGTCACTTAGATATCTCAGAGAGCACTTTGGAAGTAACGCTGATGATTTCCAATTACGCGACATCCAAAACACATGGGATCACCTTGCTTGTCTTGGACTGCTGTTGTTTATTGTGATCCAGGAAAAGTACTCCTCTACCCAACACAACTACACACCTCAGTGTACGGCAAGAAAAGACACAGAACCTGATGTTGCTGTCAACATCCCAGAAAACGAACAAAGTCCCGGGAATGCGGATACTTCAGAGACCTGTCCTTTTGTTAGATGTATTTTATTCATTTTATTGTTAATTGTCATTTTTGGTTTCATTTTTTTATCAGGTAGGTGAATTAGATGACAAGATGTATTAGATGTATTAGATTTCTAACAGATGTATTAGAAAAAACAGGAGTGTATTTTATATATGGTTTTGGATAATTTCTGTAATGTTGAAAATGCTGCATTTAATAAATTAGTTGGTTTATTTTTGTGTCCATGAATTTTCTTACTCAACACAGAAGTGAAACTCTCCATTATGGGACAATCACTGAATCAAAACACAACATCATCTGTCAACTTGATTATGCTTCCTCCAATCACAACCTTAATTCAAATAAAGTAACTGGGTTTATTTGTGTACATGAAAAAAACTGGGAGTTAAGAGCAGTAACTAACCATTAATTTCATTATTGATCTATCTGTTAATTATGTTTTCAATTAATCAATCAATCACCTAAAACAAGAAATTTAATAAAACACAAATTGTTTTTAAAAAGTAAAAATGTAAAAAAACAAAAAAAATAAAATAAAAAAAACAAGGTAAGCATTGATGCTATGACCCATAGATACTAAGTAGTCATAACTCCACAACAACAACTTCGACACGGTGTTGCCAGCACAGAGGCATAAAAATGCAGGCAATTAAACAAGCAACTATTTTGATTTGTGATCAGATCCGATCTGTGATCAGCAAATACAGGTTAATAACTAGAGACCATCTTGAGATAGGATCACAGCAGCCATGACGCCCATCATGTTGACATCAGGACCCACGAGCACTAAGTATCATTACTCCACACCCACACCCATCTTTGAGCTCAGTCTTCATTCTGATGTGAACTACACACCTGTAAAGTTTTGTGACAGCAAAACAGTGATGGTGACATGGTTGTGTTACCATCGCATTTACAAGATCTGTCAACAAACTGATATATAAACACCTGCCAAAGTACTGAAAAACTGTGTCTGTTATAGTTCCCAGTAGGTGTCTCCAGGACCACATTTTGCCATGATTACACAAACACGCAAACACAAGGTGGTAACACGTCCAGCAACTCTGTCACAGCTGATAATAATCAGCTTTTGCATTTTTTTTCATGCCAACGAAACACTGAAAGAGATTATTACTTGAATTCTTCTCGAATACAGAATAATTCCTCTGTGTCAAACGTCCTAAAAGAACTAGCAATTCTTGTTTCCCCAGTTTAATTTACAAGGAAACAGTAACCTCAAAGGGAGTTACAACTAGTCTCATACAAACACAGGGAGCAGATACTTCACTGCAGCAGACTAACACAGGTGAGCGCTCTAATTTTCCAATTACTAGTTTTTGATTTAACTTGGCTTCCAATCAACGACTGATGAGGAATTTAACCTCAGTCTTCTTTGTGAAAGGTTTTCATTCAAAAGGTGAAAATAATGCAGCTGAGTTTGTTTGGTTGGATTTGATTTGGAATAGATTACAGTGAACACGGTCTCTTTCACATAGAAGTGAAGAACAGACATTCTTATTTCCTAATTCAGCAACAACAGATAAAAACAACCACCAACATCTACTTTATAGCTTTGAAACAATTTAACTACTTTGTTTAATTTACCAACTAGGAATTCCCACTATTGTCTTAAAACAATAGTCAGATGTCCATATGAAGGTTGAAACAGGTTTTGCTTGCTGTAAACATTCCTCCTGTTCATACTGGTTATTAACAGATCCCTTACTGATGCAACAGTCTTTTTAGTATGAACTCCACCCTTTGTGTTACTATTTCTGTGGAGGCACAAAGAAGAAGTTCATACTAAAAAGACTGACTTTGCAATATGACTAATTTGTTTTAATGTAGGGAGGCAGCTGAAAGACTAATATTAGTTTCAGATAAACTTTGTAGAAGATTTTTGCACTGAAGAAAGACCCTTCCTAATACCAGCCTGACTCTGGGTGGCCAGTATTATTTGGATTATCTGTTTCAGCATTCACATGGCCACATTACTGTTATTTTAAGACGGACTTGAAAAGGTTTGAGTGTTTGAGTGTTCTTTGGGTGTTAAATGATGTTTTAAAAAAAAAGTTAATTAATCATGAAAAAAATCATTAGATGTATCCCTCCCTACAAATAGATGCATGGATTGAAAATGTACAGTTTGAATGAATAATGCAGTTAATGACTTTTTAAATATTGTTACAGGATGATGAGGATGTCAGGAAGAGTCACAAGTTGCTGTGTAGCTCTGTTCCTTGTCCTGACCTCTGTGTCAGCTGTACAAAGGCTCAACTCAATCAATGATTTGAAGAAAATCTACTTTGGCCAATCTGTGCCCAAGCACAGTCTTCTGCTGCTCCACTGGTTTGCAAATGTAGTTGATATTGACAATAACAATGACATACGGTTGACCTTTAATCCTGACAATGGAGAGTATGGTTCGCATCATTATGGCAACTATGAGGGACTGTTGGACCCACTGCCTGATGGATACCAGTACTACACTGTTGGCAACCTCAATCACGAGAACTCTGAGCTGCTTCCAGGTTATGTCGCCCACCCCCGGTCAGAGTATGAGAGAGGAAACAGGGACCGGATCATATTCAGAATCAGGGAAGCAGACAAGGGACAGCAAGTTCTGCCAAGGATAGACCAAGTGTTTATCACACAACATTATGAATATCAGCGGACAGATTATGATCCAGATCATACCTACGAGATCACTACTGACCTCTTCACAGAGATTAGAGAATTTTCAGTCTCTGTAGGAGAGGACCAGTTGTCACTTATGCATCTCAGAGACCGTTACAGAAGTATCGCTGATTTATGGCACATCAGAAACACATGGGGTGACCTTGCTTGTCTTGGACTGCTGTTGTTTATTGTGATCCAGGAAAGGTGCTACTCTAATGAAAACAACTACAGTCCTCAGAATACAGAGAGAGAAAACACACAACCAGATTTTGTCGTCAAAATCCCAGAAGAGAGACAAAATCACTCGAATGCTGATACTTGCTGTACCTGTAGGACCTGTTCTGTTGTTACTCTTTTTTTATTCATGTTATTGGTACTTGTCAGCGGTGTAATATTTTTATCAGTTATAAGAATTAGATGACAAGAAATGATGGAGAACATGTCCCTCAGGTAGTTATGACACCTTAGTTAATACTGAGATATAATGAGAGACCCATGACTACTGCAGAGTCATTTGACCCGAGAATGAATGCTGATTATACCCTGTCCTCCTGAAGACAAAAGCAAGATGTCAGTGGGTGTTAGTGGGGTTTCTGCCTAGCGTGAGAGGGGCTTAACAGTAGTGGTGCACTGCTGCTTCATCTTGCTTCTGATAAAGATGAAGAGAATGTAAACTGCTCTGATGTATTTTACATATGGTTGTGTATTATATCTGTAATATTGAAAATGGTGCATTTATTAAACAGACACTGCTGGGTTAGGTCTGAAAAAAAACCTAAAAGCTGACACAGTCGATCATCTCTTCATACCATTTCCATAAGGAGTCCAGGTCAATGTGTAGAAGAGTGGTAGTCCACTGAAAACATTTTATTGCTGCTACAAAATAAGATAATACAAATAGAGAGGGAGACTCACATGTTTGTTTTTGTGTTGATGAATTTTCTGATTCAACACTGAAGTGAACCCCTCCACTGAACCAAAACACACCATTATCTGTTAACTTGGTTATGCTTTGTCCAAACACAACCTTAATTCAACTGAGGTAGCTGGGTTCAATTGTGTGCATGAAAATTAAAACACTGAGAGTTGAGAGCAGCAACTATGAGTTAACTTTCTCAGCTCAGATCTCAGCTACACACCTGTAAAGTTTTGTGACAGCACAGGTGTATCGCCATCACAGTGACAAGATTTGTCCACAGACAGAAAGACAGACCACCTGCCAAAGAAGTGAAAAACCGTGTCCGTGGCAGACACACACACGGTGAAAACAATACCAGCAACACTGTCACAGTTGATAATAATCAGCTCTTCCATTTTTTGCACACCAACAAAAAACTGAAAGAGATCACTACGGTTATTCTTGATAACAGAGGAAACGTCAATTAAAACAGCTGTGTCCTTCCTTCTTCCTGTAACAACTGGCAGCACTTGTTTCCCCAGTTTAATTGAATAGGAAACGGTAACCTAAGGGGAGTTACGACTCACACAAACACAGGGATCAGATACCTAATGGCAGCGGACTAATGCAGGTGAGCGCTCTTATTTTCTGACTGCTAGTCGTTGACTTGTCTTAGCTTCCATTCAACACGACTGATGAGAAATTTAACCTCAGTATTTTTTGTTTGACTAGATCTGATTTGGAATAGATTACAGTGAACTTGGTCAGTCTTCTCTAAAAGCTGTTGTCTCATAAATATACGCTTTCACATAGAAGTGAAGAACACACATTATTATTTCCTAATTAAGCAGCAACAGATAAAAAATAACCATCAATATCCACTTCATAGCTGAACTACTTTGTCTCATTTACTGACTGGGTATTCTGTTGATTATTGATTGAAAACTGGATTAACAGAATTTTTTTTGGTTATTATTATTTGCCATTTCTCAAGTGACATCAGACATCAGACATGCTATTTTTACACTTTGCTTACAGCTATTAAACTGTCTCACTGCTAAAAGGACAAGTCCCACTATTGTCTTAAAACAATAGTCAGGCATCTGTATGAACATTGAAACAGGTTTTGCTTGCTGTAAACATTCCTCCTGTTCATACTGATTATTAAGAGATCCCTTACTGATGCAACAGTCTTTTAGTATGAAGTTTATACTAAAAAGACTGACTTTGGGATATGACCACTTGTTTTAATGAAGTGAGAAAGCAGAAGACGTTTCAGGAAAACTTTGTAATAGATTAGAATATAAATAGAAAATAGAATAGAAAAGTGTGAGTCTGTTCTTTGGGTGTTATGTTACTATTAAAAAACCATAAAACAGATATCAAGAAATAACTCTGTACACTTTGAATGAATAATGCAAATAATAACTAATTACATATTGTTACAGGATGATGAGGATGTCAGGAAGAGTCACAAGTTGCTGTGTAGCTCTGTTCCTTGTCCTGACCTCTGTGTCAGCTGTACAAAGGCTCAACTCAATCAATGATTTGAAGAAAATCTACTTTGGCCAATCTGTGCCCAAGCACAGTCTTCTGCTGCTCCACTGGTTTGCCAATATGGTTGATATTGACAATAACAATGTCATATGGTTGACTGTTGATCTAAATGATGGAGATTATGGTTCACATCATTATGGCAACTTTGAGGGACTGTTGGACCCACTGCCTCATGGGTATGTCAGATACCAGTACTACACTATTGGTAATCTCCATCAAGACACCTCTGTGCCACTTCCATCTTATGTCACCCACCCACGGTCAGAGTATGCAGGAAAAAACGAGGACCGGATCATAATTAGAATCAGGGAGCCAAACAAAGAAGAACGAGAGTTACAGAGGATAGACCAAGTGTTTATCACACAGCATTCTGGATATAGGACATATGATCCAGAACATACCTACGAGATCACTACTAACCTCTTAAGACAGATCAGAGAGTTTTCTGTTTCTGTGGGAGAAAACCAGTCATCAATTACATATCTCAGAGACCGTTACGGAAGTAACGCTGATTTATGGCACATCAGAAACACACCTTGCTTGTCTTGGACTGTTGTTGTTTATTGTGATGAAGGAAAGGTGCTACTCTAATAAAAACAACAACAACCCTAAGAAAGCAGAAAGAGAAAACTCTTTTAACCAACACAACGACACACCCCAGAGAGCAGCGAGAGAAGATACACAACTGGATGTCTTGGGCAACTTCCAAGAAAACAGACAAGATCACTTGAATGCTGACACTTCAGATATCAGTACTGAAGTCGGTCTTATTTTATTCACTTTACTGTTAATTGTAATTTTTGGTGTCATTTTTTCATCAGTTATGGGAATTAAATGACAGACAATGAGGGAGAACATGTTCCTAAATATTGTCTAAACAAAGTGTGATGGTAACACTTTTCAATAATGATGACCACCAGGCAATCAGGCAATTATGACACCTTGGTAAACCTGGACAACGGCAAATGGGTTGTTCTATTGTTCTGCTGTATGCATTTATTTTTTTTTACTTCCATGTTCAATTAATTGTGTACAATTTTAGCTTATTTTGTAAATGTGGTTCAGTTAATATTGAGATACAGGCTTAGTATGACATGTTTGTGATTAAAGACCAAATACTGAAAAACCACTGTTTGCCATGAAGGGCTCAGAGTCTTCAGGGTTTCAGTTCAATCCAATCAGTCAGTCAACTTTATTTCAGACTATGGCACCATAATAAAATCTATCAGTGATCAGTATTCATCACAGAGAGACAAAGAAGTTATCAGTGAACAAAGGCAGCGTTTGTTCAGAATAAAAACCTGCAAAGCCTGACCTCAACAATTGGAGACGTCTGCTGTAAATAACATTTGACTGGCTCTTACCTGCCTGGAAAAATTTCAACACTAAAGATCCAAAACAGGATGGAAGTTTTAAGTTTTATTAAAATAAAAAAATACAGTGTTTTTAAATATTTTGTATGTTGTTTTACAGGTTTTGTCTGTTTTGTCAAATAATAATATTTAATAAAATCATGTGAAAAAGTGTTAATTTATGTGCCTATCATTAAAAGATAGGGCAAAACTGTAAATGAAAAAGAAATCTATATTTTTACAAGTGGCAACAGTTGTTGTATGACATTTAATCATAAAATTATGTAATTTTTAAATGTGTCACAATTATTGACATTGTTTTTTGATTCAAACAGCTCTGCCAAACTTCCTGTAACCAGTAGCAACGCTTGTTTTGGTTTCACTTACAAGGAAACCGAAACCTAAGGGGAGTTAAGAGTGCTCTCACACAAACACAGAGATCGAATGCAGTAGCAGTAGCAGACTAACACAGGTGAGTGCTGACGGAAGTTTTAAGTTTTATTAGAAGAAGAAGCAACGTCTCAGTGGTTTTACTTCACCATTAACACATCTGGACATTTTGAGCTTTATAGAAACTGCAGTTAGTTAATAACAGCACAACTTGGCTCTTTTTGTACATGATAATGCAAAGCTCTGACATGGTCATAAAGTTCAGGTTCAGTTTAGTGTCAGTTCAGATTCATCCTGTGTCTGATAAAGATGAAGAGAATGTAAATTACTCTAACGGATAAATGAAACCAATAAGTGAAATGACAAAAAAGTCCAAAACTCAAACTTATTTATGTTTGGGAAATATATTGGAAAGAAGATTTGTATTAACTTAAAAAAAAAGGAACAAACTAGGCATCCTGGTGAAACAGTGGTCTAAAACCACCACACTGTTGATCAAATCCAGCTGGGGACTTTTTGTTTCATCTCATCTCTGTTTCCCTACCCATGATATCAGAAATACTCTAATGTGTATCTATCTGATAAAGGCAAAAAGAGAATTTCACCACATTTATTAGGCCAATATCGGCCATACTTCACTCCACTTTAAGGCAATTAAACCTCAAATGCTACGATCAAGAGTAATGACACATGAACTGAGGTAGGACATTTTAGAGCAGAATAATAAGCTTTTCTATTTAAGTCAGGGTAAATACAAGATGATGGTAAATTTTGAACGTTAGTGAGAATTACAACACTTCAATAAAAACTTGAGCTAGGACAAGTATACAAACATACATAACTAGAAGCACTGTCTTGTGGTTGGATGCTTTCCACAACCAGTACAGAAGCATTTAATTATTGTGTGAATTTATGAATTATGGGCAAAAGGTGTTTGGTGCCGTTACCGTGATCTTTGACCACCAAATTCTAATGAGTTAATCTTTGAATCTAAGTCAAAGTTTGTGCCAGATGTAATGAAATTCCCTAAAGGTTTTACTGATATATTGCATTCACAAGAACGTGAGGTCAATGTGACTGACCTCTGACAATCAAAATCTAACCAGTCCATCTTTGAATCCAAGTAAATGTTAGAGCCAAGTTTTATAGAAATTCCTTCAAGGCCATACTGAGATATCGCATTCATGACAATGGGATGGGTGGGCGGACAGATGGACAGGTGTACGCACAACCAAAACATATAATGCCTCTGGAAGCAAATACTGGGATGGGATCACACAACCATGACGCCCATCATGTTGATGTAACGACCCATGAGTACCAAGTAGTCATTGCCCCACACCCATCTTCAAACTCAGCCTTCATTTTGATCTCTACTACACACCTTTAAGGTTTTGTGACTGTATTGCTGTCTTCATCACAGTGACAAGATCTGTCCACAGACCAAGCAACAGACATATAGAAAACCTGCTCAAGTAATATGAACCGTGTCTGTGTAGTTCCTGCTACAGAGGGTGTCTCCAGCACCACATTTTGCCATGATGACATTTTATTTAATAGGAAATGGTAACTTAGGGGGAGTTACCACTGCTCTCACAGAAACACACAGACAGATCAGATACCTAACTGCAGGAGACTAACACAGGTGAGCGCTCTTACTTTCTGATTTTTTATTTTCTGATTGCCTTTGATTTACCTTGACTTCCATTCAACATGACTGTTGAGGCATTTAACACCGGTCTTCTTTGTTACTTTGTCTACTAAGAAATCATTCAAAAGGTGAAAATAACATTTTATGTAATACAATGTAGTTGAAAGATTGATTGTTTAGATTTGATTTGGATCTCTGAAATCTTCATATATACTCTTTTGCATAGAAGTGAGGAATAAAAATTATTATTTATGAATTCCAGAGCAACAGATAAAAATAACAACCAGCATCCACTTTATTACTTTGAAAAACTTTGATTAATCAGTAATCATTACACAATTCCTAGTCATGAAATTAAACAAACAAATGTATTGTTATTATTGTTTGTCATTTCTCAAGTGACACCAAATGTTTTTTTACAGTTTGCTTATAGCTATAAAACAATAGTCAGGCATCCATATGAAGGTTGAAACAGGTTTTGCTTGCTGTAAACATTCCTCCTGTTCATACTGATTATTAACAGATCCCTTACTGATGCAACAGGCTAGTATGAACTCCACCTTTTGTGTTACTATTTCTGTGGAGGCACAAAGAAGTAGTTCATACTAAAAAGACTGAACTTGAAATATGACCATTTGTTTTAATGTAGGAAGGCAGCTAGAGACTAATATTAGCTTCAGATAAACTTTATTATAAACTTCTGCACAGAAAAATGCCTTATTGATACCAGCCTTATTCTTCCTGGCAAGTATTAGTCCGTTTTAAGGCAAACTTGAAAAAAACTGTGAAACTATCAGCCAATCCTCTGAGTGTTAAAAATTATGTTTTCATTCAAAACCATTAAAACAGATATCATAAAATAAATGAATCATCATACAAATAATCATTAAAGACATACCTCATTACAAATACACTTATGAATGAATAATGCAGTTAATAACTTTTTAAATATCGTTACAGGATGATGAGGATGTCAGGAAGAGTCACAAGTTGCTGTGTAGCTCTGTTCCTTGTCCTGACCTCTGTGTCAGCTGTACAAAGGCTCAACTCAATCAATGATTTGAAGAAAATCAACTTTGGCCAATCTGTGCCCAAGCACAGTCTTCTGCTGCTCCACTGGTTTGCCAACGCAGTTCACATCTACAGTGACAATGACATACGGTTGACCTTTGATCCAGACAATGGAGATTATGGTTCGCATCATTATGCCAACTTTGAGGGACTGTTGGACCAACTGCCTCATGGGTATGTCAGATACCAGTATTACACCATTGGCAATCTCCATCAAGTCACCTCTGTGCCACTTCCAACTTATGTCGCCCAACCCTGGTCAGAGTATGCAGGATTTAACAGGGACCGGATCATAGTAAGAGTCAGGGAACCGAACAGAGGACAACGAGTTTTGCAGAGCATAGACCGAGTGTTTATCACACAGCATTCTGGACATCAGGGGACAGATTATGATCCAGGTCATACCTATGAGATCACTACTAACCTCTTAAGACAGATTAGAGAGTTTTCAGTTTCCATGGGAGGAAACCACTGGTCACTTACAAATCTCAGAGACCATTACGGAAGTGACGCTGATTTATGGCAGATCAGAAACACATGGGGCGACCTTGCTTGTCTTGGACTGTTGTTGGCTATTGTGCTCCAGCAAAGGTGCTACAACTACACACTTCAAAGTGCAGTGAGAAGAAACACACAACAAAATCACTCGAATACTGATGATTTCTGTACCTGTGGGACCTGTATTGTTGTTTTCTTAATTTTATTGTTTTGTGTCATTTTTGGTGCCTTTTTTTTTTTTTATCAGGTAGGCAATTTAGATGACAAGAAATGATGGAGAGCAAGTATCAGGCAGTTATGACATCTCAGTACACCTGGCCAATGGCATTTTTTGCTTCCATGTTTAATGAATTGTGTACAATACTAGCTTATTTTGTAAATGCTGTTCAGTTAATATTGAGATATAGGCTTAGTATCACATGTTTGTAATTAAAGACCTGTAACTACTGCAGAGTGATTTGCCCTGGAAACGAATGCTGATGCACTTCCCTACAGAAGACCGTAGCAAAATGTTAGTGGGTTTTCTGTATAGTGTGAAAGGGGTTAACGGCAATGACTCACTGCTGATTCATCCTGTGTCTGATAGAGATGAAGAGAATGTATATTGCTCTGATGGATAAATGAAATAGAAATGAAATGATTTATGGTCTGTTATGAACAGCCTTCACTGATAATATATTAGATTAAAAAAAAATAAAAATTACATTATTATGTATTTTACATATGGTTTGTATTCATTCTGAAAATGGTGTGTTTAGGGTCCCATACTGTAGAAAGTGAGATTTCCATGTTTCATGTTTTTTGATTATAAAGCAGGTCTAGGTACCATAGAAATACAGTGAAAGTATCAAAACGCTCAATCCACAGGGAAATGCACACGGCCTCTAGAAACAGTGTCTCTAAAGTGAGACAATTTAGCTTTTTATTGATCTCTATTAAGGACTCTTTTTAGTGTTTTTAATGTAATTCTTCTACTGATCGTTGGATTACTTTTATTTTGATTACTTAAAGTTTTGTGTAGGTGTGTAGGTGTGTTTCAGCCTATTCCTTTTTCGGTTATGCATTATGATAAAATTTGTGAGAAATTATCTTTTGTTCTTTGTTTTCAAGATGCATATAACCAAAATAAAAAAAATTACATTCATTTGTTTTCATTTTCATTTGGTTGTTTTGTGAGCTACAATTGGACTGAAAACCGGTTATTATTATGGCTGTGTGCGTGGACTGCAAACTTGCATACTTAAAGGGTAAGGGATGATAATCCACCACATGGAGTCAGAGGTCCAAAAAAAGGATTAGCAGCTTGATGACTTTGTCTCTCTGCTGCTGCACAGGTAAATCATATTTTGAATACGAAATGTTAAAAACACACATGCACACACACACACACTAATAAGCAGAATCATGGTAATGGCAAAAAGTTATCCACATGAGACATTTTCAAACTTGTTTTGTCTGACCAACAGTCCAAAACATGTTTATGGATGGAAGTATATTGCAAAAATCTGTATTAACTTTAAAATGAACAAACTGGGAGTCCTGGTGAAATAGCAGTCTAAAACCACCACAGTGTTGGTTTGGATCCAGCTGGGAACCAGTTGTTCCAGCTCATCTCTCTTTCTCAAGCAATGATTTCTGGAACACTCTTACTGTGCATCTATCTATGCCAATTTCACCACATTTATTAGGCCAATATCTGCATTAAAGAGCGCATAAACTAAATATCTGATAATAAATCTGCCATTCAGGCAATGAAACCTCAAATCTGATGACCAAGAGCTGTGACATGTGAACTGAGGTCAGACATTTTACAACAGAACAATATAAGGTATGGCTATTAAATAACAAGACTGATGCTGTAATACAGTTTTATTGTACACACTCCCCTTCTGCATCAACACACCGCTGCATTCGGGTCTTCCACTGATCAAAGCAGTGCAGTAGGTCTTTTGGACAGAACCTCTGTTGTTCTTTTAACTTCTGACACAAACTCAAAACGTGTTCCTTTGAGCACAGATTTGATCTTAGGAAAAAGGGAAAAGTCACATGGTGCTAGATGAGGTGAACAGGGAGGGTGATGAAGCACTGTGATTTGTTCTTGGGCCAGAAACTGCTTTACTGAGAGCACAGTGTGAGCTGGCGCGCAGAAGTTTTAGGACAACTTTGGCACAAACTTTTGTCATGTTCAAATGTTCTCTTTATCGAGGGAGACCTGCTATCATTTTTAGTTGTTTTTAATGTGCATGGGCGCCCAGAACATTCATTGTCTTGTACATCTTCTGCCTTCACAAAATCTTTTGTGCCATTCAAACACACGTGCACGTGACATGCAGTGTTCCCCATTCCCCTCAGTTAATGAACGAAAAGATCGCTGTTTTGTTCAACTTCACCAAAAAATTCAAGTTAATGCAGCGCTCAACTTTTAAGCTAATCATTTTCCGACGCCTTAGCAAAAATATGTGCACTTCAATCAGTAGCTAGTAGTGAACTAAAGATGTCACTTATTGGGAACTTACAGCAGTTGTGCATGAATACCCAACCTTTGATATATAACACTCAGTGTGACTGTGAACCACGTGGTTTTATCCTCATGAGCGCAGTCTTGTTATTTTATAGCCATAATACTTTTCTATTTAAGAAGACAGTCATGGTAAATACAAATTGATAAGATAGGTAAATGAAAAATGCAGGAAATAAAACAACCAAGCACTACAATCTGAAATTTATCTGTTATAAGTGAATACTGGTTAATTATAAGCCAGGCTCTATTACAAATCTTGTAGTTCCTTACCCTGCAGTCCAAAGGACACACTCACTGTTGAACATGGAGCTGTACAGGTGACTAGATTTCTATCTAAATTGCTCATAAAAGTCTGACTTTCAGAATAATGCCCTGCGTCAACCTTTCTGTAACCACTAGCAGCACTTGTTTCCCTGGTTCCATTTACAAGGAAACAACCTAAGGGGAGTTACAACTGATACCACAAAAACACAGAGATCAGATACCAAACAGCATCAGACTAATGCAGGTAAGCAGTTCTATTTTGTAATTGCTAGTTTCTGATTCACCTTGGCTTCCATTCAACATGACTGGTGAGGAATTTAAGTCTTCATTGTGAAGGTTTCTCTACTTATTAGAAAGGTGGAAATTATATTTATATTGTAGTTGAGAGTTTGTCCAGTTAGAATGGATTTGGAGTAGACGGCACTGAACTTGGTCAGTCCTCTCAGATTTTTTGTTGTGTTATGAATACAGTCTTTAACATAGAAGTAAATAATACATATTATTATTTGCAAATTCAGCCACAACAGATCCACAAACACTCATATTACAATTTTGAAATATGTAACTATTTTGTTTTATTTCCTAGATAGGTATTGCATATTTGCATTTGATTAATGAAATTGAAAAGTGTCAATTGTTTGTTATTCAACAGGACAAAATACCAAATGTTGTTGTTACAATTTGCTTACACCTATGAATTTAACATTTTTACCTCTCTGTTAAATGTTTCAATGATCTAGTCATCAAAATAAAAACAAAATTTATCAAGCATAAAATAAGTATTAGATGTATCCCCACATTACAAATACACATTGATTGAAAATGTACAGTATAGAAGAATAATGCAGTTAATAACTTAAATATTGTTACAGGATGATGAGGATGTCAGGAAGAGTCACAAGTTGCTGTGTAGCTCTGTTCCTTGTCCTGACCTCTGTGTCAGCTGTACAAAGGCTCAATTCAATCAATGATTTGAAGAGAATCAACTTTGGCCAATCTGTGCCCAAGCACAGTCTTCTGCTGCTCCACTGGTTTGCCAACGTGGTTGATATTGACAATAACAATGTCATACGGTTGACCTTTGATCCAAACAGTGGGGATTATGGTTCACATCATTATGGCAACTTTGAGAGGCTGCTCGACCCACTGCCTCATGGAAATATCAGACACCGGTACTACACTGTTGGCAATCTCAATCAAGGGACCTCAGTGCGACTTCCACAGCATGTCCTCCATCCCCCAACAGAGTATGCTGGAAGAAACAGGGACCGGATCATATTCAGAGTCAGAAACACAGGACCACAAGCTTCACAGTGGATACTTCAAGTGTACCTCACACAACATTATGAGACATCAGAACATCAGGGGACAAGGTATGATCCAGAACATACATACCAAGTCACTACCAACCTTTTAAGAGAGATCAGACAGTTTTCTGTGGCAGAAGGCCAACGATCCCTGACGGAGCTCAGAGACCACTTTGGAAGTAATGCTGATTTAAGGGACATCAGAAACACATGGGGTGACCTTGCTTGTCTTGGACTGTTATTGTTTATTGTGATCCAGGAAAAGTACTCCTCTCACCAATGCAACAACAGGCCTCAACGTGCAGTGAGAGGAAACACACAAACTGATTTTGTTGTCAACATCCCAGAACACAGACAGAATCATAAGGATGCTTATGCTTCAAGGATTATAGCAAGATTTCTACAAGACCAGAGGGATGAGATAAAACTTGAGGTGACAACTGGCAGAAACGGAAAAGCCAAGATTCTTTGGAGCAACATTCCTGGAGATCGTCTAAAAGATGGAGTGATGGTGGTGCTTTTCAAGAACAATGAGGACCAGGAAGCCAGCAGGACTTATGAGTGTATTGGGAACAGACAATCAGGCAGTTTTGACACCTCAGTACCTCTGAATGATGGTCTTCAGGCCCGACTGCATAAGGTGAGAAGACTGTGCTGCTTCTGGAAAGGGGTGGGAGAGGAGATATGCAGAGGTACTGAGTTTAAGAATCCAGAGGCAGTCAGTATAAGAGGCTATAATGCACATCTCCAGCTCTTTGTGAAAGATGGTAAGGCTTGTGCTCGTTTATTTGTTCTGAAGATTTTCAGTGAGTGGAAATCAGAATTTAATGAGTCTTGGATCGGGTTCTATACCTCTCCAGATAAAGCCACAAATCACTATGAATGGTGGCAGTGGCAATGGGTAACTAAATTCAGACCTATCACTGATCTGGAGGACTCCTCTTATGATGTCTATGAGTATCACTCAGGTATGGCAATTGCCCCAGGAGTTCAAGCACGATTCATACTCAGGGGTGAGGAGGTTAAAGCAAGCACTCCTAGCTGGAGGTGAAGACTAATACAGATACACTGTAGACAGTCCTTTTATATGTCTATATTATAGACAGAAATTATCAGCCCCATTACAAATTACAAATTTATTTTTCTATGAGAATTTCTCAGGAAATGAAAGAGACAGTATTTAAACCAGTGATCAGCCTATATTAGCTTATTGCAGATATATTGGTATCAGTGAATATGTTGGCAGATAAGTAACAAGAAATTGCAGTGCAGAAATGCAAAACTAGGTTTACACTAATTTATAAGCAGAGTCCTGCATTGCTACAATTTTGTAGACACACAGGCTACACAGTGACTCACTTTAAAGCCAATTTGAATTGTATTTATGCAGGGCTTGAATGATGGCTGGTCTGAGATTGTCATTTTGCGTACTGTATTATCCAATTCAGATGTGCAAACCATGCACTCACTCAGCTTCCACTTCTTGCTGATGCAATGCAGAGTAAAACAAACATAACTGATTTTGCAGAAATTATCTGACCAGTAATCAAAAGAGACTGTCTCTTTACCATCAGTCAGCTGCACTCTAAGGACTGCAATGATGATGAATTTGAGGGGTGAAAGGTTGTGTCATATGCATTCACAAACTACTTCTCATGCTTGATAAGAATTCCCTGGTTCAGAGGTTTTTAAAAAATGCTGTCCTGTTGAATGCTTTGTTTTCCCTCCATGAGTTTAATTTAATTGCGTACTATGTTAGCCATTTTTGTGAATTTTCTTCAGTTAAAACTGAGATATAGGCTCGGAACTTTGAATCAGCCATCTCAAATTCTGCATCATGAAGGGCTGAGAGTCTTCAGGGTTTCAGTTCAGTCCAATCAGTCAGTCAAGTTTATGTCAGACCACAGGACCAGAGTAAAAACAATCAGTGAGCAGCACATCTTCCTCATCAATACAGGAGGAGGTCATAAGTCAATTAAGATGATGTAGTGATTGCTTGGACTGAAAACCTGCAGACTCTGACATCTGCTGTAAGTAACATGGATGGATCTTACCTGCTTGGAAAAATGACAACACGAAACATCAAAAACAGCATGGCAGCTTTAACTTGTATTAGACCAAGATGTGACGTCTATCTGCATGTGCATCACCAAAAACACATTTGGACATTTGGAGCTTTATAGCTCTATTTACAAAACTGCAGTTACTTAGTAACAGCCCAAACTCCTCTCTAAATGGCTCTTTTTGTACATCATGATGCACTGTTATGGTCACAAAGCTAAGTTTTATTCATGCAACATTGTCATGCTCCAGCACGTCTAAGTGTAGTGACTCACTGCGACTTCATCCTGTGTCTAACACAGATGAAGAGAATGTAAATAGCTCTGATAGATAAATGAAACAGATAACTGAAAGGATCTGTGGTCTGTTGAGGAAAGCCTGCACTGACAATGTATTAACTTAAAAACAAAAACAAAACATGACTGTATTTTACTGATGTTTTTCCTATTCATCCTGTAATGTTGAAAACTGTGTGTTTAATAAACAACATTTTATGTATCAGACCCATGTCAGTGTTTTTATTTTAAGCTAAAAGAAAAATCAATGTGCAGAAGTTAGATTTGCAAAATCATTAAGACTGGTGAGTGTTTGTAATAGCATGTGTGCCCCATGCAAAACACACCAACAGATAAATGATTTATCAGAGAAATCATTTCCAACAGCATTGACATGTACAAGTCCTTGTTTCTCGTCCCAAGCAGACCTATCAAAAGGCCTTTATGTTTGTGTGGAGGAGATGAGTGTTGAGTTAATGTGGTGAAACCAGGATAGCACTCAGAAAGCCAGCACAAGACAACATACAGAATCAATTCACTAATGACTGCAAATACAAATAATCATCTTTTTCATTTTGTGGCATTTTGGGTAAACCCCAACAAAAGACTGGATGAGATTACTACTTCTTCTTTCCTTAAGAGAGAAAGAGGTTTGATTCGAACAGCTCTGCCAAATGTCCTGTATTGACTGGCAGTTCTTGTTTTGGTTTCATTTACAAGGAAGCAGTAACCTAAGGGGAGGTACAAATGCTCTCAGACAAACACAGAGATCAGACACATAACGGCATTGGACTAATGCAGGTGAGTGCTCTTATCTTCTGACTGCTAGTTTTTGATTTACCTTGGCTTCCGTTCAACATGACTGTTGAGGAATTTAACCTCAGTCTTCTTTGTGAAGGTTTCTCTACTTGAAACTACTTTGTTTCATCTCCTGCCTAATAAGTGTCTTGTGTATCTGTATTTGATTAATGAAATTATATGTCAGTTATTTGTTATTCATCAAATAAAAATACCAAATGTTGTTGTTACAATTTGCTTACACCTATGGATTTAACATTTTTACCTCTCTGTTAAATGTTTCAATGATCTAGTCATTAAAGAAACAGATTTTATAATATAGATTTATCAATCATGATGATAGCTATCATATACATCCCACATTACAAATACACATGGATTGAAAATGTACAGTATAGAAGAATAATGCTAATGTTAATGTAGTGTAACTTTTTAGAAATATTATTTTAGTTTGATGAGAGGATGTCTCGGAAAGTCACAAGTTCTGTGTAGCTCTGTTCTTATCCTGACCTCTGTGTCCCAACAACACAAAACAACACCAATCAATGATTTTGAAGAGAATCGCTTTGGCCAGTATCAAGCACAGTCTTCTTTCCTCCACTGGTTTATAGCGTGGTTGATATTGACAACGCTCGTATATCTGGCTGACCTTTGATCAAACGGTGAGATTCTGGTTCCGTAATTATGGCAACTTTGAGAAGGCTGCTCGGCCCACACTCATGGAAATATCAGACCTTACCCGGTGGTACTACACTGTTGGCAATCTCAATCAAGGGACCTCAGTCGACTTCCATTATGTCCTCATACAACAGAGTGGCACTGGAAGAAACAGGGACCGGATCATATTATTCAAGTGAGGAGGAGAACACACAGGACCACAAGCTTCGCGCAGGATAGAGCAAGTGTACCTCACACAACATTGTGAGACATCAGAACATCAGGGGACAAGGTATGATCCAGAACATACATACCAGGTCACTACCAACCTTTTAAGAGAGATCAGACAGTTTTCTGTGGGACGAATAGCGATCCCTAATGAACTCAGAGACCACTGGAAGATGTTTAAGGACATCAAGAACGCTGACGCATCTTGGACTGTTGTTTTGTGTGATCCGGAAGCCTCTCCTGTACAACAACAGGCTCAGCGCCCGTGCAGTGAGAGGAAACACACAAACTGATTTTGTTGTCAACATCCCAGAACACAGACAGAATCATAGGGATGTTTATGCTGGGATTTTAACAAGATTTCTACAAGACCAGAGGGATGAGATAAAACTTGAGGTGACAACTGGCAGAAACGGAAAAGTCAAGATTCTTTGGAGCAATATTCCTGGAGATCGTCTAAAAGATGGAGTGATGGTGGTGCTTTTCAAGAACAATGAGGACCAGGAAGCCAGCAGGACTTATGAGTGTATTGGGAACAGACAATCAGGCAGTTTTGACACCTCAGTACCTCTGAATGATGGTCTTCAGGCCCGACTGCATAAGGTGAGAAGACTGTGCTGCTTCTGGAAAGTGGTGGGAGAGGAGATATGCAGAGGTACTGGGTTTGAGAGTCCAGAGGCAGTCAGTATAAGAGGCTATAATGCATCTCAGCTCTTTGTGAAGATGGTAAGGCTTGTGCTCCGTTTGTGTTGTTCTGAAGACTTTCAGTGGTGGGAAATCAGAATTTAATGAGTCTTGGATCCCAGGGTTCTATACCTCTCCAGATAAAACCACAAATCCTGAATGGTGGCGTGGCAATGGGTAACTAAGTTGAACCTATCCACTGATCGGAGGACTCCTCTTGCTGATGCTATGATGTATCCCACTCAGGTAGCAATTGCCCAGGAGTTCAAGCCACGATTCCATACTCAGGGTGAGAAGGTTAAAAGCAACACTCCCCTAGCTGGGTGAAAGTAGTAACAAAAGTACAGTAGTAGTACAGTAGTACGGTAATAGAGATACACTTCTCAAAGCCCACATTTGGACATTTGGAGCTATAGCTCTAGTAACAAAGAGCATGATTGTTAGTAACAATGAAACTCTCTCTAAATGGCTCTTTTGCACATCCATAATGCACTGTTATGGTCACAAAGCTAAGGTTTTATTCCATGCAACAATGTCATATGGCGCGTCTAAGTGGTGGGGTTCATAAATAGCTCTGATGGATAAATGAAACTGTATGTGACACACCTATGATTTGTATTCTTCCCATATAATGTTTGAATATTGTGTGTTTTATTAAACCATCAATGTGTATCAGACTAGCGTCAGTGTGTTTATTCTAGTTTCTGAAAATCAGTATGTGCATAAGTGGGGTGGCTGTGGCTCAGGGAGGTGGGCGAATTAGCCCTCTAACTGAAAGGTCAGTGTCCTTGGGCCAGAACCACTGAACCCCAAACCTACCCCAATTGTACCATAAGTCTGTTAAGGGTGTGCATGTGTGTTAGAGCACTTTATAAACAGTGCTGAATCAATGTATTATTGAATGGATGAATGTTAGCTGTAGTGTAAAGTGCTTTGAGTGGTCCCAATATATGCTATAAAAGCACTATATAAGTGCATTCCATTTACTATTAAAAGTTATATTTGCAAAAACATGAAAGACTGGTGAGTGTTTGTAATACTTGTCTTATGCAAAACACACAAACAGACAAATGATTTATCAGGAATCATTTCCAGCCTTGTGACTTGCACAAGTCCTTTTTTGAGCCAAGTCCCAAACGGATATCAAAGGCCTTTATGTTTGTACCGGAAGAGATGAGCTGTGTGTTAATGTGGGTGAAACAGGATAGCACTCAGCAGGCCAACACAGACCAAACAGATCATACAATAATGAGTCATCATTAAAACTGGATTCCTCTAAAGTGTGATGTGAGCCCATCGCCCAAATGTTAATAACAAACACACACAAAGAAAATGTTTTGTTTGGCTTGTAAATAAAGTCTAAAAAAGCTGACACAATTGATCATCTCTTCGGCAGTTCCTCAAGATGTCCAGGTCAATGTGTGGAAGAGTGGTGGTCTGAAAATATACCTTTGTTATACAAAATAAAATCCATTCAAATGCCAGGAAGAACTCTTGTGTTTGTTTTGTGTTTCCTAGATTCACTTCACTTAAGTGAAACTTCACACTGTAACACACCATCATATGTTAACTTGGTTAACACTTGCTCATTTAATGCACACTGGACTCTTGTTATTTACAAATAAAATAAATTAGCGTTGCTCAAAGGTCCAGCTCTTTTGTAGTATAAACAGTAGCATTAACATACTTTGATGACCTTACATACAAGACATTCTACCAGGGTGATGTTGGTGCACCTTAAAGATGTGACCAGGTTACATTTTATTTAGAGTCACTGCGTGGTATGATCTATGTGAGTCTCAGTGGCGTGACTGAAGAGCAACCATTTTTCCTAAACATGGTCCCTAATGTCAGAATATATTTCTTTATATACACCTATATATATATATATATATATATATAGTTATTGAAAAAAAGTGAAACTATTCCTTCCTTTCAAGTGTTTGTGGATCACAGGTTATACATCTCAAAAATAAAGTTCCTTTTACAGATACAAACTGACTCCTACTGCAATATATATCCGTAGCCAAGACAAAATAAATCAAGGTCAAGTCCAAGGGCAGGAAAACTGGGGATGAGTACAGGAGAATAGACTGTGTGCAGATATATGTATGTATGTCTGTGAACATGAGATCATATTCTTGTGGAAGAACCACAAGAATAGTTACAGCTGCTCCAACCTGATCAACAAATCAACTGATACAAGAACAACCAGCTTATCGCTTATCAGACTGTTCATCAGTTACTCTCCCCAGGCCAGACATTCTTAACCTTCCCTTCCATGCCAGAGACATATGTGCACATTGAATATGTATATGCACATGAAACTGAACTTACACAAATACACAAAGAGCCCAGAGGCAGGTAAGATCCCCTTAAATATCACATGACCTTCAAACAGCTAAACTAATAGAGACGTAGAGCAACACACAAAGCACAGGCGTGACCCACGGATACAAATGTGAACACAAGCACTTGTAAGTAGACAACAAAGAATTAAACTGAACCCACTCTTGAATACTAAATAACATACCGAAATAAATGCTTTAAAAAAATTGCCAGTATCCGTTGCTGTGTGTCCTTTTTAGAAATGGAAAGTAAGTGTAGTTTTGGGCATGTCGTCAAAGCAGTATGAACCTGTCTGTTTAACTTTAGTCTAAATGACTGGAGTTAAAATTCTGAAACTTTTCTCAACTTTTGTTTTCTCCTGTGAACCAGACTTTACAGGAAATCACCACTCTCTTTCTACACGCTTTATGTCTCTCTCCATTTCTCCCTCTTCCTTCATCCACTAAGCCCTCCTTTCTCTCTTTCACCTCCCCTGTCTGCTCTTGTTTCTTTTCTGGCGTAGCTCCTCCCTCCCTCCCTCCCACATGCACGGCTATGAGCAGGAGGTGGTAATCTGGAGCCGTTGTGGCAGAGTTGGGACTTAATCTCTCCGCTTTCCCTTGCTTATTTCCCTCTAGTAACACAGGCCACATTTCAGACAACAGCAGGCATATATGCACGTTTACAGTGGCATTTTGCTGGAACTATAGAAGAAACTATAAGAAATAAAAGCAAGAGGCAAATTAAAATTTCCGTCCTTAGCTCTTTAGAAAGAAGTGCAGTAGATGTTAAGGAGACACAGAGAGGCAACACACAGCATAAAAAGTGGAAATTGGAGCTTATTTTTATGTAGAATGTTTATGACCTTACTCAGATTTGGATATATCACCTCCCAGCCGCCTACGCCTGGATACTGCTCACCAGTGAGGCAGCCCACTTGTAGCACATAAACACAGCTGTCTCCAGATAGCAGTTTACACACACAAGCGGCAGGTGGGCTGTTCTAGCCAGGATAAGAGGAGGCAAACAGCACAAACAACCTGAAAAAAGTGACAATTTTGGTGCCTGCGTTCACCCAGGCACAAATAAGCACATTTTCCCACCAAAACAAAACGCTGGCCTCTACTGACCTATGGTTGCAAATTAAAATGATAACAAGCTAAAGCTGCCACTGAAACTGGAGCATAGTAAATGTATGCTCCCATAACTCCCTACAATCATAAGCAACTACAGTGTAAGAATATTAAAACAAAGACTAAGAGGTTTACAGCCCTGCTAATGGCCCCTAGAGGCCGTAGTTGTTTATTCACGTATTAACAATCAAGAGATGGAATTAACATGCTGACAGTTCAAGTATTCACAGATCTTTGCAAATTCTGTAAAAATACAAAGTTTGTCCTGAGAATTGCGTTGCTAAAGAAAGGTCATGGGTAACCTTAGTAATAGGTTTCATCAGCCCGGCAGTGAGGAATATCCACAGTGTACTTCCAGCAGTCAGTCAAGTGATCCGAGGATATCTTGGTTCTGAACCAACATGCTGGATGGACAGACAAACCAACCTAACCTTAATCATGTCTGCAAACAAAAAGTAACACTTAAAATTCCCACATCAGATCATCTGAAGGCTTCCTGTGTGGGATGACTGGATTATGAGTAAGAAGAGTCTTGTTCTTCTTCCTCTTGACTGGTCCAGCCTTAGAAGTTAGTCCAACAAACAATGACTCACTGGTATACAGTACCTTACACCGCAGTTAATAGGAGCATTTCTTGATGTTTCGCCTCAGTGAGCAATACTTATGGTGCAAGTTACTAGAAAAACATCAGCGCTCTGTTTGAGTTTGGCATCATCTGTACCCTGTCTGATATTGAGTCAGCAGTGGCTGAAAAGAAATAAAGCCACCTCTCCACTGTCTAGATGAGGATAGATTTGGTTACTCTTATATGTCACAAACGTTGAGCAATAAACAGAAAATCAAGAAAATCGCTTTAGAAGCACACCAAGATTAAAAACACCAGTGATTACCGACTTGCCTTTACAAGCATCTTAATAATAACTGATTGCAACTAAAACATAAAATATAAAACTCCACATAACGCTGCATATGTCTCCACATATTCTGACTTAGTGCAGTTTACCTGAGCTTTAAGTCTGACTCAGTGGTTGATTCAGAGTTCAAGTGAGTTGAGCTCTCAGTTGCTTGCCTGTGGAGTTATTTTTTAACTGCTGTACTGGGAGCAGCCCTGCAGTTCTCATCATCACCCTTCCTGACTTTCATTTCCTGATAGTCCTAGACCAACAAGCACACGGGAACTCATGCTTGTGCTCTTTTATAGTTAGTACTGTTGCTTCCCAGCTGCCTTGTCATGTGCAATAAAGAGAGAAATCACAAGGGTTCAAATTGTGTCACTGCCCATAACTACAGAGCAGGAATTTAGCAGTGTTCAGTGTACGAATGTAGCTAGACTGTGGTTTTAGAATGGCATGAGATACCATGAATCAAGGTGCAATGCATGAGTGTGTCTGCAAGATAGGATTGGAAACAACGGTAAACAGAGCAAAACCAGAAAGGCAGAAACATGACACAGCTGATAAGATGATTTCATCATAGCGTAACTACTGCCAAACTGTTGCAAGTTACTGGATTTGAAAAGATAGGCCATGTCGAAACCGGTTGCAGCCAAATCACCAAAAACAAAGACAGTCAAGTGGCACTTAAATCAAAAACAAACTATATGGGTAAACAGGCCAAATGCCTCCTTTGAAGTTCATAACTTAAACAAACGACATAATTTACCTAGGCAACAGCAACAGTTAGTAGTAAAGAAAACATGCTGCAGGCAGGTACTCACTGTCTGTTAACGTTGAGCTCGGCCTCAAGCGCACCTCTCACCGGGGCTCTGTGAGTGAGGCAGGGGGGCACTAGGTGCAGGTGGCAGGTGGTTGTTGTTCTCCTTTACTGCCTGGCACCAAACCCGTCCGGCTGTCGAAGACCATCTCTGTCTCGCTGGGCTCAGGATAGGAGGCGGGGCTCACTCTTCTCTGAAACTCCGAGGATCCTGGGGCTGGGGCGAGACAGCTGGGCATCCATCCTCCTGGGAGGGCAGGGGCTCATGGACCGTGTCATGCCAGGCTCTGCCCGCCTGTTTGTGGGCTGGAGATGGAGTTGGAGGGGAGCTGTCAGGGGGTGTACTCGACTATCAGGCTGACCTCAGGTGGATTTGAAGACCCGTGAGCTGGCGCTGGAGTGAGTTATCAATTTAGCAGAGACCTCAATGGAGATCTCGGTCTGTTGAGGCTATATATCCAGATTCTGACCCGGATGATGTCGCCTCATGCCGGATGCTGGGGAGGCGTGGTTGGAGGACTCGGAGGGAAGATCTGGAGGAGTGGTCGGGTTGCAGGAGCTCAGGTCGTAGCTCCGCTGGCTGGATGTGGAGGAGGTGGATGAAAGCCGGAGGTTGGTGGTCCGGCGGGACAGAAACCGAGGGTGTGTGGATGTATCTGTCTCCTCAAAGCGGCCGTTTCAGCGCTGGAAAACACAGAACATCTGAGGTGGACAAAAACAGAAGAATCTCTTGTGCCGCAGATCTCTGTAATTTGTACATATTGTACAAACCCAAGTAAACAGAACACAATCAGCAAAATGACTAGAATCTAGGGCCTCACGCTGACTCTTTGGTGAACAAGTGAGTGAAAACTCTTTCAGTCTGCAGCATCCCCAACCCAAACCAGGTGTCTAGGTTTCTGCAGAGAAGTAAACATATCTTCTATTTTACTGTTTGTTTTGTTTGCGGTAAACACAGCTGAAGATGAGAAGCAGTCAGCACCCAACATTGTAATAACAGAATGTTAGCATGGCTCCGTTAGAACCTTGGCCAGGACAGGAGTTCCAACCAGCTTGGCAACAACATACAAGTTTACACAATGAGCATCTTTGTTACTTTGGCACATTGTGCGGTGGCTTCTGTGACATAATTGACGTGCTGTAACGATAAGCCCAAAAATAAATAAAACCCACTAGACATGCTAATCTTACCGGATTTAACTCGCTACGCCCGATAGCATGGCGTTCGTAATTTCTAATCCATTTTTTGAAAGAATATTCGCTATTTTTCATAGTAGAATTTAAGTCTATATGGTCCCGAGGTAAATACAGGCATCTACCACTGACCGAGGAGAATAAACTTATTTCAATCATAAATATAAACGATGAGTGCACGACGTATTCTCCTTCTTTTTCTTGATATCACAGCGTTGCCGTAAATCACCACTGTTGGCGTGGCGTGGTGGGCCAATATGCCGCGCCTGCGTGAGTCGCTGATGCGTCAAGCAGCCACTCCAGTATGTATTTCACGTGCTGGGGTAAATGAGGAGGTAATTGTAGCTTGTATTTTTATTTTATTACTTATCCTTATATTTGAAGTTTGTATGGTTCGTTCCTCTTGAAAAGTTAAAGATTAAATTTGAAACAGATTTTTGAAAAGTTTATATTTTTCCTCCACACTAACCCTTCTCTCCTTTAGGCGGTTGAATGCAGTATTATTTCACCACCAGCCATTAGTTTCGTTGTAATTGTTTGATAAATGCTACTTCTTCTCAGATATGGTTGTCCATGTTAGATGTACAGCTGAAGTCCTGGAGCAACCAGCCCCTGTCCCAGATAAACACCAGGCCTGCCCGGCTACAGCTATACTGGGCTGACACACCAAGCACTAACATGGGAAGACCCTCTTCCTGGAAGTCTGTGTTTTTCACATCCCTTGATTTGTTTTCAGTGGGTTTTGTGTCTGATATAAGAGTTGTGCTTAAAACAGCTGGTGGTTCACGAATCCACTGAGGAGCTATGGAATACTGGTTAAAGTGGACATCTATCGAAGTAACATTAATCTTCAATTTCCCTTTGTAAAGCGTTCTAATTTATATATAAATATTAGATCTCTTGCTGTAGCTTTTTCTCCTGCCTTCAGTGAGATTATGCTTAAACTTCTGGGACAGCAATTTAATAAACAAGTTTGAATGACAGATCAACCGAAGCCACCTGATCAACAATCCCTACACAAATGAGGGGTTCTCAGTGCTGATCATTTTGAGCACAACCTCCTATATGTCCCTTGAATGATTGAGCACACTAATGGTCAATGCATCCTTATATATCTACATATCTCCACATTGCTTGAATGTTCCAGTGCATAGCATGACACTAAATATTCAATATTTCTGTATATTTTCTGTTCCATCACAGGTATGACACCATTTTGCATCTTGAGGATGGATTCGGCATTTCCTTCATGCAGTAAGATAAGAATAATATTGATACCACTGCTGATGTCTGTATCTTTTTAAAAATATAGCTGGAGGTCACTAACTGGTTGAAAGCTTAGCATAAAGGCTGAAACAGAGCGTAACTGCTAACCTGGCGCTGTGTACAAGGTAAGAAATTTCATCTACCAAGGCCCTTTTGTATTACAACTAAGCATGTTACACAAAATAACCTACTCTTCACCCCTTTAAACTCTGGTGTGTGCTACCGTCTTTTTTGGGGATAGTTTGCCATCATTCTCAGTAAATCCTCTAGACACAGAGCACCAAAACACATTCCTGTATTTACTGTATGTAGCAATTTTGGCACATCTTCATTACACCTTTGAGAATGACAGGAAAAGAGGGCAGCAAACTTGTGACTTTGATTCAATACAACATATGCATTAACATCATCTCCACCACATCACAGATTGTTTCAAAGTGTCTCTGACAATAGAAGCTCTTTGTTGCTCAGATAGATAATATAGTTAATTTGAGAAAAACTGGCCTTGAAATTTCCTTGGAAGACAAGATTGTCAGTGTGCTCTGTTCTTCTTTAAGTGTAAAATCGTAAGCAAAAGACAACACCAGTCACAATGGCGTTATATGTAAAATTCGTGGATGCATGAGTAAAGGCTTGAAACATCTAAGAGTTTCTTGTCAGTAAGGACAGGAAATACTGAAACACACAACCACCTTCAATGGAAATTACTTGCACTGTTCGCGGATGTGTGTGATGCTCTGCTTTTAATGTATGACGCAGGCTGTGAAAGTGAGAGGCAAAGGCATATTCAAAAGCGCCACAGAGCACTTAAAACTCTATTTGACTGTGATTCTTATATAATAACCGTTTTCCTGGTGTGCTAACTGTGGTGTGTGCCTGCTCTGTGGTGACACGGTAAAGTCCTCCACAGACACACACTGAGACGAGAGCCTACCAGTGATGTTTCTATCTCTCCTCTTGCTCTCTGTAAGTGTGCACGTTTAAACACGGCTGTGATAAAACAAACAAGCCAGGTGTCTTCCTAGATTTGGAGACCAAACTCTCTGCCTCTATTAGCGACACTGCACCACCACATTAGGCAGATTGTGTGGATGAGGATCACATTAAACTCTCTCTTCTTTGTGTATTTGCTGTGACACAAGATGGCCTCATGCGCCCTCTGTGTATGGTTCCAGTAGCTATCTGTGCCTGTATTTTGGAATGACACATACAATACTCTATATCTGTGTCTGCTTTGCAGTGTGTGTGTGTGTGTGTGTGTGTGTGTAGCTCTACTGGCTGGATGTTTTTTCATTGTCATAGCTGTGTGTGTTTGTGTGCAATTTCAACACCAAAATACCGTTTGATGTCTGCTGATTGTTGTGCGCTGCTGCTGCTACTCCAGTGATATGATGATCTGAATTGCTAAGCCAAGCTGAGATAATACTAATAGGTACCGATGTGAACCAAATGTTGGTTCTCTGTCTAGCTCTCTGTTAGCTCTCCCTTTACACTCTCATTTGACCTGGAATTAGAGGCAATTCTGCTTTGAAGATTTTTGAACCCGGTAATCTTGGTCTCCATTCTAAGCGATATACCGTAAACTTTCGAGGCAGACTAAACCTGCCAAATAAGGAAGACGCCATGACCAAGCATGATGTTTTTTCAACTAACTCACACTGTCAGATATGGAATCAATATGTAGTGAAACATAATTAAACTGCCAGAAAATCATGATGTTTACTGCTTTGTTTCTCCAGTGTAGCATATACTGTCTGAGCACCACATAGACATTTCTCCTGTACCTCACAAACATGACGGTAAGGGTGGAGCTGGATAGGTCAGCTGTTGAAACTGGGAATCACCACCAGATTACACGAGTCTTGACAAACTGCTAATTAAACTAGTGGCTTCCAAGAGTTGAAATATAATCTCAAACATGACTATTCTGATAAGCCATCAAAGGCCAACCATGGTGGAGTTGCCGACCTCATTGTTTGAAATGATTTTTACTTAGCCCACTACATTATCTTTATCTTGTATTACACAAAGGATGTATATGCGCGCATTAGAACACTATTCCTGACAGTACAGGTAACACTAATTACCTCAGGAAAACATGTGAATACAGTGTGGCTATCAGGCTGTATTAACTTGCTGCTAGTGAGCCAAGATTTCCATACCTGCTGTGCAGGCTGACAGCGGGTGACACTGATATGAAGCAGTCTGGGAAATGCATTGCATTGTCCTGGGTTGCACTAGCGCGTTGTCATCAAAAAAGTCCAAGCTATACCGTTTTACCGATTTATCTTCAATGGTACGGCACACTCCATTGGGTGTCATGTGGTGGTAAACCACACGCGCTTTAACCCGTGACATGGGTTGTCACCTAAAACAACGTCGGCCTGAACGTTTTAGCTGCTGGCGGGCCTGTTGATAACTGGGGTCTTGCCTGGGGACAGCATTGAATTTGGTTTCGTTCCACGTGTCAACAGGAGAAAAACAGGAGAAACATTAAAGCTAGCAGACCTGCTGTACATGAACTCAAATTGCTTCACCCGATGCTGTTGGCGTCATTGTGAAACCTGCTCCTATAGATATTATTAAGGATGGAGACTCTTGAGCATGGTTATCACCAGCTTTCTGTCGGAGGACATATACTCTCTCTGTCAGTGAGGCTCCTTGTGGCGTTTTGTCACAAGACCAAGACATAATGGTTAAAATGTGCTTTATTCTTATGCTTCTGTTCTTTGTGCAAATACTTATAATTACCGGTCCTCAAGTAACACAGTTTCAGGTTATTGCTGTGGCTTTGGAGCACCACCTGACTTCACAGAGTTCTAGAAAAAATCCACAAGCACAGCTAAGTGGTAGTTGGCTTATAATAACAGTTTCATTTTGAAGGCATTCAGGTTGCTACTTGTATCCTAAGTCAAATTTCTTGTCGTCACCATTAGAGTTCTGTCACCAGAAAACAGGGGTGGGTTCCTAATTTGAAAAAATTATTAAAACGCTCTGCAAGCTGAGCTGATACTGCCCTTAATCTAGTGCAACTGGAATAACCCAACTATGGAAAGATATTGGCTGGCCTTTTGCAATGAGAATAATTAAAAGTGCTTGAGGAAAATGACTAGCAATGGGGTGAAAAGGTGCTCTGTGACTTTAAATACCTTCCATACCTGATGATTAAAGCGGTTTATCTCAACACTGACTGTCAAAACATTTATTCTGATCTCATTGGACGTGAAAGTGCCATGCAGGCCCAGGCCCCAAGCACATCACAAAAGAAATGGCTGTCAGATCACTCCTCCACTACCTACCCCATTTCACCCACCACGAAATCTGCTTGAGTGGAATTTCCTCTCACGGACCAATGGAAGTGCCTTAACAAGCTAGCTTAGAATTGTAGAGAAAGGAAAGAGATCAACTAGAGGAGATTTTAGGCTTGAACGGAATCACTATAGAGGCCAGACATCAGGCCCATTTTTGGGTCATGAGAAAGTGCCAAGACCGTCTAAAGTCCCTCATTAATACTGTATTTTTGCTGAGAAGGGGCTGTGGTGAGGGACCTCTTTGAGGGGCAGCACAGAATGATGCTGTATCGAAACTGTGTGAAGTGTGTGCCTCTATAAGCGGAAGGCCCAGTGTCAGTCAACCAGTCTGTGTGTTGTAGAGGCAGGGTCACAGCTGAGTCATCAGCCTCACAGGCAAGAAAATCACAACTCTTCTGTCTTCTCTCTCTCTATAAAAGCTTCTCACAGGCGTCATTGGCTGGCAGAGTGAATCCACCTGTCCAGCAATGAGCTGACTGGCAGATGCCTCACTGCCACTGCAAAAAACATGCTCTTGCCTTTTTTCGCTCCCAGATTTACCATATAGATATACAGTGTGTAAAGAGGCTTTAATCAGTTTCTACAGGCTTTGGCCAGAATTAGTGTTATTTTATACTACCAAGTCAAAACAAAGCACTGCTGGGTTATTTCCTCAACAGAGAAAATCAAGTCAGTTTAACCTCTGTACAGCAATGTCCATCTAAGTTTAACATTAGCCACCTCAGGCACCAAAAATTCCTTACCCACACCAAAACAAGGCTGTAGCAGCAGAGTCCCTAGGTGTGTAGTAGAAGGAAGGTATTCTTCTGCTTCTTTCAAAGTTTCAGCCCTTGTTTTAGTTAGCTGGCATAGTTAACTAAAAGTAAACTTAAGAGTACAAACATAAGTCTTTTGGAGGATGTCTTAATAGGTGTCATGTGACACACATGCCATTTTAACGCAGGTGAAGGTTGTGTCTGTTTCCATTATTTTCAATGAAACACCCCGCCAGCTGCAGGGATGCTAGGAGTAGTTCGGTACAATATTGTGTAGTTAAGGCGGAATTATTGATTTGAAAATATGCTGGCCACGGTAAAATAGGCGTTATTTACTGTCTCCCTGCAGGACTGGCATTGCATCACGTCATTAAGTACTCACGCTGCTGAGGGCCCTTCATCATGTCGGTGCATAGTGTGACACAAAATTATTACCCTCAGCCCCAACTGGTGGCACTTTTGGTGACTATCACAACATTGTGTTAAGCGGGGACGTCTAAAAGCGTGACTCCGAGCACATGTGAAGCACTTCACCGCCCCTAGTGCCTCACTGGAGCGCCGCCTCTGCCTCCTGTTGCACCGTGTAAAGCCGCTGGTTTAAGGAGCCTAAAGACAGAGAGCGATTCACCATATTCACATACCACAACCAAACTGGGTGTGACAGGGCTCTCAGGACAAAGTGGATGGTTCCTAATGGCTATGTGTTTTGTAGAGACAGAATGAATAGTCAGAGACAGACAGGTGAGGGGAGAGGTGCTCCTCAGCCCCACCCGCCACACACACCACCTGCATCTGGGCCGGGAGGGCCGGATGGTGTCAGCCCGCAGGACGGGGAGGCGTGGAGGAAGGCGTGGGAGGAGAGGTGACAGAGGGAATCACAGGGCAGGGCCGAGAGATGAAAAGGGAAGAAGAGGAAGAGGCTGGAGGCGGGTGTTCCCTCACAGCTGTGTTGATGGTCAGTTGCTGTCTCCTGGGCTCTCAGCACACAGTATTATACAAACATACTCATATGGTCTCTCTATGATTAGGTTTATACAAAAAGGGCTAAATCAGTTTGCAGCTTTCCTTCTTTGACATCGACCCATCTTGACTCAGATACAGCACATACATGACAACCATATTTCCATACACATGCATCTCATGAAGTTAAAGAGCCGTAAAAAGCAACATTTTAAGCATGATTTCACTTCCAAAACACCGAGCTCACACAGGCGTCAACGAACCCTTCACGCCATTCTTTTCCAGATCAACAGTTTCCAAATCAAACATGGAAACTATCTATAGTGTGTGTCCTCATGGCAGGGTTGAAAAAGTGCACCGCTCAGAAGTGACAAGAAAAGCAGTGGGCAGCAGAATGCAAGGGAGAGAAACTAACCTTCAAGTCTGATATGATCCCTCCAAGTGAGCGTTGACAGGTGAAATCAGACAGTATAAGGAGCAGAGGGAGGTGTGTGTGGGTGTGTATTAATAATGCCAGAGAAGAGGAACGGGGTTCCTTTTCCCAAGCAAGGAAAGAGTGCTTCCTGAGCAGTCCGGCTTTTAAACAAATCCAAATTAGGAGCCCGTGCCAAGAGGAGGGAGGGAGGAAAAAGAAACACACAAAAGTTGAGCAGCTTCCTTGCTGGTCAAACCCTCTCTCCTATCTCTCCTCTCTTTCTCTTTTTCTCAGAGCAACAAAGCATTTTCTCTTCTCTCCTTCTCAACTTCCAGGAAGCTTGGAATGGGCGAGCGACAACAACCCCCACCCACCCTCCTCCTCTCTCACCCTCTCCCTTCAGCTTGCCCCCCCTCCCTTCCCTCCACCACCTCCCTCCTTCTGCAGCCGTCTCAGACTGGCTCACTCTGCCAGCTACCATTTTTGACTGGATCGGTCAAATTGTATGCATGCTAAAATTCAAGCGCTTCCTGTGGGCCGATCACATGACCTGTGACTCTGAGAAACTGATAGAGCACTGACTTATTTTTGAGATTTTATAAGGCCTTACTCTAAATATGCCAACATCAGCATCCTGTAAGCGCAGTAACGCGGCGTATTTACACTGAAAACGAAGATGACGCAATCAATCTTATCCTACAGCAGATAAGGTGAAAGTTACCGGTAGATGAAAAAGAAATCCAGAGTAGAAACAGAATCACACTATGGACTAATATGGTCAGGACAGGCTCCCACACAGGCAGTGCTGAATCGTCTGACCCTGCTCCAGTTGCTCTGGAGGCAAACATCAATAAATAAATGGCAGCAACTTAGCCAATAATGAATGAGCCCCATGTGGGGCGGGAGGAAGGGTGGACAGGGCGTTGGCAGTTGGGGATGTCTGCTTATCTGTGTGCATGTATGCTTGTGTGTGTGTGTGCATATTTGTCAATGAATGCATGGAAGAGTACAGCCGAGCGTTCTGGCTTGTTTGCTGGACTTCCTCATCCGCTTCTAAAACAATTACAAAACATAAAACTAACATCTTAACCTGCAGCACCACTAGTTTCTCACCCTGTTTGAAAAAAATGACTAAAGCATATTTTCGAGACTTTATCAGCTACAGGCCAATAGCGAAAAAAAACACCACTGGCCTCTGCACCAAAATGAGCCATTTAGTATTGACTAGACATAATGATACTAGTGTGTGTGTGTTTTATGTAAGGTTTTCTTCTCACAAGGCTCCTTAACTCTTTTCAAACAGCAAAGATAATACTTTCAAATAAGGACAGCCCTGTGAGACAACAACACATGAGGCAAAAATTAGACAACACACGAAATAAAAATGTGTTTGGATGATGATAGAAAGTAGTTAGATATGCGATAGTTTGAATTTAAACACTCATAAATTATTCCGGCTGCCAGTGACAGAAAAATTCCATAATAGCTGTTGTCCCATGTGATTTATCACAAAGTTTTGGGACCAAAACCTTGCATGTCTAGCTCACGCCAATTTGTTGCTAACACAATGGAATCAAAGTTTGCCCTTTTTCTGTTGATTTGAAGCGGTGCAGCCGCAAGCGCTTACAGATATGCTGTGATGCCTTTTTACTAACAAAAACCAGATTTAAAAACAAATATGTGGATTTACTGTACCAAAGCATAATCTAAGTTAATCTTACCACATTTCACAGCAGAACGAACAATATGCAAAAGTATGCGCCCGCAATATGTGACATTAATAATCATCAATAAATATTTTTGAATTTAACATGAAAACTGGACCTGTGCCTGGAAGTCAGGACCAGGTGCTGGCGATAACTTTGGTACATGACTGTTTGTTGCCCTTTACAGAGAGTGAATCATCTTTCTTTGTCTGGGTAGAGAACCTGTCATGTGGTGTAAGGGTGAGGCACAGTTCAGCGTCCATAGAGGCAACAGGATTTAATCCCTCCTCAAAGTCTAAAAAGGCGATCTCTTCCCTGCACCCACTGCCCCATCAAAGGCATACACCACAACTATGGTGTAAGAGCATAGTTGAAATGAGTTTAAAAATTATGAACCTCTCAATATCTGACACTGTACCACTTCCTCCATTGGAGGTCAGCGTTGCACCTATAAATGGAAGCCTGGCTGGGCAACAGTGTTAGTGGCTGTAGTGTCCCTGGCATACGTGGCATGATCTGGAAAAAGATAAAGATGGAGACGCGGGAGAATCCTGCTCCGGACACACCCTCATCCCACACAGTGTGTCCCACTGCCCAGCACATGTGTCATAGATTCTTCAGCTTTGAGGCACACACATATTAAGCTGCAGCCTTTTTACACACACACACACACACACAGGGACGACAAATATGTGCACAGCAGATGCATGCAAACATAGACTTGCACACACACTGGGGCAAAACGGCACAGCCATACCCACATATTTAACACTAACCATTTCACTGGAATATGCCCTTACATGCACACAAGCACACTTCCTTTCTGCATATCCTTGCAAGCCTCAACCAAGCCCAGACAGTGCTAATCAATCTATATATAGCACTGTCACACTGGGAGGGCTAGAATACTTGTTGCCCTGATCTGCCAAGAACTTCATTCCATACCACCAAGCGATCAGCACTCCACACTCAGTGTAAGCAATACCACCAAGAAGACTGTTTTAATCTACATTAGCAATAACATATACCTTGGATACAGTATACTGACTTAGATGTGTGTATATTTATTAAAAGTTAGCAAGGGTCATGTTGATTTCCGCATGTTCAGTTGCTGATGATGACCTGAGATAAAGGGTTATACACCAGGCCTTACAGTAAACATACATAATAATCGTGAGCTAAGGAGATAGACATACTACCTGTGACTTCTGTATGAAAATGAGTTCTGTGACAAGTATATAATTTGACATAAAAGTGATATGCCCATCTAAGCGAATAATGAATCAACTGGAAGCCTCGCATTTCTGCAAATTATTGCATTATGATATGTACTTGAATAAATATACAGGTGATATGTGCATACAAATGAGAGAGACAGAGACAGCGCCCAATGGCAAAGAAACCCAATTTCACCACCCCTCTAGTGCAGAGTCACACCCTGCACTAAGACTGAAAATGAGGAGCAGGCGGAGGAGGGATATAGCTTCTGCCACAGCGGATGCCAGGCCGGTGGCAGTTACTGAGCAGTACCAGAGGCAACAACAGGGTTTGCAAATGTCAGCGGTCAGTCACCACGCACACAAACACCCTCACGCACCGGACCACCACGCACACAAACACACACACACACACACGCACACACACACACACACAGGACCACCAGAGCCACATGCCTCAGGCATGTGCTGTCCGTCCCCTACGTGATCTATACCGGTGGACGAGGCATCGAGATCTCACGAGATCTGGATAGAAGAAGGCTCCGAAATGTTCACTGGTGTCCAAACCAGATCGGGCAATGAGATCGCGTGGATACACCTGAACTATTTCTACAACTACAACTAATGTCAACTACAACTGTATAATAATAAAAACAACCTTATTTTTTATAGATGCTACATATCGAACATGAATAATAGCTGTAATGGTAAATCAAGTCATTAGTTGATTTCCACTTAAATCAATAGTCATGAATATTCCTGAGATTTAATTCAGGTTTTAACACCAGACAGGAACAGATAGTGGAAATAAAGGGAGGTAGCCATACAATAATCAATATATCTGTGTGATATAAAGAAACTGAGAACCTCTATGGATAACAAGTTTGTAAAATAGGTTTTCAGGAAGTGATTTAAAGACAGAAAAAAATTTAGTAATTGTGAAGAGGTTCAGTCAATTAAATGAATTACATCTGCTGAAAATTCTGTATTAGAAGTAACATAAGCACATAGCTGTCTTGTGAAAGAAACGATCAGTGTTTCGTTTGAATCATGTCAAGTTTAGACAGTCATTATTATTTGGAATTATCAGTACCAGCTACAGAAGCCCAGCTTCCTGCAAGTTCATCCCTAAAACAACAAAAGCTGTTGGCCGTGATGCAACAGCTCATCCGTAGACCAGGCTCAACATCAAACAAACCATCTAGAGGGTAAAAAATCTGTGTATTTTTTATATTTGGTGCGATTACATTCTTGCGATTAATATGTTCCTTGTTGTCGTGTGTGTGTGTATGGCTGTGTGTTTTTGGATACTTGTTAACTAGTTACAGCAGCCTCTATTTGCCTTCATAATAAGCAACTGTGTACCTGGCTCAGGGCTTTACCCAGAGGAGAGATGGATGGACAAGACAGAAAGAGGGGAAAGGTGGGGGAAAAGGTGTGCCAACTCTCTCCCTATGGTACTGCAGAGGGAGGGGAAGGACAGACAGAAAGAGATGGGGCGTATTTTAGAACCCCAGGGCTCTAATGGAAACAAGGCAGGAAACTTTCTCCCTGGTGTGTGAGAGAAAAAGGGCAAAAACAGAGAGCAAACAGAGCAAGTGCATGACTAATGGAGATCAGCAACACTGGTGAGTATAAGCATCCTGAAAAGTGCCTGGCTTTCATTACAGAACAGTACTGTACTCAGCTAAATGTAGAGCCGGACTCGACGACGCCTTATTGGTGAATTATAAATGTGTTAAAGACTTGGTCGAAGGTCAGACAGTTTCACAACTGTGTAGACACAAACACACACACACATATGAAACCCCTCATTGCCAGCCCCAAGGTACATGAGCCCTTCCTCTAGTATATGCACAGCTGTAGTGACAGCAGCTGCACCCCTTAAACAAATGTTAAACAGCAGCAGCCAGGCTCACTAACTTTGATAAATACAGCACCTGTTGAAACCATGGCTCCATTGCACACACACACTGGCATACCCCCTCAGTTTTTGCTCCAGTGGTTTGCTTGGCAGTGGCCCGATGTCTGTATGTGGAGTGAGTGTATCGGCTATCTGCACACATGCTGCACCTGCATGCATGTGTGTGTGTTCCCTCCCACACATGGGGTGCAAATTAAGCAGTAAAATAGAGACTGTCCTCCATCAGGAGATGACTCTCCATAGGCCTCTCTACTAGCTTCGCCTCCACCCTGCTCAAATCTCACGGTGTGTTTGCCTATTTAGTGATCAACAAGCCAGCATTGTGATCGCCATCCTTGCTGTTCTCTTTATATTGTTTCTGTAGCTTTTCTGCAGCCCAGCTCACCCCACAACACCAGTGGCGTTTCACCAGGAAGGAACAGCTGCAATTTCCTTTAATAAATTTCTATCACTTCAAAATTTGTACAGGGGTGACATTCAAAACACATAGAGTGTGGCAAGGCTATAACACAGGAAACAGCAAGTAACCCATTGCTTCATGTAGGTATTCACAACTGAGAGGTTAACACAACACGTACTATGAATTATCGACTCAGCACTGCCTCCACCTGGTGGGGAAGCGAATCAACCATCAAACTCTACAGCTTTCTGCACATACTCAAAGTATTTAGCACCTTTCATTGAATGTGTTAATGTGTTTTTAAAAGTATTAATCAACTAAGCTAGACGGGCCACTCTGTAAGTGCGAACACAAGTTTCCAGGCTGCAGCTGTATCACCCAGACTCAAACAAACCATCAGCTGACCTCGCTGGCAGCTGGAATGAATGGGACCACTCGGCCTTTTCGCTCCTCACACAGTCTCACCAATAAGCTGACGGACAGTTTCCGTTGAGAGCATCATCCCTGTTGATTCATGGGAGAAAACACTGAAACAAAGAGGGGTCTTATAATCAGTAACACCAGAGTGGGGAACATTGGCGAGAAGAGACGCTAGATTAATGGTTGGCGAGGTGGATGAGAGGTGCTCATGACACATGCACAAGATCATGAGATACTATTTTGGCCTGTGAACAGTAGAAGCCAATAGACACCAGTGACAGATGATTGATTCCTTAACTGCACTTATAAGCAAAGACCAGGCACTGCGGCCTACACTACAAAGTGAATACGTGTAGTACTCTTGTGAGCTTCACACAAAACGAAACATACACTAAGTGTGTCCTGGGGCTATTTACAGCCCCCTGGAGGCTTACCACCTGGAGACAAAGGCCACAATGAGAGAGAGGAGAGAGAGAGAGAGGGTGATGGTGATACCTCATCACACACTCCTGCTGTCAATGATCTCACCTAAGATGAATTCCCACACACCGTGGGTCTCAGGCACCTACATAAACTTTTACGTCGCACACATACACACAATAACATGCACAAATGCACGCTGCAACCGCTTTACCATTTCCATTTCAACCTTCGGGTTTTTTTCAAGCCGTGAGCTTTTACAACACTCACACTAACACTCATAAAAATACCATCAAAACGAGACAGCATTGCCTCACTGATGACTTTAGCATAATGTACAACACACACCTGCAGCTCACGCTGGGAGACAAACTCCTCACTTGGTTCATGTATGCCGTTACAGCAGCCATATCTTTATCATGTGAAGTGTTGCTTACTTTGCCAGTGGACTGAGGCAGCTCTGTCTGACTAAAGGAGGACTGACTAATGGCCGGAGTGGGATCAAACCTATGAGGACAAAGTACTATTCAAACAGAGCTCTTTCCTGTTTCACAAAAGAAGAATAGAATGCAGATGGAAAAGAGAGAGAGAGAGAGACAGAAAATGTCTAGAAATAGAAGTACTGTTTCTGTGTCCTTACCACAGCATCAGCTCTTCCAAAACTTTTTTCTCCCTGCAATAAATGTCCTATTTTTTTGTGTAGCGTGCCTGAAATTCTAAAACAGGGAAAGGCAGACAGGCCGGAACAGGGAATGGAAAGGACTGTGACCAGGCGACAACCTGTGAAGACAAAGCATTTAACAGGAACAGTAGGGACAGAAGGGGGTGGAGTGGAGGCACAAGCAGGACAAAACCTGCACAAACGTTGACAGGCACAGAACAAAGATAAAGACAGATAAACTAAACAGGTCCATGACTGCTGGCACAAACCCTGCTGGGCTCCAACTCTCAGCTCCAAACCCCAAAGAAAACATGCAGTCTAATAAACCTGGGACAGAATAGAAGTGGAAAATACCACCAGGGGAAATGAGGCAGGCTCTCACCAGAAAGACCTCGATCACAGTAAAATAGCTGACTGAAGAAGCTGAAACTACACTTTGTTTTCCATTCAGGAGAAGCTATAGGTCTCATCTGGGCTGAGGGTTTCCAGAGTTTATCTTACTACAAAATTTGTCCCCCTCAACGAATCACTCCCTCCACAGCCACATGTAGTGTCACTCTTTGACTCCCTCTCTCTCTCCCCTCTCTCTGTCTTTTTTTTTTGGACTTCCCTTTCTCTCGTCCTCCCTCTCCCCACTCTCCCTCTGTTCCTCTTGCACTCCTCTTTACTTACTCTCTCTCTTTCCCTTTCTCAGGCTCTCTATTCTCCTCCCTCTCCCTAGTTTGAGTTCCTTCAGTGTGTCTTGCTAATGAATTCAGAATTTGACATCCCATGTGCTGATGTCCCATATTTACATTCGCCACTCTCTTTCTCTCCTCTTTCTCTCTCTTGCCTCTCTTTCTTCAGATCAATAAAGACTGAAGCAGCATTGACATCTTGAAATAGAACCATTGCGCTCCACTGCCATGTGACGCAGACAGACTAAAATAGCTAGCTGGACTTCACCAGGCTCTCTGCCAGCTTGCATATAATGTTGGCTTGAGTGTGTGCTCTAGCAGCCTTGATTCATTTGACACTGTGATGCATGTCGAAGCTGGTGTGAAGACTTCACTACATGGGCTTCCTCATGATGAGTCACACATACAGTTCTATCTTTATGGCGTGCAAGATGGTAGCCTGTTGAAATAGTACTGGCGAGCAAAAGCAATACACGGGATTTTCGGCGAGGAGGAACTTCACATCAAAACCACATGCCCAAAAAATGTTTTAAAGGCGGCCATTCTTGCTTGAGGAGGGAAGGGTGCATGCCTGTAGAAAGGACAGTAAGAGAGAGAGAGAGAGACAGAGTGAAGAGCAGAGTCTATTATGAAGATCAGTGAAACCCAGCCAGCTCTAAACCATGCTTGGTCTAGGCACTCTCCTGCCTTCCGGGAAACTCAGAGGCCTCTGGCCTCTGGCATGTCCTCACACTCGCGGGGGTCAGAGGTCACCATATCTGAGCTCTGATAGAGAGATCAAACACACTCAGACATGTCGGTCTGCCTGTCTTGTGCAACATACACCGCTCTAGTCACCTCGGGTATTACATGTTGACCCGTGTTTGTGTATTCATGTTAGCATTTTGTGTGTTTCATGTGCGCGTAAATGTATACGTCTCTAGTTATAGCTTCATTAATTATTTAATTAAAGCCAGCTGATGCACTGGGTGATAAAATGAGGAAAACTGTGCTTTGGCGGCCCCACATGGCCAAAATATGTAACTCTAATGGCCTGCAAGATGACATACTAATTTAAGAGTACACAGTTTACAAATGCAGGATTAATTTGATGTAATGTATACACTGAAAATGAGATGAGTAGGGTTAGGATAATAATACACTAAGATAGATAATTAGATGCTCTCACTTGGAATTTTGATTTTGTCACTAGTTTACCAAATAAAGTGGAGCTGTGAGGTTTCATTGGTCTTCTCTAGCTCTTCCTCTGTGATGATGAGGTGACTACATAAAAAGTTTACTGTAATGCAGGCAGTGAAAGACAACAAAACCTCAAAAACAGAACCAAATCTGTGGCAAAATGAAATGAGGTGAGAGTAAAAATAGCTGGCTGAGTCTTTATCAGCAGCTGTAATTAAATATTATTTCATCAGTGTTAGAAGAAGAGTGTAAAACAAGTGTGTGTGTGTGCGTGTGCATACGTCCGATACAGCAGGATCTGCTGACTCCCAGATGGGAATTAACCACACACAAATTAACAATAGGGACAGTGTTGGAGAGACCTGTGTGTGTTTGTGTGTGCATGAGTTGAGGTTACAGTAAAGCATCCTCCCAAACACCCACCCGCCGGCTCGTAAATCTGCCCTGTTGGCAGATGTTTTGTATGAGGGCATCTCCCTCCAAATGCCAGCATGCATACACACACACACGAACACACACACACACACACACACACATGCCCTGCGGCGACTGCATCAATGTCAGGGAGGTCTGCTGACAAGCAGGGCCTTATCCTCAGCCCTAAGCACTTCCCCCAAGACCTGTGTGTGTGTATGAGCTTATGCATATCTGCATCTGTATGTGTATTCTTTGTGTTAGCATGCTTATGTGTGTGTATGTGTGTGCATGTGTATATAAATGGACATGTGTCTTCACATGTTTTGCCCACATCACTATGGTTTACGAACCCATTGACTATTAGGTCAAGAACGAAAATGCTCTGACACCAAAAAAGACGAACTGACAAAAATGTAACCTGAACAAACATACACAAACATACACTTAATGTAGACAAGCACAATTCTAACACATACAGTAGAAATATAATGTGGAAGGAAGAGTAGCGACAAAGCTTTCGAATGAGTTTATCAACAAATCAATCTGTAAGTCAACACACGAGAGAGTGCAAGAGATGAAGTTTAATATGTTAACCACAGAACAAGTTTTGAAGGATATATCTCTGATTTGTGTAAAAATTTGTTCTCACAGTTTTCAGATGTTTTGTCAATTCAGTTTCACTTCAGGTCAAATCAAACAGTACCTCCTCTCAGTTTTAGTTTGCACAGAAAGTGAGCAGCACTTCAAATCTAACGACGCCTGGAACCTTTTTGTGTTCTGTGGTGGTGGTGGTGGTGGGGGTATTTAATGACAGAGTGGGAGGATGACCCTAAGCCACCCGTAGGTGTACCTGAAAGGCTTGAACTGTGGTGGCTCTGTCATCAGCTTTAGCATGGTGCACTGAGGGGGTGGGGAGAATTAGTTGTATGTGTTGCTTTGTGAGGCACAATTGCTGCACCAAACCTCATTCAACACTGTGAGTTTAAGACTGACTTGTAACATTAAACTACTCGATTATTGGTAGGCTAAATATATATAGGGTCAGATTACTGTCACAGACTATAATATTAACAACTGCAAAAATAGGATTCAAACTTTCAAAAATATGATTTGAATGTCTGACTGCTTCTTTCTTGCAATGTTTTGCATTGTAATGTTTTCAGTGTCTTCACTTTGTCATTCCTATATGGGTGTCTTTTAGTATAAAAACATGACTGGGCATTTACAGAGAGAGCAACAAAGCCTGCATGATATTTGGTATCTGTCAGCGTTAAAAAGCTATAATACAAGGGAGGAGAAGTATTTTCACGAGCTACATCACAGCTGAAACTCAAATTGATGACTGTCATAAGCATGAGGGAATACTTGCTCCCACTTTACACAGTGAGTCCAATACATTTTAACATCACCAATTTAATAGTTTATTAGATAGAGAATTCTGCGGACTATTTGATAATGTCAGACAGAGCGCAAGTAAAGGAGGACAAATTGTTAAGTTGAAACTGTCATTTGGGGTAAATGCCGTATGTAAAGCACATTTCATTGGCTTTTGGCTGGAAATAAACCCCTGTTTTGGACAGATGCAAGACCAGGAATTTACACAGTTTTACAGTTTGACATAATATGCAATTTCACATTTTCCACACAGTTTCATTCAGGTCTGACTGAGCACATACCTGTTCTCCTAAGTAGCTCACTCTTGCTGCTTTCATGTTTAGTAATCCTCTCAGAAAGATGCCCGAGATCCTAAAAGCCTGTTCTTGACCAGGCATCATCCTCCTGTTAATTACACATGCTGGCCTCTTTGACAAGCAGTTTTTCAGCCATTTGTCATGGAGCGCCACTCAAATCTGTTATTTTTTACCAGTTTGGATCATAACATTATCCCAGTGCTGGTGGACACAGTGGCATTTAATCTCAAGATTTTGTTCAAATTTGTGCTGTAGAGGATAAACCACTTTGTTCTTGGTCAGCACATTTGCTCTCTCCTTTAAAAGAAATATGAACTGCCAGAAATGAGCACATAGTAACAATAGTATCTGGCAAAAGCCAGTCAAATAGCAGTGGGACAACAGCAGTCAGCCTCACCTGGCATCAAAAGTGTCTGCTTTAGGCTTTAGGCATATGTATTGTTGTTTTGCCACATCTGGGCACTTGACATTGTGAGCATAGGGGCTGTACCCACATAGTGGCCTTTCAAGATGAGCACAGTTAAAACACCATTTAAAAACTATTCTAGTCAGCCACTAACATTAGATTGTAGGATCATGATAAATAACAACAGCAGCTGAGGATTTTCTATGCCACAAATTAATCTAGAATTATATTCATTTAAGTTACTCAGTACTACATGAACCACACTATTTTTCTGCTGCCAGAAGAAAACTGACTCATTCATTTTGTTTTTGTTCGTTTTGTTTTTGTTAATCTGGCAGTATTCAGTTCAGCTGTGTTGAAAATGTTAGAGAAAGCTTTACCTCAGCAAGATTCTGTCACTTATTCAGACATGAGACCAAGTGGCACTTAGTTGCAATACAGTGTCAGTTTAAAAGCTTACATTTCTCAGCACTGACCACAGTTTATTTGATAATGGGACAAATAACACTAAAAAGCTGAAATCCCTCTGGATAAGAAGTACATCACATCCCTGCCTGATGAACAAGTCAATCCTGATGATTTAAAGTCTTAAATGATGTGCCACTGGGTATGTACCTTCGCCAGTAATTACGTTTTGAATGGAATTGGGCAGTATGAGAGAATTATACAGTGTAAGAGAAAACATAATACACCAAGTCTACTGGGGAATACAGGTGAAAAATAAACAGCTAACAGGGTAAGTAAAGTAATAGCTCCATTCCTCAGTTTGCAGACAGAGTTACATTAATTGTAAGTACTGTAAAACACCTGATAGATTCACATCTGTGTCTATATTCATACAGTATTTCACCATTCATGTATTTCTCACAATTGCATTATTGTTAAATTTCAAAATTTGCTACATTATTTTCATATTCTGCTTTCTATGTTTTTCTGTAGCAAGCCAGTTTCCCCCATTGAAGATCATTAATGTTTCAGTTCATAACATCTAAGAGGCCAGACTTCACAGTCAAAAGATTCTTTTATTCATCAAAAAGCTGTGATTCTGTGGTTTTACCAAACAAATGACTCACTTGAACAATCTTATTTTATCATGAATTTGAGTTAGTTCAATAGAAATCAGATCACTGAGGTAAGGAATGATGCAAATGGCATCTGGTTTTATGTATTTGGTTTATTCAATTTTCGAGCCACTGACATTTAGGAAGGTGGCTGAACAGAACATCATTTACTGAGTTGAGGAATTTCACATGAACATGGAACACTGTGTAATTTGGAAGAAATTAGTTGATGAATAGGAAAAGAGCCACTTTCTTGCCTCTTTCTTTGTTTCTTTTTCCCCTTTGTTATTCACTCACACACACACACGTATCCTGGGTGACCCCGGCATTTTGTCATCATCCATTAGTAATTAGAAGCTGTTTCCTGAGTGTGTATCCAGAGGCTTGCTGAATAAAGGCTTTAGAGGAAATGATAATAAATAATAATCAGACTGAACCAATTAAGACTGATTACCCTCTGCATGATGTTGGGTGCTACACACTGCTCAGAAAACACACACATGCTGCATTTACAGGTTCTTGCTGATATGTGAATATTTATGCACAGCCCCAGTTGCTGTATGCGCACACACACACTGCTGGGTTTCTCCCTAAATAAAGCCAATTCCATGCTCTAATTCGTAATATTGCAGTAATTGGGAATCCCCCAAATATTTGACTCCTCACAGGGGCTCAGTCTAATTTCAAGAGACTGGGCCTGTGTCTCTCAGGAAGGCTCTAAGCCCCTTAAAGCCTCAGTCTTAGCAAAAGACAAAAGCTATGTGGCTTGGGAAGGATTAGTGATATGGGTGGAGAGGGTCGACATCCCAAAACGTGATTAAGTGTTTGGTAAGTGTCTGAGGAGGACTCGTGAGACTTAAAGTAACGTACTAAAGATGCCAGGTCCTTTCTGATGTTAAATAAGGCTGGGAGATGCAGCTCAGTGGGGGAGGTGGGGGTGACAGTGGGGAGGAAGACGCAGAAGATGTCAATGAGGAACGCTTGGCTTCTGACAAGGAGGATGCAGCTGCTTTTGTTCCTCTGATGTCCTGAGGGTGGACCAGAAGGAGCTGTGATCACATACACATGTCCACACACATTTTCCACGCACACTTTCTCCAGTATGTGAAAGGAATACATTCATTATTGATCAGAAAATGAGAATGTTCTCCCTGACCACAGCAACCCTTCATGATGGCCTAACACATACACACAGACCCTTTGAGGAGCTGGAGAGAATGATTTGTCTGTCTGAGAGATAACACATTATCCCATTGTGGTTTCTTTCTGTAACCAAAGAGACCACACAAACATGTTATTTTCTTTATGTATATACATTTACTCACACTGTCTTTTTATATATCACAATGCACACATTTTCCCAACAAAATTAAAGATTCATAGGCTACTGCTGACACCTCTCTCTCCCTCTCTCTGCCTCTGTTTTAATGGCGCGTAATCATCATCTGTCAGTGGCCGATGGGCCCGTCCCCAACGGCTGGTTTGTGACTGACACCCACAGCCACTCTTCTAAGAAGCGCCATATGGCTGCAGTTAACACTGACATATAGGACTGTAACACAGCCTCATGGGAAGAGAGTGACAGGACTTGTGGATACAGTGTAATGTGTGTGAAAGTGAGTGGGAGCATTACATGATTAAGGGAGTGGCTCTGATTTGTTGAGATGAAACCCTATGTGGATAAGAATGAAGAAGCTGGTGTGGTTTTATATAATCTGGTGATCCTTTAAAAATGTGTGATAGTGGAGTGTGGTTGGATGTAATAATGCTCTGATGACCCAGCAGTAACCAGTAGGATTATCGTGTTATTGATGAGGAAATAATTGACATGTACATTGTCATGTATCACGTAACCAAAAACCCTGCCAGGGAGCTTGAACTCAAACAAGTAACTAGTCAGCAAATCTATGGTGGAGAGTGAAAGCACAAACATGAAAGGAAAACAGGCTTCAAATCCAGAGCTACAACAAATACACAAAAACACATACAAATTACACACACACACACACACACACACACCACAAAAATATGTTATGTCTTTATGTACGTAACCAAACCTGACCATTTATTAAGTTGTTGTGTTTTTTTTAGGCAAGAATGTAGCCATTTAGGTTTGATCACTTTATCCAAATAACATCTCTGTTGAAAATTTCAGGGCCCATCTGTCAGTTGAGAACGGTGGTCACCTCAGCAGCTTGCAGTCTGGCTCCTGGTATTGCCGGTCAGTGTACCCTTTGGTAATTCATAGCTGGCTCTGGTGGCTGCAGTGTTTTAATGTATGTTTAATTCCTTTTGGAAGATATAATTTGGTCTCATAGTTAAAATATTTTGTGGGAAAAAAGTCTAACTGATAGTGAGGATAAAAGACACTTGGTATCTAATCTGTAATATATATGTATATAAAATGAAGCTACATTATATACCGCACTGCCTCTGTTCATTTTTGTTTATTTTTATGTATTTTTGTTGAAATGTGATGATATATCTGTACATATAAGATGTATTGCACTGTTATCAAACTGATTGATAAAAGGTGTGTTTATTATGTATTCAGCTTTAACCTCAGAGAAATTGGCAGCAACAAATATTATATTTCAACTCTGACACCTAATTTTATTTATTATTTATTTATAACATATAGACTGTTCTCCCTGAGACAACATACTCTTTGACCAGCTGATCATCTCTGTCATCCCACAGTCATATTAGAAGACAGGTATAACTAGCTAGTGTTTAGCCTAGCTTAGCATAAAGATGCACGCAAACTAGCCAGCTTCTGACACAGACATTTAGCATAATGTGCTAAAATAACATCAGTATCAGCTACATTTAGTTTAAGTGTACCGGTGCCAGTACTGTGCTGGCTCAGAGGCATGGGCTAATGGCACAAAACTGGAGCAGAGCCACTGTTAATGTTATTGATGTTATAATGTCGAGACAGAGCTGGATTTAAGTTCACCTGACTCTGGGTGAGACAGCAAAAAAATAAAAGATTCACCCATTATAAAGTAACTGTTTAAACATTAGCTTTCTCAAATACAAAAACAAAACAAAGACACATTTTTCTGGCACACAATTCAGTAATAGACACGATGCTAATCTGAATTTAAATGTAAATCAAAATACTGTGTGTGAGTACATATTCTTTATTTAATTTTCCAGCCATCATATTTGTAAAACCTCTTAGCACTGAACCATGTATGCTTCTGTAGCAGCCTGCTATTACTCTTTCAACATTAAAACTAGCCACTAGTGTCAGCCATTCCCTGTTTTACATTTTACAAGTGATACTCCTGCCTTCACTGATCATGTACTGGAAGTGTATAGCCTATGTCTGTGTGAGAGAGTGTTCTGGCCTCAGTCATTTACCATTGGCTTAGTGTGATAAATATGACCTGTCTCTGCTACTCTGGGTTATGTGCCATTGAGGGATGGCGGCTGTGTTTTGTTACTGAGGAATGAGGCTGGGGAACAGGCCTAGTAAATGACTTTAACCCTGGGAGAGAGTTGGGTTATCATTAACAGACGCGCAACACCGTTGCGCTGCTGTCAGAGCTCTAACCCGTGACACAGACGTGGCAAGGACATGAGATGTTGCGCTACAGTTTTAACCTTGTGTCATTTCAGAGGGGCTGTGTGGTTGGCGGCTCAGCTGTTTGGTTGGCTGGTTATCGTATTTTTGTACTTTTTAGATTTATGTCCTGTACATGTCCATGAGTTTCAGGATGTCCATGACTGTGAGTGCAAGAAAACATGCTGACACGCACATGTACACTCACACATTTTATCAGTGGCTGTTTGTCAGTTTTAGTTCTGGGATTTTATTTCACCCCATCCTTAGCTAACAATCCTTCACAAATTGCTTTCATGTTATGTCAGAGAGTTGTATCTGTAGGCATTTACCAAAGCATAAACCTTGTTTGGTGCCATGAAAAGCCTATTAGAAAATGGTTCCTTATACACTGATGCTCAACTGGTCACACAGCATCCGTCATTACTCCCTCAAATCTGCACCTGGTTCATTTTAACATAGTTAAAAAGGTCAGAGAAAAGGTGGTTCAGCCTGTCCAGACTGAAATATCTCAACAACTGCTGGATGGACCATCATAAATCGTGTGCAGATATTCATGTCCCCTGCTAGACTAATTGCAATAACTTTGGTAATCACTTGACAATTCATCTGGTTCCATAATCACTTAATTTCCTTATGTAATAATGACATTCCTATCAGCCTCAGCTGTGCATTGTGTTTAGTGCAAATTGGCTGATCTTAGCATGCTAACATGCAAAAAAAAAAAAAAGATAATGACCATCATAAACATCAGGATCTTAGCTTTGTTTCTGTGCACCACTTTCCCTGAGTACAGCCTCACAGGTGTAGTGTGGTTGTAGACTCCAAGTCTGGTTGAAACAAATTATACATTTCATTCTGTCATTTCATTGTTAAAGAACTCCTCATCAAAGAAGTGCTAAAGAACCTTCTTTATTGTGTGTATAACCCACCTGTCTTCATTTCACATAAACCTCTGTCACCGCAGCTATCTTCCTTTTCCTCACGTTCCCGTCTCTCCGTCCCCCTCCCCAATCAGTTTGTCAGTCCATCATTCTCTAAATAGGCTAAGGCAGTGCAGCATTGTTGTTGATTTCATACATGTCATACGACACAATTACGTTAATGGCTCTGTGAATGGATTTCACAGAGAGTCGGTTGGATTTGTTTAGGAGGCAGTTTAGAGACACAAAGAGGCTGTCATCTGTGTTTGGCCATCAGCTCCAAAGCTCTTATTAGCAGATGAGAGATTTGACAGTCCTGCTGCAAATGAAGAGATGATTTCTTTATAATGAGCACATAAGAGAATTGTTGAAGATTAGTTCATAATCTTTCTTTCTTTCTTTCTTTCTTTCACTTCTAGCTAGTAGAGAACACACTGCTGGTTTTGGGTTTTGCCAGGCTGTTGTGATCTGACCTCTTTGTAAAACCTGAAGTGGATGGAGTGAGATGACATACTCTACAACACACTCTTTTTGAATTAACTGGTCATATTAGATGCTGATACTGTGAAAGCTCACCTTTTGCTTCCCTATTACAGTTCTTGCTTCACTCCAATCATCTTAGCAATCAGCAGTGCTGCTTCTCACTTAACATTTAAATCATCCTCACCTGCTCTTCAGCTTCCACCTGTATGCTCTGATTTCAGTCCTTTGAGGGGAAGATTTTCAGCACTCCACAGCTTTCTTCAGTTTATGCGAGTGCTGCAGGGGGGTGGCAAAGCCAGAGCGTAGATGCCACACATGTTGTTCTGTTAATGTCGAGTTATGAAACCAGCTGCTTGTTGATGTGGTTTCACAGCTAACCCTATATTGTGTATGCAGACTGCTTGGCTGTCATTGCACACAAATCAGTGATTGTCTGCAGTTATCTGCCATCACCATATTTGAAGAAACAAGCTATCTATTGGTGCAAGAACTATTCAGATCCCTCACTTAAGTAAATGTACTAACACCACACAAGTAAAAAGCCCTGCATTAAAAATGTTACTTAAGTAAAAATATGCAAGTGTAATCAGATAAATGTACCCTGAGTATCAGAGGTATCAGTACTCAGTGCCATTATACCTGTCACAATTACTCAGAGCCTCAAATGACACCCTCACAATGTTTGTTTTGTCCAACTAATGGTTTAAACAAATAAATTAAGATAATTAAAATAATTGATTAATCAATACATTTTTAAGCTATATATACTGTTAGTCTAATCTATAAATATTTTATATCTCTTCAGATGTATGCAAAAATCTTAACAGTAATCAGTATTATTGCTGTCACTGTGTATGTAGTACATTAGAAGTGTGGCATGAAAATAAAGTATTTCAAGTAACATACAGCTAGGCTATCTTACATTTGTACTTAAGTACTGTACTTGAGTAAATGTATTTAATTACTTTCCACCACTGCTACTGCACTGTCCTAACTAGAATGGAACTGGAAACAAAACTGAAGACAGTTTGCATCATGTAGAAATTATTGTCCTGCTATTATTTCTTTCCATGAACATAAATTGCATGCAGTCAGGAAAGTCTTCTTATACAGAAGGTGTAGAGTGAGCAGCATGCAGTTTTGGTGCTCCTTATTTGTCTATACAGGAGGCATTCAGGCACAGCACTGAGGTGTAGGTCACCAGTGTTTTGGAAACGCTCACAGCCCCGTACACAATCACTGTAATTATGCATGTAAAACACAGGAAAACAGACTTAGAGTGGGGAAAAAAACTTCCAGGCACAAGTAAAACGTGACCCATTGCACAGCCTGTGTAGACAGCTGGATTGATTAAAATAAGAGCATGTCTGTTCCTTGAGATGTGTGTGAGACAGACGGCTGAAAAACACAGCTGAAATGCTTCCTGTGTAGACACATCAACATCGCACTATTCTTGCTGCTTGGAGGGAGAAAAGCGTAGATTTGCTTTTATGTTCCAAAGTCAGGATTATCTGTTCCTAAACCAAGTCAAATGAATGTGCAGCAACAACAAAAAAAAGCTGATCTTTCAAAATAATTCATAACTATTTATGAATGTATTATAAACAACATGAGTTCCTCCGAACAAAATGTTTTGAAGGAACGCCTAACTTGTTTCCAACCTTACCTCAACATTTACAGTATCACTGGGAGGCATGCACATAACGTTTATAATACAACAATCAGATTTACTTTTGCATGAACTCACATCATATTCTGATGTCATGATGGAAGAACTACAGGAGACGTTTTGGCTGAGATTAGTTTTATTTTTTTCTCTCTGCCTGGAGGCGTCACTACGGCTCAGTCTCCTATCAGAGCTGAGAACTGCGTTTCTAATCAACTTTCTAATGAACATGCACAGTCAACAGAAGTGATTGCTTTACATTTACATAACATGTTATCAGGGTCTAAGCAGTGGTGAGTTAATGCAGCTAAGACAGAGGAAGAGGCTCATTGTGCTGCTTCCTGGCTTGCAGCCACACCAGCAGCCCTGCTAGTCAGGATGTTGCAGACGGGGAGCCTGGAGTATTTGTTCTTTCACTGCCCATCATGCCAACCAAAACTGAGTCACGGTGCTGCAGGGAGGTTTCACAGTGGACTGTTAGTTTTTGTTGGATCCTGCTGTTGATGCCAGTGCAGAGGAACTTCTGGTGTGTGCGACAGTGCGGGACTTGAAACTACATTTTTCAAAGATAAAGAAACAACCTTTGCCAGCAGGAGGAGGGCAGCTGACTTATGTAACCTAATGCTATCGCTGTGTCCGCAATCTCTCCCTCATTCATTCACAATTTCCTAAATGATAAGCACTCAAAAAATGACCGGGAGTAGAAAGTTATGAATCCTTATCCTTTTTTTTCACAGCCGTTTGGTTTAATATCGCAGAATAAGGTATGGAACATATACAATGGGGATTTTCATTTTCAAAGAATCAGAATAGGTACTGCAGGCAGTGGAACTTCTCATTCACTACTTAAGTGGTCAGCGAAGTGGTTATAGATTTAATGTATTATATAGACTCCCTGTGGAGACATCTACATAATTAGCTACAAAATGTTCCTTTAATGGCTCTGAGCCTCAAGTTATATGTGAAAGTTCTCTTTCTTCTGTTCCCTCACTTCTATTTCAGTGAGCACTGCACAGTCAAATCTCTCTGTCAGATGTATATACCAGCTTCAATGTCAAATCACAACACCTCTACCACTTCTTTAGTTAACACTGTACATCACACAATAAAGCTACATTAAACTAATATTGTGAAAGGACATGGTATTTTTTGTTTATTCTACGCTAATATACTTGTATATTTACTACTGTGTCACATGTAGTAATAAGTTGATCTTTAACACAGTAACATTACAGTTTTTATGCAATGAACGGGATTTTTGTAAAACAAAACTGAAAAAAGATATCTCATGTGGTTTAATTTACATTATATCTAACTTAAAGCTGCTATAATCAATGCTTTACATTAACAATGGACCACATGACTTTGTGTAGGTGAAAGGGATCAGTTATAGTCATGAACCCACAGAATCATCAGCCCACTCTATAGTTTCCCTCAACATCTATGAGCTTCATAACATCTTTCAGCTGTCTTGGTTTTCTGGCCTGCAGCTTTAAAATGTTAGTTCAGTCTCTCTGCTCTGATCAGTGTTATTTTCCACAACAGTAGGAAAGGTTCCAATAAAAAAAAGCTTACTAAACCAGACTGTACACCACCTGTCTAGCACCAAATTAGCAACTAGCCCGTGAGCATCATGGAGGATTTAGCAGCTAAAGAGCCAGATATTTTTTTACAGGAGTGGATGAAGAGTCAAAACAGAGCTCATAGGAGAGCGATCCTGAACTTACATGCATCAGGTGGATAGAAACGTGAATGCTAGTGTTATTACATACAAACTGGACACGTAATTAGACAACTATTTGAAAAAGGAGCTGGCTGCAGGGGCCAGAAGTGCCGTCGCTGTGACAAACTCTGTTTAGAAGTTTCCTTACTGAATATTGGAAATGAACACTGGTTGTTAATGACTTCAATGTCTTTTTTTAATGAACAACATTTTGGCATTACTCCTGAACTTGCTGGGCCTGATTCTGGCAGTTTATGTCACTGACTTTCACTCGGTTATGCACTTGGATTGTACCCGCACACTAAAGTTACATTACACAACTTTAATGAACAGGGATGCAGAGTGGGAATGACAGAGGCACCATTCTTTCTATGAGAAGTCAATATACCATCAAAATGATTCTGAAGCTGTTATTTTACGGTAAATTAGTTACATGATGATGCTTTAAAAGTTCACTATAATAATATTTAGGGGACAAATTACCCTAGGCTTTTATTATCCAACATAAACATGCATTGATATGTTGTGTCCCTGTTCATATACATTGTGATTGAAAATATACTATTACATAAAATGTAGTATAATAAATTACATCCATTAGGTAATAAACCAACTGTAGTGTAACTTTTACAATCTATTTCCTCTGGGACCAGTATGCTGGGTGTATTTAATGACCATTCTTTACTATAAAAAACATGTAATGTTTGACACCAAGCAGTGTTGTGAAGTACTATATTCCTCACAATTACCTTGAAAATGAGTGATGGAGAGAAAGAATTATCACTCTGACAAATACACTGAAGAATAACCATCAGTCTCAAAAACTGAGTTACATTAAATGGAGAAAGATAAAGATAAAATAGATAAATGAGTGGAACAATTGACTGATTGATTAAAATGCCTTTCAGTCTGTGTAAAACCTGGACAGAGACCGGCAGTACAGAATCAGAGGGATGAAGACTTTTGTGTGTGTGTGTGTGTGTGCTGTACTGGCCAAAGGTGGTGTTAGATGAAATGCTTTCCTCTCTGGTGACTCCACTCCCATCCGTCATGGTAGGTAAACAGCCCTCTGACACCCGCTGACACTCCACCAGGACCCTGATCGCCCCAATGTGCCAAGTTATGGGTGGGCTTCTGTGGATAGGGAGATCAAGGACAGACAGACACACACACACACACACACACACACACACAAACACAAGCCCACATACACAGGGCTAACCACCGTTAATATATTTTGCTCACTCACTACTTTGTCTCTTTCACACACAGAAACTCAGGTAAAGTAATAAAACAAATGTGGAGTTCTCTGTATTACACACACACACACGTACACACACACACAACCAAGATATCAACAAACACATTTCCTCCTCATTGTGGGGTCATTGTGGGTTGTTAGGTGCCTGACAGTTTGTTGTCACATTCATGACAACAGTGATGAGGTCTTCCACCACCTGGCTCAGATTAGCACCCGATGCCAGATGTATCTTCTCTGCTGCACACTCACACCAAGTCAGAGACTGCCAAAGAGAGTGCATGCTACAGAATGAGGGGTGGTGGTAGAGAGTTTGAGTGCAGCAGCAGCAGCCAGAGAGTGGTGTGGGGCGTGACATGCATGATTGAATAAGCGAAGCATCTGCTCTCCTTCCCGGCCTCCTGCAATAACAAAGCCTGATTTGAAAATCCGTTGCCTAAGGCCCTGCTTCATGCCTCATATGTGGTGGGACGTGCAGCAGCCCTATACCTTGTTCATACTTCCAGTACTTGGCTGAGAACTTCAACATGTCAGTGATAAATGTAGTGAAACTGAACATTCTACAAGGTACTTTGAGGGAGAAAATCCAAACTCCATCTCTTTTTTGGGGTTTATTTACTTAAAACATTTTTGTAACAAGTCATTGTAGAACAAATGTAAAAGCGCTTTTCAAGACCGTTGACAAAGCAATCTTATGTCAAGGTCCATTTAGTAGATGTTATAGAGCTTTCAGTCATATAACATGATCTTCAACAGCAGATGGGTTTTGCTCCGTTGTCATGGAAATGTAAATGTTCAAATTTCTTATTTTCCTGAGTATGTAAGGATTTCTTGTCCAAAACCTTGTATTGTAAAAAAAAAAAAAAACCCTCAATATGACTGAAAGCTCCAGAACAGTATCTAAATGGTCCTCGAGGTGAGAGATTGTTTTGAAACTGCTGTTTCCAGGGTTAAAAATAAACTGTAACATTACCTTTAAAATACTGTTTTTATAGCTGCAGTTTTCGAATCTAACGCTAAAGGAATATTTTGTGGTGCTCAGAACTAGGTTTTACTGTTTGTAATACAGTACTCTTATGAACAAGGGAAAGCAATCAAACCAAAGTTGTTGTAAAAGCTGTATGGACAAGTGTGGAAGAGGTCCCTTACATATAAATCTGCATATATAAACCTCAAGAAGTCCAGGAAGCCACTTTTCAGTTTTTGTCCAGGAACAGTAACCTCCCAGTGTCTCCGCCAGTTCCCTGGCCAAGAAATAACCCCCACCCCCACCCCTGTAAATTGGTGCGTTGTCATTTTTATACTTTTGGTTTTTCTTTTTCTTTTCTTTTTTTTTTTTAAACAAGAAGATATAACATGTTCATTAGTGAATTTTAGAGGAGCTGGTAGTTTCCAGTCTCTAGTCTGTGCATAGACATTTTAAGGACTTTGGCCTATACTAAGCTACGCTAACCAGCTGCGAGCTCAAGCCACATATTTACCACGCAGACATGAGAGTGGTATCAAATTTCTTATTTAAGTCTCATCAAAAAATAAACGAATGCTTCCTTAAATGTTGCAGCGGAGTGGAGTGCACAATAGACAAATGGTTACAGTGCATGTCACATATTCCAACCTTTGCATGTCATAGCTACATCCATCCCCTTTGTTTCCTACCTACCTCTTGATTGTCCAATGAAGGTGAAAATATACCTCAAAAAATTTCACTATCAAAAAGTAGAACTAATGAAGGTGAACACAGTAATCTGTAATAAATAATCAGCATTCTTGTTTTGTCATTGGCAGTTTGTCAGTGGAACAGATTTTTGCATATTTAAAGCAGTGCATCACACACAGACCAAACAAAGGGAAATCATGTTTCATGCATATCGCCAGTATTTGCATGTGATTTTTGACCGAGGTCACATAGTCAGTTTAACATAGTAAGAAACAACGATTTATAGGGGAACCATGCACCTCTCTCTCTCTCTCGCTCTCTCTGTTTATGTGTTCCACCCTGATCATCTCATCTCTCAGCCACCCTGCATTTGTGTATTGACACCAGAGTGAGGACACCATCTTCAAATGATGGGCTCTCAGCTGACAAACACATGAATAAACAGAAAGACAATAAGAGAAGGAAGTGCAATGGAGGTGAGAGGAAACAGCAAATTCAACAAACTGTGGAATTAAGGTTATATGGGGACTTATCATTTATCTAGACTCATATTTTTACTGGAGTTCTCTTGTAGATTTTAGGAGTCAAGCAGTTAAGCAGCTTTATATATTCCCTCATATGTCTGTACTCATTCCAAAGTAAAGACAAATGGCGATGAGGTCATGCTGCTTAATATTTTCATAGTGGAAACAGAAACATAAATGACCAGTACCTCATGTGTAACAGTCACTTGGCTTCACATAATTCAGAAGAAAAACTGAATTCATACTCTATTCTCTACAGAAAAGATAGTGTAATCTCGTGTATTTTCTTTGAAAATTAATGAGCTATATATTATGCTTTCAAAGCAACTTTTCTAACACTTAAGATGAGATGAAACTTTAATGATCCCTCTGGGGAAATTGGGTCATTGCAGCAACAAAGAGAAGGTTATATTGTCTACCAGAGGAGAACAAATACGTGCATCCATTGTTCCTACAACAGTTCAGTTGGGCATAACACTCATTTATTGAGATTCAAAACAGAGTATGTATTAAGTTTTTACAGGAGTGCTGACTCTGATGTACCTCTACCTATGGTACTTCCTCTCGGGAGAGGATGGTGCCAGGCTCACATCAGGCCAACTTTACCCCAGAAGCAGACTCAAATCAGCTGAGTACTCAGTGAACAAAACACCCCCCACCTTTGCTCTCACACCAGCTCCAATACTCGAGTTGTTATCAAGCCATTAGTCCTCACTGATCTTCAAGAGCTTCTGTTTAAACCCACCCCTGCCCCCATATACCCCCCAATAAACACTCTGACAGCAACTGGCAGTCTGACCCCAGGCCAGCTTTACTTTTAGTTCAGTCTGTGTGTTTAAGGTTTTAGAAGGTTGCGCTTTAACATATTTTAATTTGACCATGTGACATTCCAGTAGCTAACTAGAGGAGAATGATGAATGTTACAATTGATATGAAACCAGACAGGATTTATCATATTCACGGTGACAGTGCCTTTCTGATATTTCTTTAATTGAACAAGACTAAATAGGGTCTTGACTGCAGCAATGGTTGAGCCCGGTTCAACTTTTTTACTGAGCAACCCTGCATTATTTTGCCAGAAACCTCTGCCTCTGTGATGGACAAACACAATTTTTAACCTCATATTAATGGTAAATGAAAACCTGAGGGATTACCAAAGATCTTCCAATTCATTTATTCATCCAGGGAAATGTGAATGCATGTACTACATTTCATAACTACCACTCAATTCCCTCTCAAAACCGCAAATGTCGACCTCGTGCTGGCTCCAGAGGAAAAGTCAGGGGATTCAGCAAAGTCAATAGGATACAGTTTTGTGCCAATCCATCTGGTACATGATGAGATATTAAACTGAATAACCGCAAACTTTGACCAGCTGGTGGCGCAACAGAAAATTGTGAAATATTTCATATCAACATTGTGATGCCTGAGGCCATGCTGCTAGCATGGCTAAATAGCCAAATAATATTCAGATTAAATAGGCAAACTGATGTAACAACACGTGGTTCAACAAAGCTTAGAAATAATAGCTGATCTCAGGTCAGCTTAATAGCCTGATTTCAATCAATAAACAGCCTTAAGTTAGTCAAGTGTGGCTGTTTGGCTTGAAAGCCTGGAAGATGCTAATTAGAGCCCATGTGAAGCACAGGACAACAATGCATCAGGTAACACTGCCTCTCACAAGTGAGAAGGACTGTCAAAGAAAGTGAAAAGTGGCACGATGGACCAACAGGCTCGCTCTCACCTACACACCACCACACAAGCACACTACACTGCCGTCGTTATCAGCAAATGAAGAGGGGATGGGAGGTCTGGGAAAGGCAGAAGAGGGTGATAAAGTACTGAGATCTTGTTGACAGGTAGTTGTCCAATGGGCCAGACTCTTTCCGACAGGCCTGCCAGAGAAATCATGTTGACGTGTCTTGTTCTTTGAAGAGACAGCTGGGTTCCCGTGTCGTGGTCGTCGGTGTAGGAAGTAAATGAGCATTTCTTGTGATGCCACGGTTGTGTTACAGGAAGCTCTTGACATGTTGTGATGTATCACATTGTTTTCTTTTGGACTGAATCAGCAATACTGCATCCAGAGTGGGGGAAATAACATGTCATGCAATTTCCCAATTGTCAAAAGTGGACAAAACTGGGATAAATGTCATAGGAAAAACATAACCATATGGAACTCAAACTCTGATCTGTGGTGCAAGCTCCAAACATCTGCTGTGAAACCTTTTATGTTGTAATAATTCAAATCTGTTAAGAGACAACTTTTATGTTGGAATTAGCATATGTGCTAAAACCTCAAGTGCCTATGTCTTAACATGCTTTTTAATGGGATTATTTCTTCAATTGGGCTGCCACTTTGCAAAAACATTGCTCTATAATTTAGGTATCTAGGCACTGCTGCACACAATCTCACATTTTTATAAACAAACTGACTCGCTTATTCATTATGTCTCAGCACAGAGCGACCTTGAGTGTACGGTTGGTTGGTTTCTACACCGGCGATGACGGTTGGAGGCGCTCTGTGGGTTGCAGCACTGAAACTCAATAAGGGCTCCATATTAGCGGGCACTGAGTGAAACAGTCAACAGCAGTGTTTCAGGGAAGCAGTGGAGCTTTAACATCTACTGTAACGCCCTGCCCTGCTTCCTGCTCTGGATTACATCTAGGCTTACAGTATATAGGGCACACACAGAAACACACAGAAACACACACACATATAAATGCTGAGACTTTTTCTCAATGTCTGCCTCTCTTTCCCCCTGTTTTTCACCTTTCCACCCACTCACATTCACACAGGGGTTATTCAAACTGCTGTATTGCACCTACTCATGCTCCCATATGTGCACACACACACACACAAGCAGTGACATCCAAGCTATTTCCTAACCCACTTAATATGTGCTTGTTATAATCTGTTTGTAAGTGTTATGTTAATGGACAAACAGCAAAACGCCTACATGCACAGAGCATTAATGATACTAAACACACCATTCAGAACAGCTACGGAAGACTTTCACACACATCACATCCACCCTTTTGTTACATATGAGCGAACTGGTAATGGAAAGCCCCCTCCTATGAGTGCTGGCCTCATTTTAGTAATTACAGCGTGGAAGGTGTAATGGAAGCCTACCCACTTGAGCAGTACAAAATGACACATTCACACACCCCTCCACACACACGATCAAATACATATCAATATACATTCACATACTGTATAAGGGTGTTCTTCTTCTTCATCTTCCTCTAGTCCCTCTGTCTGTCAAAGACGCACATATGCACACCCACACTCACACACACACACACACACACCGTCTGTCAAATGGCCAGTCCTATCTGTTATCAGCGTGTCTTGGCCTGTCATACTTTCCTGTCGTCTGCAGCCTGTGTCCCAGAATGCTGACAGATAAGCCAGAGTGTATGTGTGTGTGCCAGTCAAGCATCAGCATGTACTTTTTGGATCTCACACTCATCCACTTTTAAGAGGTTCCCACGATCCTCTAGGTTAGTCTCAGCCTCACTAGTCCTGATTTGGATGACTGGTCAGTCAGTAGACCAGCTGGACTGTCTGTGAGAGGCTCTGGCACATGCGCAAACAAACAGACATCCATGCTACTGACATATGATACTGTAAACATTGTTACTCATAGATGGATGTGAATGTGACCACATGCCCTTATAAATACAAGCACAATGACACACTGTAAGATGTCACACTGTAGAAATAGCTGAAGCAGTGAGACAAGATGCTCACTAAAACATGACATCAATTCAGTGCAGTGTTTGATGGCATAACTAAGCATGAAATAAAGCCCGACAATTCAAACAGCTGCTTGTTATAGGGAACAATGAGAACAGATTTTTTTTGGAGCATGCTTTTTGATGTCTGGTCTATGTCACTAAAATACAGAAAGGAGTCAGTTTTAAGCAAAGTAACAGTGTGGAGGGTCATACACTTTACATACACATACACTTTTACTGAGGGTGATAATATGGCCCTCTCATTGTCCATAGAACTCAGCAGCCCATGGAACTCAACTCAGGAACTGAAAGTGTTTGTGCATTCCTGTCTCAGCATCTGAGATTAGGCAAATTACACTAGTAGGGGACTGGAGAGCTTTGCATGAGATGAGACAACAACATTGTCACTATGTTGTTATTTGTGCAAACATGTGATATTTGAATGACTGTGGGAGTGCAGAGGTGGAAAGCAAGATTGGAAATGCAAAGGGAAGATGCCCATCTCCAAAGCAGAGAGAGATTTCAGGTTATTTTTCTGTTATAGTGTGTACCTGCATTAACATAAATTTGCATTTCAGTTTTATCTCTCATGTTCACGTTTCAGTCCTCTCCTTACTCTTTTATATCTGTCAGGAAATAAGGCCACAGTATTTGAACCTCTATGACGTTACAAGAAATTTCTCTTCCAAATCCTAATATTGATACCCCTGAGAACCAGTGCTTCCCAAAAGTCTGAATTAATGCTGTACACTAGATTTGCCTGGACTCCTCTGTTAGACATTTCAGCAACGTTCAGCTTTATAAACTTTGCCCCAATTTTTTATGGTCTATCAGAAAGTGCTATCTTGCCACTTGAAGTAGGCACCCAATGGCAGGCTTATACACACAGTCTACAACTCGTAAATCAGACTAGGGAGCCCAGGAACTCAGAAATGTTTAGTCTCACTTCCATAGTTTCTGGTGCTAAACTAGCCTCTGCTCTGTAGTGCTTTCCAGTGGCTCAAGAACTAATGGGTTGGGGTTGCAATGTTGAATGTTGCTGACTGGTCAATCACAAGCCTTGGGCTTGCTACAACTTGTGTTAAGAATTAATTCACTCAGTTGAACACCATCATTCACTTCCATTCACACATCAGAGTTACACAACACAACCCAATGACTGCGTGTTGTTTTCTTTGTGAAAACATTATTTTGTGTGTCTCAAACAACAACTTTGTTCCATCATTGGTCTAATTTGCTTAATCCTCAGTTCTTCAGAAACTCTGTACATGCTGATTTATCATTGGTACTGTTTATACAACAGGAGCAAACATGAAAAGTAGCAAACAGGCAATGGTCAGTAATAAAGCACTGTCTACCATCATGCATCCCATATGACTGGAGTAGTGTGGTATTCATTTGTTTGAACATACAGTATTATCTTTTACATTGTATTCCCTACATGATGAACAGAGTGAATGATTTAAATTGCATCCATGGTTGTGTTTTCAGTAGATTTCATGGTGTTTCAAATTTGATAAATATCAGATCAAAAATACTTTTTCTCTCTATAGCCTAACTCTAATACATACAAGCACACACAAATACACACACACACGCTATGAGAGCAAACAGGAGGGGACTGGAAGACATAGTGCTTGGAGGTGGGTGGCACTCCTCAGCGACTCTCAGTAATAAAAGTCGAGCACGATTTGAAAAGGCCCTATTGTGGCTTCATTCTGTTTTTCCACGAGGGTATCATTCCTTCCAAATTGGACAAAAGAATTTTAATGGGGCGGCTAATGGACTGTGATTAGATAGGAGGAGAGGGAGAGAGAGAGAGAAAAAGAGAGAGAGAAATAGGTGGGCCTTGTTAGGAGTGGGCAGGATGGGGGTCTAAAAGTTGCAACGGGGGGTTTTAGTTTCATCCATCCAGAGAGAGGGGGCGATGGGCCAGGAGATTACCCCATTTACCTGCAACCTTTGAGGGGGAACTGGAGAGGAGGACGGGGTTTTATTGCGTAGGTTGGGTTGCGAGGGAGACACAAGGGACTCCACTCCAAACGTATATCCATACCTATAGTGGTGGGATGGATAGAAGCCCACCTGCTTTTAGTTGTAAGTGGATTCAGTGTGGTTGAAGTGGCTTAATGTAGGGCTTACTCTCTGCAGGGCTGTCTGTGCAATGGGCTTTACATAGACAAAGATGCTAAAAATAGGACTGGGGTGATAGCCCCTCCCCCCCACCCTTTTTCCTAAATGAGTGTAGATTTTAGAGTGATGCACAGATAGCCAGTGGTGTTACATCCACCTTCACCACAGCTTTGTGCCTTTGCTTCTTCTATTGCTCTTAATATGTTAATTATATATTACGTATATTCATATAAAATTAGCAACATTTTTTTTTTACCATGTCAAATCAACCATCAGCTGTAAGTGTACGTGTCATGGAGTCAAGTCATGTAAGCCTTACTTGCAAAACGATCAACAACAGAGCACACATTTGCATATTTTGATGTAATTTAAAGTTCACGCATGATTATTGTATGAGCAAGTATTACATGCCACCTGTTCCTTTAATTAAAACCACACCAGTAAAATACGCTTTACACTAATTCTAACAATTTAAATCTTGAGTGAAATCTCTATCTTTTTTTCTTTTTTTTTTTGCGAATACAAAACAGCCCATTTAATGTCTATATAGATCTAAGTGACTGATTGGCAAATTAAACGTCATTGTAAAAATATGTTCAGGTCACCTGGTGATATCAACAGTCAAAGGATTAGTTAATGCAGTATGCAGTGACTGTAGCCGCATGAGAAAGGTTGGAGGGTCATGGCTGGGGTGAAAGGACATGGGGGGAATCTCTTTATCATCCACCCGTCTGAGTGGAGACAAACAGGAGCCTGTCAATGATTGGCCAGCTACTGTTGACTTTTTATGCATTTGACAATCAGTGTGGAAGGTGCTGGAAATCAGATTACATGCTACTTGGTAACTATGCACAAAGAGATATCACTGTTGTTTGTAGGATGGATAGGTTTTATGCAGTTTTTTTTACCTCATCAGTATCATTTATATTAAAAGCATTAAATATGTAAAAAGCATAATTTGGTTTTTATAATATGAGTTTTAAAAGGCTTACTTCTATACAGGCTACACAGAAGCCACTGTTCCACCCTCTGATTGGTGGAGGTTCAGGCTGCAGGCCAGAGTATGTATGTTGATGTATGTTGTTATTTATAATCAATATTCTCCTAATACCACAATACTGAGCACCTGTCAAAGTAAAAGACAGAAGCAAATTCAAATAAAGCAAAGATTTAAAAACTTCCAAATGGGGTCAGTGTAATAATAAAATGACAATTTACATGTATTTCTGTTTTACTACTGTTAATTTGGGAAGCCTGATTATCAGTTCTGTTATAATGTGTCATTTGCAAGACTGATATACACAGGAAAAAGACATATACACATACATACTGTATTTATAACTTTTGTTGTTGTCAAAGAACATCATTCTGATTCTGACCAAACCTACACCATTGTGGGCTCTGTTTATACAGTACATATATATATATACACACATTATATCAATGCTGTCACATGAATTTTACCTGATGAAGTTCTGAGGACCTTGTAAATAAGGTGAGTACAAGTGCTCACGTAAAAGTGTGCGCCATGTTTTGGTTCTTTCACACATCAGTAGATGTAACATTCTTCAAATATTGGAGATCACCTTGATATAAAATCTCTCCTCACTTTCTCTTTATTTCTTAACATTATTCCTAACTGATAGTGTGAGAAGCACCTTTTCAGATGAATATTTTTTTGATAACAAAACCCATCTCTATTCTAAATGTATGCATCTGTCTTCCATGATCTCCCTCATCACATCTTGTCTGTCTTTCTGCCTCCCAATTCCACCAGACTGAAATCTCTTCTGTCTTCACAAGTGCACACACGTCACACAGAAACACACACTCTACTCTTACCTTCATCCCTATGCAAATGAACCCCCAGCACACAAACACACACATACATACTGTCATTCTTTTCCAAATTGGATAGAGACACTGCTATGCAATATTTACATAAGTAATAACAGGCAGCTGCTCCGGGGGCCAGCAGCTCCTATCTCACAGCACAGGATGGGTAATTGCTATTTTGGCACTGAGGTGCTACCTGTGTGTGTGTGTGTGTGTGTGTGTGTGTGTGTGTGTGTGTGTGTGTGTGTGTGTGCAGGAGGGATCATCTGAATAAGACTCAGAGTAAGAGTGGTGAATTTATTAGGGATTGGTGTGTGCATTTGTGTAAGTGTACATGTTTGGTTCCTGACAGAATAAACCTCCTTCTCTTCCTCTTCTTCCTCTTCTCTTTTTATTCTTGTGATCTGATATTGGTATTGGGCTGGTGCAGTTTTGTTATCCTTTATATTGTCCCACGTTGCAAGTGTGCTGTTGTGTGCTTTAGATGGTTGGGTGTGACTGGTTCGCTTCCTCCTCCTTGTTCCTTGCTCACTCCCTACATCTCTGTGTGTGTGGTGTGTGTGTGTGTTTGAATATGTATTCAAGCAAAATATGCTTGGGCAGCTGTCAGTTGCTCTGGATGACTCTGTTTCTTGGTGAATATATTTATTTTGAATTAGTTTGTTTTGTCTTTGCATGTGTTTTTGACGTGAGCTATGCGTGCTGCATGTCTCTTTCTACCATTAGTGTTGCGCTCAGTGTAGATTAAGATTAGATCAGATTTAGGCTGAGGCTAAGGTGAAAGTCATGTTAATTCAGCTAATACAAGGTCTTCCTTATGTATAGTAAGTTAAAATGTGTTGTGTCTAAGTGTGTGTGTGTGTGTGAGTACATGTGTGTAATCCTCCAGTGCGCTCGACAGCCGACAACTCTCCTCCTCTGTACTTGTCAATAAGCTCTTGCTGCTGTCACTGCAATACGATGGCAGGACGCCATAACAACCAGCCCACCTTTAGGTGATTACCATGCTCAGCCTACCTCACCACCTCCTCATCAACACCCATATGGTGCATGGAGGAGGAGGAGGAGAGGTGAGAAAGGAGAGAGGAAGAAGAATAGCTGGTTTCAACAAAATATTTTTACCTCAGCATCTCCCTCTCTGTAAGATTAGATAGGGTAGTTTTTTTTTTTCTTTTTGCAGATATCTTGTCTGATTGTCAGACAGTGGTGATTCTGCTTTCACTGGAGAAGAGGCAAAGTAAAATGATGTTCAATTGTATATGCTTTGTAGCTTCTCTGAGCCTAAGGCAAATGAATCACCTGGAGTCAACCAACAGAGAAAGTCAATTTGGCTTATCTTGGTGATATTGACTGTATTTGAATACCAAACCCTGTATCACACACAATGATTCATTCCATTCCACAACTCTGATGGTTTCTGACCAGGTAAAGTTCTCTAAGATGATAAAGAAAACTCCAAAAAAGCGTTACATTACATCTAAGGTGTGAATTATAGATTACACCATCTCATAAAAAAAAAAGCATAATCTGACCTCCTCTCTCCTCATAGTGACTGTGATAGCTCAACTCAGGCTCTGCTACTGATGCTCCACCATTTCCAATCTTAAATCATATGCTCATAAGAGCCCTTTGAGATTGTTCAGTGTAAGTAACGACCAACCAAATTGTAGTAAGTGGGCAACCCATCATGACTAAATAAATGTCATGGATAGCACAAACACAGATATTTATAATTACCATGGCGCACATGGCTGATACCCAATCAGCTTAATACAAAGATCAATATTAGCACCAGCACCAATCAGATTGGTGCATTCAGCTGGGGACTGTATTTATCAAATACAGCAGCCTTTGGCTGATCAGGTAGGTAACATTCACTCTGTGACACTCTACAGCAGCAGCAAGTTGATAGCAAAGATGTGTGAAAGATGTGGCACCAACAGAGATTCCCAGCTAGTGATGTGTGATACTTTTGACATACTTGATTTTATTGCATTAAAATACAGACATGGTGTGAAATACATCTTGTAAGTGTACTGGCTCTGTTTTTGAACAGAACTGTCAACTAGGACAGACATACTGACAAAGCCAAAAGATCAAAATTTATGGATGTTCTCACCACACAGATGATATATTAGTGATTTATTACATTACACAGATACTAAAGTTAACACTGCTACCAAAACTAATTGCTTCTTTGTTCCCTATTTTCTTAAACACAAAGTGCTATACTAAATCAAACAGAAGCTGCTAGGAATGCATCACAAAAGAATGAGCTAAATAAATCATTCACCATTCGACTTTGTTGAAGATATAAACTCAGAATTCTAAAACCCCCAAATCACAAGACTTTTCTTACAACGATGCGTCTGGTTAGACTCTCTACTCCTCACAAGTCCATCATCTGTATTTATTTATTTATTGTTTCCATGATTGGCTTCAATCCATATATTGAATATGCAGATTTATGAATTCAGTCAAGTGAAGATATAGCACAGCGCAGCCATTGATGTCAGTATTTCATTACTACAGTCATTTTATTACGCACTGCCAGTTTTGTATGGTCCTTGTTGTGACACTGGGTTCTATTTGGCAGTAAGATTGACTTTTTATGACTGAAGACAGGGAAGGGGCTTCCACCACAAATGGAACTGAAGCTTTTGGTTACTTAACAACTCTGTGACTGGGAGCCACTGGAAAATGTGGTCTTAGTTTTTTGTAAACATCAGTATATGATCACTGGAGTAGAGTAAAAGCAGCTAACTGACCATGACGAGTTGTTTACAGTTATGATGTTAAGACACCACAGTTCTTCACATAGAACCTTCCACTGGTACCAGTTTGTCTCTGAGAGTAACTGAAGGTCAAATTCTCCTTGTGTTAACACAAACTCCCGCTACCTTCTGTGCCTTCTCTTGATTCTGCTTCGTGAGAATGACATCGGTTGGAACACAAACTCCATCACCAAATCACAAGTTAGATGAGTTCAGCCAGAGTGTCCAGTTTGTGTGTTACTGTGATGCTTGTGTGTCTGCATCTGCACTCTAGTACGTAAACCACACAATTAAACAATATCTCAGGCTGGGAGAGAGAGAGGATTGTCTGTACACTTTTTATTAATGCAACATGACTGAAATGTACATACTTAGGTACATAAATAATCCATGAGCACATTCACACATGTGTATTTATATACATGCACACAAACTGTTACAACTATGCAGGGCTTAGGATTGTATTTCCTCTGGATGTATACTTGCCCTCCATATCTGCATACATAAACCTGCTGTCACTGTCCACCTCCTTGTCTTTCTCTAAGTATGCTGATTAGGATGTGCTCCATGGCGCCTGACACAAGCGCCATAAACTAACAGGAACACCGCCATCATCTCCTGGAGTGCTTACTCCTTGCAGCGCTGCCAAATGTCTTCTGCGGCGTAATCTTTACATAAAGATTCTAAAAGCTGCCTAGAAGTTGGACCTGATTTGTAGCTTGTGTTGATGCTTTAAGCGTTGAGTGACTGTGCATACAGACATCTAAATACATCTAACAGCAACTTAATCTGGCAGCCAGATGAGAATTTGCTGGATCGTTACAGGCCTAACAGCAAAATGATGCTTCTATAACAAAACAGCGAGATGAAGTGGGTTTTCATGGGGAGTTACAAAAGGTAATTTGTGACTTTGATACAACTTCACTACTTGATGCCTCATAAATGAACACTGCAACTTGTAAATCATACACATAGTCATGGCCTAGAAATAAAGGCTTCTCAAATATAAATTTCTGTTGCACTTTCTATTAATTTTTTATCAGACTTGCCAGAGAAGGCATATAACTCGATATGTCTTGATTGGAGAAGTTATGTTACAATTAATGGCATTAGAGAAACTCTCGTATGAGCACATACCTCTGCTGTCAGTCTCAAACCAGTGGCATTTAGAACAACAACTCAGGACTGAGAGAATTGGTAAACAACAGGTAGACACAACAACGGTCCGCTTTGAAAACCTCCGGTAATTCTGAAATGACACAAAGGAGTCTCTACTTAAACTCATTTCCTTTTCCCACAACCACAGAAAGCTTGTGCCGCTGGGCTCGGCTGCCCGGACCTGCCGTGATGTATCGACTGACACTGCGTCAGGGGTAAAGAGCTGGTGGCAGGGGCACGAATAGGTCAGATAACAGCCAATGACGTGGTGTGGGGCATGAGCATGGATGCTGCATGGTGGGCAGCTTGTGGAGGAGGGCTGCAGGTTAACATGGCGGGAGAATTCTTTTCTTTGAGAGTGGAATCTTTTTGCTTTTTGTTCAGTTGTGTCACTATACCTGTCTTCATGTAAAACCTTTGCAGCTGGCTGATGAGCATTGTTCAAGAATGACTCATTTGTCCAGTCACCCAACACTTGACCTAAATAGGCAAGCAGACCTATTAAGCTCTGAATTTCTCACATACAGAGGGTGTGCACAGGGCTCTAAAGGTGATACTTTATGTAGGAGTTAGGTTGCTGTCCTTTTGAGACAGGTTTTGTAGATTGTAATAGATTGCAGGTTCAGACAAAACCTTTTTGTCTTTTCTGTCACCTTTCTCCCCAATAAAAGAGCAAAATGGGTTACCTCATTAATTAATAGCAGTACATATACATATTTCAGCACTGCTACATCCACTGTGTAGAGCCATATTACTCATTTATGAGAGTTTAAAATAACAAAATGCAGCTCTGTTTTGCTCTTTGGTATATCTAATGCTATGTACTTGCATTGGAGTAGCATTACGTTACAAATACAATTTTATCACATTTTCATTGATAATAATGTTGTACTGTATATTATACGGACTTACTAACTCTACCCTTGCAACACAAGAACAATGCTGCTACTGTATTTTATTTCTTTAAGATGGATCATCAGCTTATAGACAGACTTTTATTCTGGTATCGTATATATACAACCCAGTTCATATAACCACAAACAAGCTTTTGGTTTTGAAACAAATCAAATTGGAAACAGTAAAAAAGTTAACTAGAGGCAGTCTGCAACAACCCCCGTAGAGCTTAGCAGTAACATTAGGTGATAGACTAGCAACAGTTGTCATTTCAGCTGACAAAATCCATGGTTGTTGACTAGCAATGAGAGGTCTGCTTTTGTTTTGATGTGATCTAATACCTGTTGTTTAAAAACACATTATGGTTTGCATCGGAGACAAGATTGATAGGTATAACGCTAGGGGTGGGGGGCAAGGCTTGTTGAACAGTCGGTGCCTACATTAGTTTGTGAAATGCCTCAGAGACATGTCGGACTGGAACTTCTGCAAAAAATTGGGACATTTTATTTATCTCTTAAGTATAAACAGGGAATACAGGGAGGTAGTACACCCTGATTGCCAACAAATGTTTACTTTCAGTCAAACTGATGGTGTGGTCTTAATCATAGCAGATACTGAACAGGTTTGTGCATCGCTCCAGATGACAGCCTCAGCAAATGCGCAATTTAAATGTAAATGTAAACAGAGAAGGAAAGTGACTGGTCAAGCAGTGGTTTGGAAGATAAGCACAGACATGATGCGAGTCCAGGCGTTATGTTTTCATAAACATTTCCAAAAGGCTGTCCTGAGGAGATAAGAGTAAACAGTGGACAGGCATTATGAATGCTGTAACTGTGAAATAGTCAAGAGTGTAAAAATAAATACTGAATACGGTGTGTATGGAAGAGAAACAATAAAGGATGTGGACAGACGTACAATTAATAGACCTCTGGGGATAGTGTAGTAATCCTGATGACAGAATTACCGTTTGAAATCATCAGCGTTTCACATTAGTGTACATGGATTTAAATTAATCGGCACAATTAATAGGAGATGTATGTGACTGAAAAATGGCCTCAGGAGATTTAGATGATCACTGGCAAAGATAAATTAAGTCCACCGTTGGAATAACAAAAAAACAAATTAATATATATAACTGTGTGTGCATGTATTGTATCCATATTTGTGTGATATTTCCAGTCAGTGGTTTTATCTCATCTCTGACATTCTGGTTCAGAGCTGCTCCCCTGCTGCTCTTTTGATCTCCTCTTCCCTTTCTGTAAAGCTCCCTCTCGCTCTGACCTCGGGGACCTGTCTTTCTGACTGCGGGCCCGATGAACACTGCGTGAACTGGGGATCCGGTGGAGGCAGAGCAACCTGTAGCCTAAGGGGTCTGGGCCAGCAGGAGGGACTTTAGGAGACTGGTCAGGACAATGGACCAAACTGTAGTCACGGAGGTGGGAGAAGATGACAATGGGGAAGGGTTTGGGAGCTTGCTCTGTTGACAGTAAATGTGTGGTGCATTTCCTGGTGATATGAGTGATTGAGCAAGGTTGCTGTGTGTCGGGTTGCCTGGGGGTTTTTGACTGCTGGTAGCCGATAACTTGTGTTGATTTTCACTTGACAACTTTTGTCTTCTAGGCATTTTGGCTGGCTATGGCTAAAGTCAAAAGGTTCTGCTCCTGATGGTTCATACTGCTCACTAAATTTCATAGTAAAAGTTGTAAACATTATTTTACATTTTATGGAAGAACAACACCACTTCCACAGATATTGGATTAAAAAGATATCTTTGGCATGAAGATACCCACACCGTTATCTAGATAGTTACTGTAGCTTGATGTGTCATTCATTAACAGCACTAATGCTTAACTTGTCAGCACAATTATGCATGCTGTTGGGTTATTGAAAAGCATGGTTACATTACATGAGGTGAAAAACAACCAAGCAGGCATTAATGAAGACAGTTATTTATTTTGATCTTTGTGATCAAAATGTTAAAAGCGGATACCACACCCATTTAGTATATATGAATAGGCTGGTAAAATATATGATGGCAGGTGCAGTTAGCCTGACTAGAGTTATTGACATCTCAAAACAATGACAATTCCACAAGTAAAATTACATCAATACTAAAAACTGGATGTGCAGAAACAATAATGCATCATATATACAGTATATCAATTATATCTTAAAAATTTCAATTAGGCTATGTTATATGAAAGGGAAACAATATACTGTACATGATGAAAACCATGGGAAAAGATGTTTAAACAGAAAAACATATAACCATATATTTACATAATATCATTTCATATTATCAATATCATTTTCATTCATGAATTAGTCCCTTGGTGCTATGCATTAGTGTAAAAATGTAAAAACTCTCCTTAGAAGAAGAGAATTATATTACCTCCTTGTCTTGAGGTATTAAAATAGCTAAGTTCAGTGTTCTCAACAACCTCTGAAATGATACACTGTTGTACGCATATTAGGTAGCCAACTATACTACTATACCTCTAACAGTCACCATTACTCTTAACTTTATAATAACTGAACTCAACACTAGACCTGGTGCTGTGAAAGAGAACTGATCTAATAGCTCTGAACACTAATGTGTGGATGTTTATGATGCTGCGGTGTAAAGGTCTTTAATTTTCCTATACCCACTGTAGTAACATGACGTGACATAGTTCCCACTTTGAGATTGTTCAGTTTTCACAACATCTTTTCTTAATTGAGATGGAAAGGCTTTGACAAAAGGAGTTTCATCTATGGTTTTAAAGACAGCACTGACTGACTGATATCTAGCATTTAATAAAGCTGATATTGGGCAGATATATCCAACGTCGGTCTATAACACAAGTTTTTGGGAGGTTATTTGCATGACTTGTGTGTGTAAGTGTGTCTGCTCAAGCAAAGTTTGAGTCGGTGCATGATTGGCACACAATGCAGATGTGGGCAGCAGATGCCATCTGGAGGAAAGCGGAGTGGGCTGGTAGAGGAGGAATGGGGGAGGGGTGCTCGCCACTCTCCCCTCTCAAAAAAAAAAACTACTGGACAGACGACAGGAAGATAAAGGAAACGATAAGTGTAATCAATCAAAAACACTGTGACACAAATAAAAGACAGAACTAACCCACCCGCTCACACCTGTCCGACCACCATCACGGTCCGTCATTGTTAGTCCGTGAAAAACTTTACAACCATTGGTCGAAAAAGTCAAAAGCGTCCTTCAGGTCCCTCTGGCTATTTAAAGGTTGCCGGAGGCTTGTTGTCAGGGAAAAAGTGCCTTTCTGGGGATGTAGTTTTGGACAATCGATGTTTGGAGAAATTGGCCAATTTAGGTGGAAGCACCACATGCTTTGTCTGCTTCATTCACGCCAGTTGAGAGGGTAGTAGAGGAAGTAGTGCTGGGTCCCAAGAGCCTCATAAACCCACACACCTCTTCATCTTGTCCCAAATCAGCATAATTCTGATTTCCTTAAGCAATCCAAGATCGGACTCCACTGCTGCCCTCTCAGACCAGTTTAATGCGTAAAAACAATATTCTCTCTCTTTCTTTGGAAATTGGCATCTGTGAGGTAAACAAAAGCCACACTATGTCTGTTGAAGCATTAGAGACAAAGGCAGGGTTTATTAGCAGTGAGCTAACCCTTATGAAAACTTCTCAATGCTTTCCTTGTATGGGCGAAATAAATATGTGTAGCCTTAGTCTTGGAAGCCTGAGGTTGTGGTGTGACAGCTACAAAAAGCATGGGAACTGGAGGCGCTAAAGGATCTGCCAAGCGTGGATATGATTACAGACTATTTCCACACAAAGACACATTCATGTATATGAGGCTGTAATGAGACAGAAAATGCATTCGACACTTGCTGAGAGTAATTGCTTCTCAAAACTGTCTCACCATCACACAATGAGACACTTTTTTGATTCTAAGATGGAATTGTGTTTGAAACTTATCTTACAGTTATTGAGGTCAATGACTTGCCCCAAGGACACTTTGGCAATTGGATGCTTTCAGCTGAATTACTGTCTCTGTAATTTAGCAAAGGCCACGTTCCTCTCTAAGGGAGACATAATATTAACAAATTGCTGATTGTGGATGTGGGCTATCTTGGTTGGTGGCTGCAGTGTTACCTGCACTGCCTGCGATGCCTAACACTGCCCACACAGTGACAGCCTCCTCCTGCATCATTTGAAAGGTTGCCTCCTGTGCATTGGTGATGGGCATCTCATGGGAGCAATTGAAGACCTGTGGGAGGGACATAAAGAGAGCACTCTGGGCAAAACCCCAAGCTGGACACAGCTGGCTGTTCTCCAAACACGGACAATGTAGCCTTTGTTTGGGGAAAAAGGCCTTTGCCCACATCCATTCCTGCCATCATTCACCTTTAGGCTAGATCACTTCGGATAAGATGCCTGTGCAGGTTCCATCTAACTAAATGCCATAAAACCGTAATAATATATATGCTTGGTATTAATCCAATACAAGCTCATACCGATCACAAAATTGGGTGTTCACAAGTGCAATACCATGTGTATAATGTTAGGGAGGGTCAGCCATAATTCCTTAATCCAATTTTGGAGCCAGAACAGGCGTCAATATATCCACGCTAGGTGGCGACCTTGTCGATGCAACTCACCTTGGACAGCGCTGCCTTGACTGGAGCCAGACTACATGCAGGATCAGCACAGTGTGACTGCTGAGGAGCACAGAGGACAAAAACTGACGCATTGAATTTTATGTATATAAATATATAGTTGAGGAGCAGTTTTTTGTGTTTCATTTAAAGTTAAGTGTGCAGCGACTGAAGCAGACATCACTTCCTAAACTCTGTGGTCAGTATGAAATATAGGCACCGCGCGCGTGCACACACACTTTTTCACTATTGACTAACAAGACATTTCCACCCGCAGTTTATTTTTGTAATGTCAATCGGTGACTCAGACTCACAGTGAGTTTTACATCGCCTTTGTACCTGCGAGGCAAATGTCGTGGAGAAATGCTACCTCACATAATCACCATCTCGTCGTCTCTGACCATAGCGTCCACTGATAAACGAGTGAGTTGTTAGGGGTGTGCATGGGGGTAGTTAATGATTATTTGCCCCCCTCCTCCTTTTTTCTCTCCCCCTGTTCACTGTGTTTCCTATATGGATTGACGGGCTCCGCGTCAGAGCGCACAGACTAGACCCGCCTCCTGGCTGTGGTGCGCTCGGTGCGTCTCTCTCCCCCTGTCCGCTTCAAACCTATATTCCACTGGGAAAGAGAGAGAGAGGGAGAGAGAGGGCGCGAGCGAGAGAGAGAGAACAGGACCTGGGAGAAGAGCAACGAAAGAAAAAGAGGAGAGAAAAACGGAACAACGACACAAATGGCACTCATGGCAGGGATTTTGTTCACGGCCACCTTTCTTGTTTTTGGGATATCTACATTTGTTTCGCCGGCACGGATATACCCCCCAAATGAAGGTAAGGTTATTGGGAGAAAATAACTGCTGCGGACTTCATCTGACTTCATCTCCGCTCCGTGTGTGCGCGTTTGCGCTGCGGAGCCTCTTACTTCGTGGCCCCTAGATGCGAGTGCGTGGAGCCGCGATGAGGTTAATGATGGAAAACACCGACGGTCACCTTTACGCAGCGACTTTTGCGGGGTTTTATGTGAACGAAACTGGAACGAGAAGTGGCTGTCCAAATCCGCATCGGTTGTTTTGGTCTCGGCTTGGGGCTTGGATCGTGCCAGCTGCCGAAAGGCTGGGGGGACAGGAATACTTGTAGCCCCGTGCTGCGTGCCGTTGTTTGAGAGAGAAGGTCAAGACGATCTGTCTGTTCAAGAATCGGTTTAATGTTGCGTAGCATCAACCTTTACGGACCTGTAGAACAGAAACGAGGGGAATTTACGAGTCAGGGGGAGACTCACAAATTCGGCGCACGTCCGACTGAGCGGGCAGCTCTTTATTTATCAATATCAGAGTTGTTCACAGTGATCGCTCGTGCTGTCACGTCGTATTTAGCTGGAAAATGATTATGAGAATGAAAAGAAAATCAATTCTAAAAGTTCGGCTGTGCTGTACACGTCGAATCGAAGAATTCACACCGAATTAAAGAATAGTTTCTTGCGGTTGTTAAATGATCTCGGTATAAGCTTTAGCAGGTATACGTTTGCTGAAAAGCGACCAAACATTCGCGTGCAAGGTCTTTTAAGTGAGCACGGTGTGTCCTGCACAAAACACTATCTCGGAAGCTTTCAGGTCTAGAGGTGCCTGCTCGGGGTCCCAGGGCGCAGTGTATCCAGTTTCAAAATGTTCGGCCCGATATACAGATAACAGCTTGCTTTCTACTACAAACACAGTTAAATGAAACACTTTGTTTAAAACAATTCCATCTGATTTCTGAAGTCTGTCCTCTGCAGACCTGCGTTCTCTGTCTCTGTCCTGCTCGGCAGAGCCAGGCTGTCCACAATGATGCATCACGGGCTCAGTTTATTTCAAAATGACACAAATGATTTTAATTTAAAACGGAGCAGTCTGTATTGTACCTAATAAACTGTGTGGAATTACATAAGGGACGTATTTATTATTTACACTGAGTAGTTGATTAAGCATTTTACACACACCGAATTCAAAATACACCAAAAATAAATATAGGTATAGTCTTTGTTATTTAATTTCATCGAAAATATGTTTTATTTATGTGTCGCAGTTGTAATGTTTTACTTCAAATGTGAAAGGCAGCCTATCCGTCTGTCATGGGCATTTTAAATGCGTTTTGTTCTTCAGCGACCAAGTTTATGCACACGGCTCCCTGGCTGATTCCGATCACATCGAACATAGTTAAAGCTGCTGCTGACGAAACAGAAAAATCATTATTTTAAAGACACCAGGGAAACGTATTTGTCATCTGTAGAAAATATATTTCTTAACGAAAATCAATCGAAACGACGCCCGTAAAGCCACAGCAGGGAATCACGCACAACAAAACATTTACAAGTTTATCATTTGTAAGACTCATTTGGCCCTCAGTTTTTATTTAGTCTCTGTACTGCTGTTCATCATGAGGATATTTTTTCTATTTGATAAATCTCTTAAACAACTGTTTCTATTCATGAAGGCTTATAAAAAACAGCAACCCATTTTTCTTCCTCAGTGTGTGAGACCTAAATGGATTATACATGCCAATGCTGATTGTTGTATGGTCGGACTGAGACTGCATGCTCACCTCTCCCATTCTTGTTTTCCAGTCACTTTATTGGACTCCAGAGCTGTACAGGGGGAGCTGGGATGGGTCGCCAACCCGACAGAAGGAGGGGTAAGTACCGCAAAGAAGTGTCCCCTTGTTAGGACGCATGATCCCCTATTGAGCAAAAAATGGAGAGATAATATCCATTATTGGCAGGAGCTGTAGAGTGGAGCGCCAAATAGATACACAGCCTTCTTTGATAAGAGTTTGTCCTGGTGAGGCCTTTATGGGAATATCTTTGTCTATGATTTATTGTGCAGCTGCCTGGGCTGTAGGGATATTAGGCTCAGGGTGAGATCAAGGCATAATTTCCAGTATCTAGAATATGGATGAAGTAGAATTTGCTATTTTGTTGTGTACAGAGACCCCGTGGAACACCCTCCAGGGCCCCATGGGGTCCCCCAGAATTTCCTTTGAGAACCACTGCGTCTATAGGCAATCCTCTCACCCCCTGCTCCCCTTTCTGTTCGCTCCCCTTCTCTCTAACCACTCTGTAATGGTCAGATGCAGGGGCCGATACTGCAGCAGGCGTCAGGTTTCCTGAATAGACGGTGGATTGAATCGGTCTTTGTGGAGAAACTTTATATCCCTTTCCACCATTGAGACGAGGAGAGAGGGGGAGAGAGACAGAGGGGGAGAGAGGGGATCTTGGCAGCTGAGAGAGGGTCCTCTGGAATGGATGAATAAGGGAGAAAGTGCAGTGGGGTTCAGCTCTTGCTGCAGAACGACTGGGTTGGGTTGTAAAGCAACGGGCAATAGGGTCGACCAAATGCGGGACCTCTCAGTCTAATTGGGATATCTACAGTGGCTCTGATTAGGGGAAGAATAGGGGCTGCAGTTGGGCCCACAGTGGCCATGACATGCCACAGGCATTAGCTTGTTAAGGAAAGGTGAGATAAATGCTGTGATTTTAACCAAGTCTAAATTTCATCATATAGAAACGGCCCACAATGGATTTGAATCTCATATTTCTGGAAGTCAGTGTTGACCTAAATTAATTGTTCATAATAAACAACAGTCAGCCAGCAGTCACCCCTTCATTTGTTCTACTCTACTTTGTTCTGTGATGAGCACAAGCAATCCTTTTAATGTTTTAGAAAGATTAATACAAATTAGCAACAATAATGTCAACTAATGAATATGAACCCATGGGAAATGTTGCAGGCTCTGCTGGCAAGCTTTTCTCAATGAACTTGGCTGGTGCCGAGCTCAGGTCCTCCCCTCAAGTCCTCCCCTTGGCCATTTTATCACAAACAAGTGATTGACAGGGTCCTGGCAGCCCCGACAAGCCTGCATTCACCCTCTCATTACAACCAATTGGCCTTATTCTCTCCCTTCCCTGCTATCAGGGAAAGGTGCGGCCTTATCTCAGCACGGCTTGATTTCCACAACAAAAGGGGGGCCAAAGGAAGAGAGCACAGTGGAATGGAACAGCAGGGAATGATAGACGTTTTCGCAAATCATACAGCCGCAGCTATGTTTAGCATTATCCCACCCTCCTCCGGGGAAATAAGGCTTTAAACCAGATTGTTTATGATAAGGCGTCAAATCAAATCTGGCAGTGTAACCCATATCTTCCACTGCCCCATTATAATTTTTTTGTACAGTTTCCTAAATGGTTGAAGCTACGGCAGCCAAAGGCCTGTCTGCTCTTGTTTACAGCCCTGTTCAGTCAAAGACTCTATTTAAAACACACAGTGAAAAACTAAAGGGAACACACCGCTTTGAGCCTCTCAAGACATGCTTGTATTTGCTCAACAGTGCTCTGTCGAGAGGGGAACTTTATCATAAGTAAAACAAACATTCCCCCCTCGGCAAAAATAAGCCAGGCCATGCTGGATAATGTAATCCGTGCGCCCCACGTCAGCGTCTCACTCTTTCTTTCTCCTATGAGTTCATACTAACAACAGCGGTTAATGTTTGTGCTGTCTCCCAGTCCCCATCATGTGCATAAGATGTAAAGCAGGCGCACATTAGATCATTAGTATTGATTCAGAGACCTTTAGTTTTTGCATTCACATAATCCCTGTTTTCAGTCTTTCCTTTTTATCGTCTCCTGATACCCTGAGCCATCCAGGTCTCTCAGTGTGTGTGTGTGTGAAGAGGATTTTGTATACCCCTCCCCAAGTAATTGAACTGTAGGCATTAGTGAGGCATAGAACTAATTACAAATTTCCTTTCTCGCAGTTGAAGAGAAGCCATGAATATTAATATCTTTAGGATTCTATATTAGGACCTAACAAGTCTATTAGGTGCCATTCATAAAATATGCATTAAGTTTAGCCATCAATTAATTGCTCTGCTGAAACTCAAATATTGACTAATCTTTCTCGCATGCTCTTTTGCACAGTATCTCTCATTGTTGGCATAGACTGGCTCTCAGTCATGTGTGATACTTACGAAGGCCATTTTAATTAGGAAAACATTTAGTTCTCCTGTTTTTTTCTGATGTTCTTAACCTTTAACAATACGGCCATAACACTTTAATAGCATTTTCCTACTGTTTTGATAATCTAATTTAACTTTAACTGTGGTTTCAAAGGTTTAAGAATATCCTTGTAATATTTTTAATGTTGTGGCCTTTCCCCAGTGGGAGGAAGTGAGTATTATGGATGAGAAGAACATTCCCATTCGGACATACCAGGTGTGTAACGTCATGGAGCCAAACCAGAACAACTGGCTCCGCACTGACTGGATCCCCCGCGGCGGTGCCCAGCGTGTCTACATTGAGATCAAGTTCACCCTCCGAGACTGCAACAGCCTCCCGGGGGTCATGGGAACCTGCAAGGAAACATTCAACCTTTACTACTATGAGTCCAACAACGACAAAGAGCGCTACATCCGTGAGAACCAGTTTGGCAAGATTGACACCATCGCCGCTGATGAGAGCTTCACTCAGGTGGACATCGGCGATCGCATCATGAAGCTGAACACCGAGGTGCGAGATGTGGGCGCCTTGACCCGGAAGGGCTTCTACTTGGCCTTCCAGGATGTTGGAGCGTGCATTGCGCTGGTGTCTGTCAGGGTCTTCTACAAGAAATGTCCTTTAGCAGTGCGTAACTTGGCCCAGTTTCCTGATACCATCACTGGAGCTGATACCTCCTCGCTTGTGGAAGTTCGTGGCTCATGCGTGGATAATTCAGAGGAGAAGGAGGTTCCCAAGATGTACTGTGGGGCTGACGGAGAGTGGTTGGTGCCCATTGGGAACTGCCTGTGTAACCCTGGATATGAGGAGCGCAATGCAGAATGCCAAGGTAAAGAAGTGATATTTGTCGTGTGTTTTTTGAGCTGGTTTTGCCTCGTTTGTTATTTATAGAGCACTCACACTTTTCTGATACTGCCTTTCTGTACGGCATCCTACCTCTTCGTTTCTCCCCTTTCTCTTGGCTTTTTTTCTTTGTCTTTATACGTATTTCAGTCTCTTTGTCCTTCCCTCTCCTCCCTCTCTCGATTCACCGACCTCATACTCTGTTGGATATTTTTTTCCTCCTCGCTCTGCCACTCTCTACAGTCTTCTTTCCAATGTCTGGTTGGGTGATAGAAGCAATGATGATTGTAAATGGAGTAATTAGCGGGCCCACTGGGAGGTGTTGTGCAATGGGGTGCATCCCAGGAGAATTGGTGACACCGGGAGGGGAGGGTAGAGCTCCGACTGGTTTGCACGACCACTGTGTCTTTCACCCCCACCTGCTCTTTCTCTTATTCCCAATGGAGGCTGAAGCTGGGAAAAAGAGATAGACAGCTTTAGAGGAAGGCAAGGAGAGAGGAAGAGTTTATCATTCCAAGCAGGTATGAGAGAAGAGAAAATACACAGCTGTGAGATGGAGTTGAAATAGTGCTATTTGGTAGGGGGGAATAGCCCTTCGTGAACGATTATTCTAGTCTCAGCTCACTGTGATCCTATACCAGGCTGTTTGATGAGGTTTTAAGGTCAGTGCCGAATGCCTCCTTCCAGATTTTTAAAATCAGGAGCATGATAGAGGCCTCAGCATGTTGGTGAATTCAAAACATAGCCTACAAAACCTCCACAAAACCAGCCAATAGATCTGTCAGAATTTCTGCTTTTTGAGGTTTCAAGCTTTGGCTCTTATGATGAGTGGCATTTTCGATAGACTCCCCTAATCTGCCTTGTTCCTTTCATTACATGCAGTAGATTGTTCTTTATGGTACGCAGAGCTGTATTGTGGATAGCACTCAGTGGTATTCAGAGGCTATTTTGTGGATCACATGCAACATTTTGCCAAGCTAAGGCACAGTTGTCAGCTAGCCAGAAGAGCGAATGCTAATTCTGCCACGATGGTTTATTGGTGTACACCCCCCACCCCCCACCTTCACCACAAAAAGCAGCGGGCCACAGCAGTGAGGGGTCAGAGGCTGGGCACGGGTGATTAACAGGGGGATGGACCAATACACCTCTCCTAATTTACAAGGGAGCCTTTATCTTGGAGGACTAATTGCATGACAAACAGGTCCGGTGATTTAAGGGTACTACTGGCTGCTTGGGGGTGGGGTAGGCAAAGGGGTACACGTGGTCACAGATGGATTTGTGTGTGCGTTTGTGTATATTTTTTCCCAAAAAGTATCATTTGAGCTTTAAGAATTCTCTTGGAATGTCGCTCATCTTCCCTGTCGCTGGGCTCAGATGGCTGTGGCCAGGTTTCTGTCCCCAGGGTTGGCTTCAAAGAAGTGGAGAGAAATGGCGGGTTGAGTGAAAGAGACCAGAAGGTAGTTAGTTACAGACTTTAGGTAAATCTCCCCCGGACTGGCTTTATATCATGCAATTTACTATAATAATCTCTCATTTCAACCCTGATCTCAGGCTGTATATGGTAACGTAAATTTGCCTGCAACATTGAAGTAGAGTCCTTATCTCTCCTCTTTAATTCCAGTTAAGATAAATAGCTGTTACTCTCCAAAGAAGGCAATAAAGGATTTGGAACCTTGAGCTGGCAGTATTGCTTTTCAAGCCAATATATCCATTTAGTTCACATATCACTGCATCTGCTTTGCTTTAAGTTTACACTGTCAATACATCCACTCCATTCACTTCAAGCACCAATTATATTGTTTAACATTTCACTTCCAGTTGCACACTGGGAAAAATGCATTGGATTTGACTCTGCATGGATGCCCAAGGCATTGGTGTGGGTCAGCTCGAGTGACTCGAAGGTTAAAAGGTGCTGGCCACTGTCAGTCTTCAAGTGTACTGATGAGCTGGTTAATATTCCTCAGTGTGACAGGCTCTGTGGGAGAGGGGCACCACTCCTATGTGACCATGTTGACCAAGGAAGTCAAATAGGAGCTGGTTTTGGGCAGGAGGGTTATGGGGTTAGGTGTGTGTTAATATTTTATAAATATATAAAAAAGTTGCATGAGAGTGCATCAGCCTGTGCTCACTCTATAAGGGTAGAGTCTGGTTTGGAACATTTAAAAGGTTTTCTATGGTGCACATAAGCCCAATTGTGTGTGTGAGAGAGTGTGCGTTTGCATACTTGTGTGTCTGTGCTTGTCTTGTGTACGTGCGGGGTTACAAGGGCACCTTGGCCCCTGGTTCCCAGCCCAGGATGAATGGGCTCTCCTCCATCATTGTTTGGGGCAGCAGCGGAGCCGACTGAGACTGGTGATGTTTGGGGGAAAAAAAGAGGTAGAGTGGGGGCTGCTGGGGCACGTAGGAGTTGTATTCTCCACCTCTGGCAGAGGTCAGGGGTCATCCCCTTCTGCATCCATCTTACTGCTGCGTCTGACAGGGTCGTGGATCCAGGATTGATTAAGACGTCAGGGTTTTGACAGCTGTGGCGGGGGTGTGTGTGAGCGCGCCTGTGCTTGAGGTGGGCCAAGGGTGGCTAGGGTTTACATTCTGGGCCAAGGCGAGAGGAGCAACCAGGGCACTGAGGGCCAAGGGGCCCCCTGATCTAAGGAGAGGGGACTCTGTCTGTTTGCATTTGGGATCCCTTTCCCTGTTAATCACCTCCCCCCACAAGCACGGTGAGGAAGGGCGGGGGTCAGGGTGTCCCCCTCGCTCCTCATCTGGTGAGGGGGTCCCTACTGTTGGAGGGATGTTGATGAGGCGGTGGGAGGGAGATATTAGTGAGAACTACGTATGCCATTATGGGGAAATGATAATTACCTTAACTGTTTTTTTTTTTGCCGAGTAAGACAAACTTTTGAACGACATTGTGCTCTGGCAGCAGTTTTGCCTCTGCAGAGCAGTGGTGTGAGTTTTCAGGAAAATCAGCACATTTCAAGTTGTGTCTCCGTGTGTGTGTTTGTTGGTTGTTGAGGATATTACTGGGCTGAGGCGTGAAGGTGACAGACGCTTTTGACACTGCAGAATGGTTGAGCTGTGAACCAGCTACACACACACACCCACACACACACAGAAGATAACACATTTTCCATATATTTTGTACATATTTTTTAGAATGTATATGATTATCCCATAGACTTTTGCACATTTGACCCTGTTCTGCTTCTGCCTATCAGAAATAACAGTTCACTTTTAACTTCCTTCAACTCTAACCTTCATTTCCATCACTTTGTGTATTCCCCTCAAACCCTGTTTATTTGTGTGTGTGGATAATGGCTTAGGACCCGATTGTGATGCCGGTGTGCGATCAGAGCATTTTCTCACCTGACAACCCCCCCCACACACCATCTCTATTCCCAGCAGTCTTTGCTAAGCTGGAAACTCTTATTGGTATTAGATTAAAAGGTTTTAGGGATGAGGTTTCTCTCCTGTGCTCCCCTCATTGTGTGTGTGTATATCCAGGTCTCCCATTCTCTCTCTCTCTCCCTCTCCCTCTGTTGACAGTGTTAAATATGCACTTGGGAGCATCATTCTAAATTCACCACGTAATTCTATTTAGCCCGCTGGTCCCCGATGGCTTTAAATACACAAACTCAGCCCCCCCCCCCCCTCCTCTTTCTTGCACACGCAAATTAAGTATTTGCATCTTTCTTGGTCAACTTGGTTGCTTGATTATTTTTTCTGACCATATCCTCTGTCTCTTCAAATTTCCTGTTGCTTTAATGGCTCCTCATGACCTTTCCTCTTTTTTCCTATGTATCTTTTTCCTTTCATCCTTGCTGTTGAGTTTCTGTTAGCAATTTTCATCCATTCACACTCTTCCTCTTTTATCCTCCTTTCTTTTTTTCCCCTCCCTCTCTCTGCTCCGGCCGTCGAGGTGGTTAGTGTTCATCAGCCTGTCTCTGGTGGCAGCAGCAGGAAGTGGGCTGAATAATGAGATTACCTCCACTGTTCTGAGGGAGCAGCTAGGAGCAGCGCACAGAACATCATCACCCGTCATTGTTCCCACAAACACACATAAAAGTGCATGCGCGCGCACAGAAACATGCACAAGTGTGAGTGTGTACTCAAACCTGAATAATAAAAATCTAGACACATGCAGAGAAGGATGTCTTAGGTGACAGGAACCAATATGTGCAAGTATACTCGCACATGTACAGCCATGCGTGCATGCAACACAAACTAACACAAAAGTCCAGGCACACGCATGTAAAAAGGGACATGTTAAGTAATAGACTCAAGAGCAAGTCCATAAATATGTACAGCAGATACACCCACACACAAGGTTTAGTATGTGTTGGCACAGACACACACACACACACTCAGAGCTGAGCAGAGTGCAGGAGAATAGAGATGAATGTACTCATCACTCTCCCTGCCACCAGAGAGGCTCATTTTGTGCTGCTGAATAGAGACGAGGAATCTATTACCAACGGAGAGCAGGAAAGAACAACAGATACAGAAAAAAGGGACAAAACGTCTCATGAGCAATCCTCTGCTGCCCTCCCCCTCCTGCTGAAATAATTGCTTAAAGCGTTTTTTTTTATACTGTTCTTGTTAAGCTCCTCAAATGATGAAAAAAAACTCCTCTCAACACTTCCCCTCAGTGGATGGAGGCAGGAGGAGGAGGGAGGGTGCTGGTGGTAATTCAGCCGTCATTAGCTGAGGTGCTGAAATGTTTTTCCTGCTTGGGCTGCTGTCCTGCCTCAGTGTTGTTCCCTTTGCAGTTCTCGACACTCATCACCTCTCTTTCTTTCTCCTCGCGGTGCCCTGTTCAGGGCAGGAAGCCACCGGTGATCGAGCATGACCTGGGTTGATGGCCGTAGTGCTCCCACAGCGCCAGCTACACCACACTGAGCATGAATACACTGCCACGAATATCCATCTTTATGTCATTTTTCTCCTATTGGGTTTTAAAAACTCATTTTTTCCTATGAAATCAAATCAAGTTACTCTTTACTGAGGCGAGGTGCTTTATTTTGGCTTTTTTCAAGGAACTGACAATGGTTTTAATGAAAGTGCCAGAAGTGTGTCAAACTTCATTTGAAATAAGTAGAATTATTGCAGCCTCAAAACATTTGTGGAAAATAAGGTTTCCATACTGGATATAAGACAAAATAATATGTTAAGCTGCTATGGTTTTATAATTGGCTTACTAAAATGCTACCATTCTCTGTGTTCATTCATAGCATGGGGCCCCAGCAAAAATGTTCTCCTTTGTATTATATTTTCATTAGTTGAGATGAGATCATTTCATATTAACTAGCAACAGGTGTCATTTAAATGCCTGAAACGGAGTGATTTATGTTTTGATTTATCACAGACTGAACTGTCTGAATAAAAAGCTGGCTCTAGTTTTTTAAGTGATTATAAAAATAAAGGAGGTTTTGATTTTGAAGTATTGTCAGATTGGAAAAATGACAAAATGAAGTAAAGATCAACAGTGTCAGTACGCTCAGTAAATTTGTTACATTTTTCTTAGTTTGCCGTTGATGGACACTGTTGTTCCACAGTGCAACACTCAATGGAAATGAAGGAACTGCAGAGCTGGGGGAAAAAATGTGGAACATGGTGTAACAACTCCAGGAACATCTTGGAGAAGAAAAGTAAAGATTAAATCTTAAATTTTGTTGTTCTGTTTTCCGCAGTTGCAGACTTGCAGACTGCATTGGTGCTTGTCTTGTAAAAACAGATTCAGTAAATCCATCAATTTCATATACTGTTGCCCTCCTATAAAAACCATGTCTCTCCAAAGTATCAACTTTAAATAAGTCGAGATATTTAGCGTCCATAAAGAAACATTTGGTTTTCAGGTTTTCATTGGACAACAATTATACACCACTAGCTAAATAGTATATTATGTAGATTAGAACAAAGTTTATATTTATTCCCTGCTATTAGTAGGTAACAAGAGGTAAGGACAGTTTACATGATGTGATAAGATAGATGTTCTTACAGTGCAGCTAATATGGTTGTCAGCTGGCATCAGCACTATCTACTGTATGCTGTGGAAGTGTTAAGAGGAGGTTTAAAAGGATGATCACATTTCTATTTCTCCTCTCCTCTCCTCTCCCTCTTCTTTTTGAAAGGCATCCTCTCTTTGAAGCCTGTGATGGGAAGAGGGAGCGATTAAAGCAGTCAGTGCTAAATTAGGCGTCAAAAGGCCTGAATCACTCCCAGCTCTCTACCTTCTCAACACAACCCTGCAGTCCTTTTACCCCCCTCTCCCCTCACCCTCTATCCATCCCTGTCGTGTCCCCATTCCTCCGGCTGTTTCCCTTCTTCTCCCTCCATTTTCTCCTGCACCCCTGCACACTCTCCCTCTTGCTTCTTGCCTCCTCTCTTTCTCTTGCACCACTTTAAATTTTTTCCACCTCTTCCCTCAAAACCCCTGCTCTTGCTCAGCTGACAGATGAGAGAGGAGGCAAGGCTTCAAAGAGAGATGGACAGATGTATAGGCAGAGAAAGACCTGATAGGAGAGAGAAGTGACAGCGATCAAGTGGGCATGGTGGACTGTTTCAGAGAGAGGAGAGGTTAGAAAGAGAGAGGGTCACACCTCTCTTTGTGCGCTGGAAAGAGAGGAGAAGAGACCTCTCTTGCCAAGAAGAGCGGAGAGGAGATGGAGATGAGGGAGGCAGGAGGAGGTGGAGAAAAGACAAAAACATGGGGAAGTGATGGAAAGAGAGATTTAGTTCCAGTCTGGCAACTATGCTTTTTCTACACTTCATCCACCGGTTCACCATTGCGCCGGAAACTTTGATCTGGGGCAATGTGTTACTGATCGCGGGACTGGGTGTGTGTGTGTGTAAGTGTGACAGACAGAGAGGATGCGCACTGAACCATTATCTATCTCCTATATTTATTCTGCATCTGTCACAGCAGGCGACGATGTTGTATCATAAACTTCTATTAATCGCCCAATCGCTATGCGATCTCAGCCCGGAGACAAAGCATCCTAGCGCTTCCAGATGGACGGCCAACCTCCTCACCTCGACAATAGAGGCTGATTGCAAACACCTTGAAAATGTTTTATCTTCCTTCTCTTTCTCCTGCTGATTTCTATCTTGCTTCCCCTCCATCCTGCCAGTAGTAGGTGGTCTTTTTCTTCTCTTTTGTCGCCATCTGTTTTCTCCGGGGCGCAGAGTCTAGTGGCCAAATCAAAGGCTGCTCCCTGCAATCAGTTAGGTTATGACAAAGCCTTGCAATAAAGGCCTGCTCTAAAATCTGATTGGCCCTGAGATCAATGAGTGTCCATTTTAATGAGCTAAGACTTTTCTTAACTGCTGGGTGGTGGAGGAAATGGCACACTGGTTCATTCTCCCTGAAAGAAACAGACACACCTACACACAATTAGAATATGTGGAATTGTATGTAAGAAGAAAGAGGAATATGCCAGGATTGTTGCAAGGACACAGTTTGTGGACATCTGTCAGCTCAAAGTGGAGTGAAGTTATTAGGGCAAATCTAGGTTCCGGAAGTAAAGTATAGATGAGTTTGGGGCATTTTCAGGGTCATTTTCCAACTCACCAGGTCTATTCATCATCACAAGATGAACAAGGCTTCTAATAGAAAATAAACCAGTTAGCCTACAAAGAGTTGAAAGTACAAGCTTGTGCACATAAAAATCATAAGGGAGTAAAGTGAATATGACTTCTAAGAGGCATTTAGGTAAGAACCATCCACAGTCACAGAGCAAAGTTTCTAAGTTTATGATTCAGAAACCTGAAAATATATATTCAACAAACAATGTCTGAGGCTTATGGGTAAAGTATTTAGACCTATCCATCAGTTGAAAAAATAGGGCCATAGCATAAATCTATTGGGTCAGGTCCAATTATCAAGATGTTTATTATATCACCATATTATGTTTGTCATTTACTACTATGTTACCCAGGGCTTCGCTGCCCCAGCCAAGAACGGTCTGGTACATAAACCCCTATAAACCCCTGTTTCAGTCTTTGGCGCGTTTCAAGTAGCTGCTAGTTGTAGGCTTGTATTGCTATATGTACGCGAGAACATATCAATCTTCTCAGCAAGAGTGTATTTCAAAAATATCAAAATATTATAAGTGAACCTGAAATGCTTGTACATTGGGAATCGGTCACTTGACACCTCTCCTTGTACAGAACTTTGAGATCGGGTGGTTGACCCCTTGCTGCGACTACATGTATATGCGCCAACATGCAAACTACATGTGTATCAAACGCATCTGTGGGTTGCCTGTGAGGTAAACCTCTCTCTCAGGACAGCTTTCGAAATGTAATTTGGCACGTGGAGGTCTCATAACCAGGGAATCTGAAGCTACAGATTCCAGCCAAAGGCAGAGGTGTGTCTGCTAAGGCACGCTCTTTGGGATTAGAAACCTTGATCCTTCCTGATCCGCAGCGAGCTGTCAAATACTGCTGGAGGAGGAGGAAGGAGGAAAAAACACTGTCTTAAGGCTTGCAGCATGGATAGGAGGAATGTGAATGAAGAGGAGAGAGAAAACATAGAAAGACAGATAGACAGAGCTGGAGAGAAAAAGAAGTGGATTGAAATGAAATGGAGAGGAGATGTGTGTGTGATGAGGGAGTGTGTAGAGTAAAGGAGAGAGAAAGATGAATTGACCTCGTCTGGTGGCCCTGACAAATGGCTGGAGATGCAGTGTGAAGCGGGGGTTATGGGTATGACGGTGATCGCCTTCTTTGAACAAGCCTAGTAAGCTAGTTACGACCTCCGCAGCTGCGGTTGATGCTGCTGCCAATATCACTACCTGTGTGTATTGTAGAGCAGGTTCACCTCACTTTGAACTGGTTCATTAGAACAATTTTCTACTGAAGAATTAGTCCTTTGAAAACTGCAGATGTTCACATCTGCAGATTAGCCAGATTAATGGGTAACCTACAGAAGATTCCGTTAAGCAATTTAGATGGCGAAGAACCACATGTTGCTGCAATTTAGGTCCTTGTGTTTGGTGTGTGAAGACACAATATTGGAAGTGATACAAGAGAACAAAGGAAGCTATGAACACATTTTGCAGCTCTGCAGGGCAGCATCACTGACAAAGCTGCCAAGTGTGGAGCATCAACCTAAGGGCGAAAGAAACCATAAAGATAAGGAGAGATAACAGAAAAGGCAGGAAGAGAGAGCAGGTATACTGGAGTGAAAGAAGCTGAGGCCAAGAAATACAAAAACATAACGTGCAGAAACCTGACTCTGGCCCTCTTCCAGTGGTGCCTACACACTTGCTTCAAGGTTTGCTGTGCATTTGAGTCTCAGGCCCTTTGTTTGCCTTCTTCCCATCATCACTGTGCCTGTGTCTGTCCTCACATCAAAGCCAGCTAAAACGTTACACATTACAGAGTAACCTGTCCAAGCAGCAGCCATTAACCCCAGGGTCTTAGCTACAACTCCCCCACCTGCGCCACTCCCCCACCCCACCCAATTTCAGGTTCAACTAGTCAGGGGTTAGAGGGCAATCACACCCTGCAACAAAGTCTGTGATGCACGACATGCTACTAATTTAGGAATGCACACACATACATCATAGAGCCATAGCATGCAAAGGAGCTGGACAATTTTAAGTCAGAAGGGGCATCGCCCATGACAATATGACCTCGATCCTGTTTCAAGAAAGAGAAAGAGTAGGAAAGTGGCTGGAGCGGTGAGTGACACTGAGAGGTCAGGGACCAAAGCAGTGACAGCCACAATGGAGGACCAGCGGGCCGTCGTTGGGCATGGGCTGTTGACTAGTGACCCAGGAAGTTTTATGTACCCTGCGGTCTTTACACACACATACTCACACAGTGCATATGACTACATTTAGGCACCACACAGTACAGACACAATGATGTTCCACTTGCCGTTCTCAGGGACGCCGCCTCATACTGCGTGAGGTGGGCCCAGACTGCCGTCTGGGGCTACAGTGATAACCTAAACAACCTAAAATACCTCCTTTTCACAATCCAGACCTTTTCCAGCTTCCTCATAAACCACCAAGCACTTCTTAGAAACAGATGGGGTTGATATTAAACTTACCCTGGACCACAGCGCTTCTTGGTAATTAAGTTTGTATGTGTGTTTTACTTTTGTAAGTGTTGACAGATGAGTTTAAGCGTTGATTCGGCATACTGTATGTTACATGTATTCAATGTAAGTCCCTTAGGGTTGTAGTGACCACTAGACACCTCTTCAGGTTGATGTTAATATTTTTGTGATTAATTTATCATTATGGCATCATAACAATCATATCAGTGGCCTGCCAGTAGATGTTCATATTTAGATGTTGAGTTGTTTCCTCCTCAACTGCATGGGCTTGGTTTCCCATTTTGTTTCCATATTTATCTGGATCACGAAGGGCTACATGATATGGGGTAAAGGTTAATTACTGGCTTTAAGGTGTATGTGATATGGCTCTGTAAGTGGCGGCCTGAACTCTGTATTTTCTGGTACAATTGTAGCCACAGGGTAACACCTGTATGGAAAGCTAATTCAGCATATGAATTAAATATTGAAACTGATAATAAAATATAGTCTTGAACTAGTCATACTGTAATTAACTTCGTAACGTGAGAATATAAATACATAAAGTTGACTTTTAAAATAAAAATATGACACACAATTTGACCTCTCAAATGTAAAGAATCCTCTGCAACACTGCCATCCTTATCTTCGTAAGTAAATTAGATATTTCGTTTGGTATTAACACACAACCTTAGGCTGTGAGAGGAAATTGTGATGGAAATTTCCCACTATTTTCCCAGCATTTTATAAACTAAATAGAAATAATAGATAGACGAAACACATTATTAGACAAATTAATCAATTAAAATGGGGAGTTATTACAGGTAAATAGTAATTACTTTTTGTTGAAATATTAACATTGAACTTCAGCGAGAGGTCACTTTATTTTCATTTTGTTAGGCTACAACGCATAAAACCAAAACATCGGCCATATAATGTAACTATAAAAATTTTGCAAGACATAAGATCCAGAAAGGAATGACAGTATATTTTAATGTACAAAAATCCACTGGCGTATCTGATAGTGAATTAATTGCATTCTCAAATAAACAAATATGTATTATAAATATTGCATTGTGGTAGATGTGATGGATGTTTACATTCTTAATTACTACTACCGACAGTGAGTTTATATTTAGAATTACATGATACAATGAGGACTACTCTCTAACCCTTCCTGCCTTTTCCTTCATGAAGTGTGTGTTTTGTATATATACTCACATCCTCCCTTTCATACAATTCTCTGTGACTCTCAGGTGAGATGGTTTGACTATCCCAATTTATGTAATTATTACCTTTGCTTTCTTGTTCTTTCTTCCTCATCCTCTTTCCCATAATTAGATTGATCTTGGCTCTTTCATTTACCGACAATATAATAGGAAAGTATGCTAGATACACTGCCTGCTACTGCACTCCATATCTTTACACACACTACACACACACACACCACGTCCTTGGGACTCCAGCACCTAAAGACTTTGGGGAAATTGGATGAGACATACCTTGGTAACTTTATTTGCCTCCCTTAATCCCTGCTGGGCTTACCACCAAAGCCTGTTTGGTGGGTATGTGTTTGTCTTTTGTGTATTTGCATGCATGATATTGCGACATGCATCTGTGGCAATCAGAAGTTTTGAAGGGCTTTGTGTAGATACCTGAGGTGTGCAGGTGTGCACAGGTTTGTAGCCCTCTGTTTGTGTATGTATCTCTGTCTTGTTGCCTTGAATTGCAATTCATTTCCCTGCTGTAGATCTTAGGGTACAAAGATTGTAGTGGATTGGCACAACACTGGCTGGGTGGGTGCCACCCTTGCAGATCTGGCATGGGTGCAAGGGAATCTGGGTGGGCCCCAACATGGCCAAATCAAACAGTATTTGCAAAACTAAGATGAATCTATTTGCTGTCTTTTGCCTGCTCCTAACTGATCCATCTCTCTGCTCCTCTTGTTTTGGCTCTTAGAATGTATCCCTCTCCTGTGCAGTTTACCCTCAACCTCCTCTCTCTTCAACATATGAAAAACATTTGTGTGATAACATTTGGTGACAGACAGACCTTTAATTTTGTGACCATGTTTAACATTTGGGTTGGGAGGTACCCATTTCCTTCGGCCAGAAGCCTTGAGGACATGGTTTGCAGAAATCACTAAGAACAATATTCAATTTTTTCAGTTTCATATAATCAAACTGGTAACAATATAAATTGCTTACATTAAGTTCTTAACAAAAATGGCTCTATTGGAGCAGGAAAGGACTGTACATTAATGGCCTGCATTGTTGTTACTAAAAAGTTTCAGATTTTATACACTCTCACACTGTAGCATATGGTTCCACATGAGAATCAGTTATGAACATATGGGTAGAACACATTTGCACATTTTAGGTTACAGACTGAGGAAGTGTTGAATTTGGATCAGCTGGTTGTATTTGATGGATTAAAAGCTTTTTACTGGTCTGACATGTTTTGTTTGTAATTTTTACAACATGCTCATCTGGTTTTTGAAAGCTGGTGCTGTACGAACATTTTAATTAGGGCAGCTTCCTGGGTGGCTCTTGTGTGATGGATTGGTGCTGCCGAATGTACGATTCTCGTCATTCAGCATTTGACAGACAAGCTGCTAGCTCTTGCATTTCTATTTTTTCAATGAGCTGCATTGATTATCGCGGTTAGCTTGTGTCACTAACATTATTAGCCTCGCTGGCACAGCCCTCATTATGGCAATGCTTGATGTCATCTGGTTTCTGTTAACTTTTTGGGGTTTTGCATTTTTAAAGGATGGCTTTCTCAGCATAGGACCTTTCCCCATAGGTCAAGGTCAAGATATGTATCGATGTATGTCATCAGTATGAGTGATCAGTTTCGGTGGCCGGTAACTGTCCTCATCCATATGGCTGATGGGTTTACGTGGCATTAATGGCTGTATGCAGGCGTCAGGGCGGAGTGTAATTAATAACCCCCAGTGGCAAGTTAATGGGTTAACCTGCTCCCACTCCTGCTGTTCCAGTGACAGATGTTAACGGTCAATAGCTAGTTATCCTAACTAATATATGATAGCTCCAGTGTATTGCTGTATATGGTCTTTTTAATATATATGCTTGTCTAGGAATTTGTTTATATATCGAAATTTGAGTGTTAAAAAATCCAGCTTGGACTGCAGCAGAGGTAAAACATGCTATTGGAATATGTTCCTCTCTTCTTGAAGTCTTACCTGAGCGAGCTACTTTCCGGGAAAAAGAAAGAGATGAAAGAGACACAAGGCAGAGATATGCCGAAGGCAGGTTGAATAGAGATCGCTTCAAGCTCCTCAAAATTTTGGGAGAGGAGAAATCTCCCTTGCCTCAGGTCCTGAAAGCCGATCGCCCGTTTTTGAAAGAGCGGCATGGGACATACTCTGACTGCTCGAGCTCACTGTCTGTTATGACTAAAAAGAGCAGCCGAGTTTTTTCATCACCCAAAGAAGATAAGTGCAAGTCTTGAAAGGAGAGAAAAATGCTTTGGTTTGAACTTAATTCTCTTTTTTTGATTACAAAGAGGCGGTGTTCTATGGAGGCAGAATCTAGTTATTATACCGTGTAATTAACCTGTTCCTGGGATTTTGGATGGCTATTATGGCTCAGATTCTTCTCTGCATAACAAGTCCCTAGTGTATTGGATACTTTGTTGTGTAGGCTGCAGAATAGCTTGCCTATCAGGCTTTCCATGCAGGTCACTCAAGGTGGGCTGCAGTGGGTGGGTGTGTGGGTAGATGTGGTTTTATTTGTCGGCAGTGTGGGGAGCATCCATGGCTGTTCAAAGCCTGGTGTGTAGGTTGTTACCACTCAGAGGAAAACTTAGCCGGGTTTTAGTTGGCTCGCGTGTGGGTAGCTATGATTGTATCATTAGCTTTTGTGCACTCTTATTTTTCGCAGAAGCTGTGTCGATGGTTTTGTCTTGAACAGAAGTTCCCGATTTCCCCTCCCCTCACGCGGTGCAACCAATTCAGCTGGCAAAATCCCCACCACACGGACAAAACTACTCATTAACTCCCACCACCCTCTCCTCCCCCCTTTACTGTAAGCGTCGCTGCAGAACCCTTGGGATGTGGATGGGGCGGGGGTAAGACTGACAAAAGGGGAGACGGAATAAAGCCAAAGAGGAGGATTGAATGAGTGAAAGAGCTGCTGGGGAAGAAGAATGCGATGTCCCAGTCTATGAGGGATTTCATTTTTTGCCTTTCCAGAATAGAACAGTAAGTCACCAGTCTCTTTATACAGCACAGTCTAAAACGAGGATTTAACACAACCGACCCCTCTCTGTCTGAAGGCCTGCAGAAGCCTAACCCAGGTGAGAGACAGAGATAGAGGTGGGTAAAAATAATATAGGGGCTGGAGAGCATCCAGAAATAAAACAGTTTAAGGGCTGGTTTGAGCGGTGTGGAAAAGAGCCAAGGTTAGGCGTTTTGAGAGGCTATGAGAGATATGATGAGAGCTTCTCGCTCCAGATCCCCATAAAACTAAATACATAGTAATGTTCATGTGTGTCTGTATTCGCGTCTGTGTGTGGGTTTGCCGGCTGGCCGGACAGTAGTAAATCCAGCAAGTCTTGAAATTCCTCTCTGAAGTACGGTCTCTTGGACCACCCTACTCACGGTCTCTTCCTCACACATCACTGCTGCTAATAGGAAAACAAATTCCCCAGCTTTACTTGGATATGACCCCTCTTTCCCTCATTTCATTTCCTTTCTGCTGCAGAACAGTTGCTGCTACTCGACAGCCTAAGTATGTTGACATCACATTTTCAAACTACATTTCTAATCCAGGTTTCAAACACAGCTCAGATTTTGGGGCCTGTCTAGCAGCAAACAGGGTTAAAGTTGTGCAAGAATTCTGGGACAGCGGTCTGGGGACTGTAGGGTCAGCCTGGGACAGCAATAATTGTGACGAAAAACTCATCAACCGTGCACAGTTTGAGTAGCCTACTCTTAGACTGTCTGTCTCTTAAAGGCATAGGCCCAAGGCTAATGAAGCATGGGACTCAATTAACTCTCCCTCAGCTTTTTAGCAAGGGGCATCATCTCAAACAGCTGGTTGGCCCAGCTCCTCAACTCGGGACACTTTCCTGGTCAGCATGTGCAAGCCCTCTCCACAGTAACTTTGTGTTTTGTCACCTGGGCGATCACAGCCTCTTAAACAATACCCCACAAATCCCAGTGTCCTTCTGTCTCTAGTATGGTAGAGCTAGGTGTTGAAAATTCTTTAAGATAGAGATCACTTTCACACAAAGCACCTCCATTTAATCTCTCTTCTTTTTTGCTTGTGAAGAAAAGCGGAGGCTTCACGCTTGCAGGCTACAATCAAAGAGGCCCTTAGCTTGGCGTTGAGAGTGAGCGGCAGGGATTTAGCCCTGATTGACTGGTGGGAACAGGCAAAGGGAATGGCTCAGCCGGGTAGCAGCTAGCCCGGCTCGATTAGCATGCCTTCGCTAATCCAGCTGCTGGGGAGGCTGGGGCAAGAGCCCTGACTTTATGCATACTCAAGAGATTCCGGTATTTTAGAGTTTGCTTAGTTTCCTCTGCTGTTTGTATGAGTGAGCTGTATGCATGGTTGGTGGAATGTGTGTTTTTGTTGAAGTTGGACTTCCTCCTCACTGCCCGGTGTATATGTGGATAGGCACTGATTTGATTTCCTAGTGTAAGTGAACACATGTAGAGGTTGTTTATGACTGTTCATATCAAAGCTAGGATCCCCTGATGTATTTATGACTGTAGGTTTAAATCCACCTTTCAAATGCACTTTTAGATCTGGGCTGTGTATTGTACATGAGGACAGACAGCCTCTATATATATAATGTGTAAGGAGATCGCTTCTGGACTATATGTGTTATGATATGTGATTTATATTTAGTAAAATTTGCCATCTGTCTCCAGTATTTTTGTCATGGGAAGACAGACAGGGCTTACATACCTCACTCTAGGCAAATCACCAGCCTCGGCCTCAATGCCGTGCAGCCTTCTGCAAGCCCTGCGGCAGCTTCACTGATGACAGGTTATTTCATTCAATCGATTGTCACGACTCTTCGCGCACCTCTCAGAATTATTCTTTTGTCCTCCTCTTGGTTCAAGCGCTGGGGGTGAAATACACCCGATTAGGCTTCAGCCATTATAGAATGGATGGAGAAGCTCCTTGAAAGGCAGGCCCTCAATCAAACTATGATCCAAAGAAAGGTGAGCACTGTACGCCAAAAGTAGGAAAAGTGTCCTTAGGTTACCATTTCAAGGCTAAGTGTGTGTGTGTTTAGATGTATGTGTGTGTGTGTGCACAGCAGGTGGCGATCTTATGGTGGCAAGAGCTCCTGGTGTACTTAGTGTGAGCTGGCATTGTTTGTTAAATAATTGAAATGCCAATAGCTCTAGTTTCATTGTGGCTCAAATCTTGCCAATAGAGCATAAGCTTGAATTTGCCAGGAAAAGACAACGTAGTTATTTGATCTTCTGTTTTTGTCAAATAAGCGCCTTTACTCTTGCTCTATTTGTTTTTGATAATAGGGCCATGAGTTGTTGGGGAGGCAGGGCAGGAGGGTTTGGAGAGGAAGGAACATGCCTCCTGGGCATAATACCATTTTCTTGTTGCTAATTAGGAGAAAATGGGCAAGATGAAAGTATTTCTTTCTTCTATCTCATTTAACAAAACAACTAGCTTCCAGAGTCAAGTGCAATGCTATATTTTACCCTCTTAATACCAAAACCCTCATTTGTGATACTTATTCTGAATGTAGCTTCTTGAAACTGATTCCAAGTTTTATTTTATCAGAAGATGATGTAGGTCTATTGGTTATATCTCAATTAACTAATGGTTTGTATCTCAACAGCCTATTGGTGGATTATCCTTACATATCATGTTTTATACGTTGTTCAAGCTGGAATATACAGACTTTGAGGGCGCAACCCTTGACCTGTATTTTCATCTAGTGTCAACAGGTCTAGATGTGAGGTTTCACATATCCGACGATATACCTTCATCAACGCCGCGGTAAACAGCATAGATTCTGTACGAACATGGGTGCTCTAGTAGTGCATTGGCATTTGTGATGCCCTGACTTTTCATCAATGACATTCCATCGCTTTTATCTGTAGCATGGAAATGTTAGTAGGCCAAAATGGGATGGTAAAAGAGCTAGTAACACTACATGCTGAACATCAACGCTCAGTGTCAACATGTTAACTTGTGCATTAGCATTTAGCTAAAAAGCACAACTGACGCTGAAACACTGCAAAGCTGCTAAAGGCAGCAGCAAACTCGGTCTTGTCTCAGAACTTTCCTCTGTGCTATAAGTAGCAACACAGTTGATGTGTGTGAGCAAGAACAATTCTCATCTGATGTGCACATGCTGGTTCATCTCATCAATACATACCTCTGTCTTTGTTCTTGGCCTGTAGTTGGTTATTCCCGTGCTCTGGCCACACGGCGAAACCTGTTCCAAGTGTCGCTCCCCGATTACTCCGTCGAGGAGATTCCACCTCCTGTGTCTGGAATGAGGATACTTCCCGCTCCAAAACAGATCCAGCATCCATGCCCTGTACCGTAAGTACACCCACATATTGCTGGGAATACCTGACCTACAGCTGGCTGTAATGGCAACCATAGCACAGTAGTGTAAGACAGCTTACTTTATCTTTCATGCGCTCCTATACTGTATTTGCCATCAATACTAAAGGACCCTCCACACACACACACACACACACAGCCTTAGTGATTGCCTTCACTAAACACATGGTCTGGTGCCTCTTACCTATGTGCAGTGTCAACTAGATTATTCTCACACACACAGGCCGTGCTTTCTGCACACACACATAAAGCAGGCGGCTGCTGGTTTAATAGGTGTCTTCTGATTTCCAGGTGGTACTTGGTGATCAGTCGCGTGACAGAGAACTAATAAAGGTGATAAACGCTGCATCCTAGATTGATCTTCCACAGAAACTGCAAAGAGCGCGGAGGTGAGAACAATGGAGAAAGACAAATAGAGAATGCGGAGATGCTGGGAGGTGAGAAGAGGCGGAAAAACAAAGACGGTCAAGCTGGGAGGTGTATGCAGAGGGAATGGAGCCAGGTGCCCAGTAGAAGGGGTTGGGTGTGCCAGGAGGCAAAAATGGGAACCAGTACAGGAATGCATGAGCTGGAGGGAAGATGTTGAATTATTATATTTCTCAAGGTATATTCACTTTTTGCCTATCGACTGCTTAATGGTCAACCCCGATGAATCTGGTTCCTTCAATCCTCCCTGACTCCACCACCACTGTGATAATAAATATTGTTAACAATCTTGCGCGTCTTGCCCTTTTTGAAGCCTCAATTTATCTCTGAGTCTAACAGAACTGGGAGTTGTGAAATAGTAGTATCCCCAAACAGAGAACAAGAAAAAGCTTCACCTTCACAGACTGATCCCAAATTTCCAGGAAAATAACAGCATCCAAACTTTTTATGACAGGCGGCACATGTGGTGAGTATGTGTCACTGAAGCTGAAACATCCTGTTAAGTTGCTTAGCTCATAGTTGGCGTAGCCATTTGGCGAATGATCTGTGGGACCTGTAGTTCTTCCTCAACAAAACAGTTTATTGAATCAGAGCGAGCGACGACTCTACACTAACATAAAGCAACATCGGTATTAGTACCTCCCTATTGTATATTATCTGTAAGATAGCCAAATGCTTTGTTGTGGAATCTTTTCTACATGATCAAGAGTGCTGGAGTCAGTAATATACTTGTAGTAGTCTGCAAAATTATGATGAATCCTGGCTACGTTCTGCTGCTGGGGCACTGGGCTATTTTGCGCCTCAGTGTCCACTAAACCAAGAACTAGACTTTATTTCCAGCAATTACAAGAAGCTTCTATGAATCTACTGTAAGTCCATTAGACTTGTGTACCAATGAATATTTATGTATGTCCCTGGAGACATGATGGAGACTGTAGTGTTCAGTGCCTGCAGTGACTCGTTAATTAGTCAATTGATAGCATATGATTAATTATTTTATGAAAATGGATATAGATCATTCCCCATGGTTTCAGTGAAATACCAAAATGTTTGTAATTGAAACTAAATCTTCTGTCACGTTATTACTGGCTATTGATCCACTGGCTCCATTTTGATTATTTACTTTCTTTTAAAGACAATCAATAGTTCTGTCCACTTGAGAAACAGAAGTGTGAAAAGTATCCTAAATATCCTAAGTTGCTCTTTTTATGATCCAGTTTTTCAAGTGAATTTACTGTCTTGCCTCAAGGTCAGCAGTGAGGGGTTTACCGTCTCTTCTGACTCAATAGAACAATCATTTTCATTACTAACTGTTTTACTGTAGCTACGCCTTTAAAGTTGAGCCAATTATAAAATTATTGAAAAGAATTTTATGTAAAAACATATTCGATTTGTTGTGTTTCCTGCAAGGGGACACTTCTCAGCATATATCTTATTAGTCAACAAAACACACTGTCCCTCTAGTTGTTCCAACTTTATGTAACAGGTGAGGAAAAAATGGGGAAAACAGAATGATCTGCTGATCCCTCACAAGAAAAACTGAACTATAAATCCTCTGTGCTGTGATGTTATTTTCGACCCTAAGTATAATCTGGATTTGTATTTATTCCTCTATTGATTTTTACCATGTTTGTAACATTGTTTAGTTTAATAGAAACAAAACTCTTAGATATTCAATAAAACATGAACCCTACCCACTAAGTTACCCCTCCCCCTCTCGTGGCGGGTGGGATTGGGCTATCCCATTGTCACTGTTAGTCAGAATGGCATCTGAGCACAAGCTGCTGCCAAGCAACTTGGCTATCCAAAAGCTCATTCTTGGCTGAGATTTTATACAGCTGCTATGTAATTTCTACTACATTCCTAACTCCATAGTAAGGAACTGAACAACTTGACTCTCTCACCGACCTTTGCCCTGCCTCGTCGGCAGTGTTGATCTTTGAACTCTCACCCTGTCTATGCGTCCGCTGTTTTTCTTCCTTCACGCTTTTTTTTTTACATCTCACCCACATGTAGGCTCTGTAATTGACTGTCACTCAACCCATCGCCCCCATCCACATTTGTTTCACTCTCTCTCTCATTCTCAAACCCTCAGAGTCACAGACAGAGCAGATAGAGGAAAAAAGCTTACTCACAAAATCATTTCCAGTTTGGCTTGCTGAAGGTCAGGCTGGAAGAAATAACATCTCTGGTAATTAGGAGCATGTCTTATAAGTGTGTGTGTGTGTGTGCGGAGTAATTAGCCTTTTCCTCTCCTTGGCACAAAATTCTAGCGATACAGGGTGATAATTGCTTCGGTCTTGTATAATTCTACTGTCATTGTGTGACTGTTAATGCTGAGCCCGTTGCGCGTACCTCTACCATTTCTGCATCTTTGCTCTTTATATTTGGTAGGGTATTCTTATGATTGGCGATTAATGTGGCACCACATCTGATCAAACCTCGCTTTCTACATTAGAAACAAGACAATCCATTGTTGCTCCACGTGGATCAAACTCCTAAGGAGCCTAGGATAAATTAGTTATGTCCTTTTTAAAGTTTTGAGTTGCTCTTTGTTGTGCTGTTTTTATGATTTATTTTATGTTTCTGGTGCTTTGTATTTCTAGGTTTGTCCATTGTTTCACCTATTTTATCTCTTGCTTTTTTGTTGTACTTCTTCTTTTACTTTGGTACTTTTGTATTTTTATGAGATTATTTACATCTCAGACCCACAGGGAACTGCAGGTGAACTTTGTAGTTTAGTTATAGTATACTTTATGGGCAGATGGTTCTGTTATATTTCAACACTTAACAGAACTTTTTGAAAAGATGAATATGACATTTCGTAAATATAACAAGCATACTGTCTAAACGTATTAATATGTTCAAGACCAAATACGAAAAAATGCTGGGTGATGTTAACACACACACACCACACACAGTAATGAGGGACCAGGGACAGACACCCGTGAGCTAGTTTGCTCTACTGCACCGTTCAGGTTATAAGGAGGTGTTCTCCATTTTGCGGGTTTCTGTTTGGCTCTTGATGTATTTCTCCGATTTTCCCCAGTTTCTTAGCGGTGGTTTGGTAGAGGAAGAGGAACTGAGTGAGGAATGAAGGCATGAGCAGAGGAGGTTCGAGGGGCATTGGTCGATCACGCGGATGTGTCGGCAGGGGTCGATGCTCGGCCAATTTGCTGCCGCTCCACCCACACCTCGGCCATGACGCCAATAACAATTACTGATAAGAGACGGTAAGAGGATAGAGAGGGTGGGTGGGGTGGGAATACTGCAGGGAGAAGATGGAGAATGGGAGTGGGTAAAATGAGAAGACAGATTAAAGAGGAGATGGAGTAGGCACAGAGGAAAGAAAGAAATAAGGCTCTGACGATTGCAAGGCCATAGCGTGGAAAAGGAGGGAGGGGAAAAGAAATCACCAACTTTCTTCAGGAGAAACTTTCTTAAGTCTCCCCTGGATTCCACCCATTAGGGTGTGTTTGAATTTTAAGGCCATATTGAGCTAACATTATACAGAAGTTGTATGAGCATTGCTCTCGCCTCTAGCAGTTCTCCAGAGGATTAGTGGGGTGTCAGTACAGCCGGCTCCCGCTCCCTTGCTCCTGGGCGTCTGGGAGGCGGCAGGTACAACCAAAAGGCTGGTTTATGTGTGTGTGTGTGTATGTGCATATGGATATGGGAGAAGCACTGGCGTGGTGGAATGTATTTGGAACTTTGCTGATACTTGGGGTATATTGCTGTTGCAGCTCTTGTCATAGCAACATTGGTAATCTTTGTAGCTGGAGTGATTTCACACACTTGTAACACACACACACTCAATATCTTAATAATATATATCTGTGAGGGGGATATTACTGTCACATTAAAGACTAATTCATCTTTAAATCCTTATTTGCTTTCTTTCTGAGGGATTCGTGAAGATTAGTACCACTCCTTATATACAGGCTATATTTAAATATGAAGCTGGAGGCTGGACATGGTTAAGCTTAACTTGGCAAGGGACTGAAAGCAGGAGAAACAGTCTGAGAAAATGCTGTCTGAAGGAAAAGAAAATGTGCAATACTGCTCAGAAACCACTAACATTAGCAGTCATATCCTACCTTAACAATTGAGACAAAGGCAAAGTGTGAAGTGTTTCCCTCTCCTGCAAGTTGGCTGAACTTCAGGCTAACAGTTCCCTAGCTCCTGCTTTAGAATTAGCATGCGGGCACAAGCATAGTATGTGTATTTCAAATTATCAAACTTTTGCTTTAACTCTGACTCTAAATCTTCTCTACTCATGTTTTGTAAGTAAAAAGTTTTAAAAGGAAGTATATTTCAATCTTTGTGAGGACAGATAGAAACAAAACCACACACATTCTCAGACACTGACCAAAACATTTATACCATCTTTGTATGTTTGGTTGCTTACAGCCCATATTCAGATAACAGTTGAATTGTAATATGAGCATATGAATAGCCTCTAATGCAAAAGGTATTAGGGTTCTGATGGACTGACAACAAAAGACCTGGGAGCGGTGTGGGCATGGTTAGAAACCCATCACCTTTCGTTCCCATTGTCTGAGAAGCAGACTTAGAAGGGAGTGGAGGAGTGAGATAGGAACAGTGGGCGGGAAAAAAGCCAGAGGGTGGAGGCAGTGTGCGTTTTAATGAGAATTTATTAATAAGTTTTCCTTGAAGGCTAAGTTTGGTAGGGAGGCTCAGTAGTACTAGCCTTAACACAATGTATTCCAGGCATACTTTCATCTATACCTGTCTTCATGTATTGGTGACCTTTAATTCATTTTCCTCACTGTCATCATTTATCACCGTCCGTATTCATCCAGACTACAATTCATGTACTAATGCCGCTCTCTGCTTCGGATGAACAGGTAAGCGACATTCAATTCACGCAATCTACCAGACTAATGCTGGCATACTACTATAACTTCAGTCCATGAGCGCACAGTATGAGCATCTTGTACAAGCCTCACAGAGTAAAACTATACGTCTCTTCTCAAGTTGACCATAGCAACCTCCTGCATAAAAGCGCCTCATTCCTCCTTTGGTTGACCAAGGCACACACACTCCTACACTGTCCCCTCTGCAGCTCTCATGTCTCTGTGAAATCACTCATTGCCATACGCCACTCCAAAAATAACTGATAGTGTTCGTTTGGCCAGAAATGAGACCGTCTGTGGAATGACAGCTGCCTGCATGATCCCCCCAGCCTGCCGTCGCGCTTCGTGAGTCAAGCGAGACAGAAAACAGACGAGGAAAATAAAGTCAATTACGCGTATGTTTGAAACCTTTTTAAAAAAACACAACTAATTACAATAGAGCTGGCCTTATAGAATTACGGATTGATAAGAGCAGGAGTTTGTTATGCATATCTGGAGCTGCTCCACCAGAACTACGGTGGAGTAGATTTTACATCAAACAGAAACTTAATAACATGGTCCAATGGCTGTCTGAAAGTTATTGAGTGGGTGCCATAAAGCCAGCTATTGTAGTAGGCTTGGGCTCTCTTACCTCCAACTGATTCGACATATGAATGGGAAAATCTGCTGGACTGTTGGATTTCAGTTAGCGATACTGATTAACTGGGTAGTGGATCCTCATGTACGTAACAGACGGACATTAAAATGGAGATTGAGAAGCTTCTGCTCCCAATCAAGAAGATAACCCAATCGAAATTACACATTACATCTGTTTATATACAACCTTAGAATTAATTACCACAGCCACTGGCTCACACCCATAAGCTGTATTACAGCAACGCTTCCATACAACAACACTTTCCCACTGGCACTCCTCTTGGACAGGCCAGTGCATACCACTGTCCTGCCGCTCTCCATTATTATGATCACTCATTGCCTCTGCTCACTCAAAAATAACATGATCATTGGTTGAAATGATTAGGTCTGATAAGATGACTAGCTTTCATATTTCTTACCATCGATCCCCCAGCCTGCTCGGCGTGCTTCATTAGTCAGAGAGGCGGGCGGACAGGAAAACAGACAGAGAGAGAGGGAGAAGTAAAGTCAATGCCGCGCTAACACATTAATTACAATAGAGCTGACGTATGAAATTGGGATTGATGAGCAGGGGAGTTGTGTCACATGTCTGTGGAGCTGCTCATGGAGACTACAGTGGGCGTTTTACATCAAATGAGAGCTTGTGGCATGATTCAAGCAAACTTTGTCTAAGTTGTTAGTGGGTGCCATAAAGCTCCCGCTGTTGGCGGTGGGAGCTTGAGCCTGCCTCAGCTGAGTTAAACTATATGAATGGGAAAATCTGCTGGACTATTGGACCCCAGTTAACGTACTGGATGTGAAGTGAAATTGGATCCTCCTTACGCCGTGACAGACAGGACATTAGAGCGATTCAAGAAGCTTCTGCTCCCAATCAAGAGACAACCCAGTCAGTGCGTTTGTCCTGCATGTCTGTTGTGGCAGGAGAATTAATTACCACCACAGCGCGACACATGACGCATTTAATATAGTCAACAGTTGTTTTGCATTCTTTCAAGAGCACAAGTGATCACACTGAAATAATATCCTTTCTACTCCATCATTCAATAACCACAATAAATATTATAAATATTAGCCAATAATATAGTGTAACTCTGTACCTATAGCACTTATTTTGGCTCCAACCTGCTGACAGTAACATCAACTCTTTCCTCATCAGGTCCTCCTCTGTAGGTCCTCCCATCGAGCGCCTGTCCACCTCATCTCCAGTAGTGGGAACTTCTGTAAACCTGGGTGGGCCCATGGAACAAGGAGGCCTTCAGGACAACACTCACGTGGTGTGGCGCTGCGGCCCGGCCAGTCGGCCCCTGTGGTGGCATCCCTTCAACCCCCCAGCAGCTGTTTGAGAGGGCCGGGTGTCATCAGCCAGGCTGCAGGCCCTGGCTACACCTTGAAGTGGGCGGTGGGCGCCCTCAGACCCCTGGTTCGGAACAGGCATGGGCGTACCACCAGCCAGCTGGTAGACAATCGAACATGGTTTGAGGTTGAGTGGGGAAAAAGCTGTTGGCTTGGGGAAAAGGGAAATGTTAAAGTTGCAAACAGCGGTGAGAATAATCGCCAGAACAGATGCATGTTTGCTAGCAACAACCTGGAAATGGACATCTTTGCCAGAAGTGCAGCTTTGGTTAGCTAATATTCTTTTGAATTCACTATTCTGTCAGTGAAACATCAATGGAGGTTTAAGGCCTCCCGTGATAACCATTGTAACATTAGGTTATTCCGCGTATAAATAAGTGTTATATATTGATTTGTGGGCAGCACTGATTGCCCTGATGCTGTTATTGCAAGTTTGCCGCCAGCACAATAATTATATGTAGTGAATCAAGTAGAATGGCCAAAACATATACCCCTTTATACCATAGCCATTTCTGTGATGACTAGCAGGTGTAACATCAACTTATTTTCAGTCAACGATCGGCGTTAACTTTAAGGTATATTAAAATCTACGCGCCGCGCTATGGATTGTATGAATTAAATTTGAGATTTAAAGTCCGTTTTGACCTAAAACTGGCAGTGGACCATTAAGTCTCACCTAAACTCATCAATTTATTTGAGTTTGAATCATTTCTGACTGAACCTCAACAGTTTCAGTAGCTACACAGCTATGTAAATCATTCAATTTCACCTGAAATATTTCTTGCTCGTGTGCTGCTTTCTATACTAGCCTTCCTTATTCAACTGTTTTATATTCAGACACACCTCGATTTGGAGTCTTGATTTTATGATGTGAGGTCATCATGATTGTTTTCTAAATCCATGTTGCTTTCTTGACATCATTAAGCGTTATGTTGGGGGCTTTGTAACAATATGCAAAACATTTGATGCGACTGATTGGTGTAAATGCTTTTTGAGAGCCAATCATTTCCATTTATTAAACTGTGTGAATAATTTGGGCAGTTACTGAGGATGATTCTCTGGTGAGTGGACACTTGGGTTTTGCAGTGTCGAGCAAGCTGGAAATGAGACCTGTTGCTTCCTGTTGTGATGAGTGGTTGGTAGTGCTGTGGAAACATTACATTTTCGTTGTGTGCATCCATTATTATGATTCAGTGAATACCAATGATCCTCTCTCAGAACTGAAGAAACCCTCTAGCCTAGAGTTCGTTTCCGAAGCCTCATTGTTTGTCCTTTGCATTTGCTGGTTGTTGTGTGCAAATGGTTTATTTTCATTTTTATAATATAAACCTGTCGATCATTATTTCCTGCTCTAATGGTAATATCTAATTTCCGTATGAGCGATATCTTGAATAAGACTGGACATTAGTTGATGGATTTGGGTTTATCAGAAGATAAAGATGAATGGATATTATATAATGGGGAGAGCTGTGAGTCCTATTGAGCAGGCCTATTAGTAGAACTGTAATGGAGGCACCTGGAGTCCAGACCGGACTAGTATATAGTGTGCCACCATTGTTGATTCTTGTAAAAACTCAAAATTTTCTACACAGCAAGTCCTTGAGACATAATGCCATGCGCAGTGATGTCCCCTGAGTTTGGCAGGGCTGACTAAGATGTAGATATAGATGATGTTTGCTGACAAGATCACTGTGTTTGCTGTTCTGGGATTCTGGGCTATTAGATTGTGTGACTACGTGTGGCTGGTGATATGTTTCTTTGAATGTTTGTCATCATGGATGAGCGATCACAGTTCCCCTCGACATTATTCATCTGCCTCCATGTTTGTATCTTCTAGATTTAAGTGGTGTGTGTGTGCATTCGAGAGACAGGCGGGTTGGTTTCTGCACTGGCCTGTTGGGCTTTGGAGATGGACAACGTGGTAATCCAATGATCATCTGTGGCCTGTCCCTCTCTGTATAAGCCTCCCTCATCAGACACTGTGAGTTTATTTATTATGATAGTTAAGTTCTAAGTGCTGTGGAAAAAGACACCCCATACACCTTTCATAAGTTCAATTTCGTACGGAAGAGGTGGGGTGAGCGGGACAGGAAAGGAGAATGCAGCTTATGTGTTTTGCGTGGAGGAAAATGGATGAAGGTGATGTGGATAAATATGTAGGACACAAAGCGAACATGAGCATCAGATTATTCACATGAATCTGTGACCAGACGGCCATTTTGTGTGTGTGTGTTGTGCGAGAGGTCAGATTCCACGTTTACCATAGATGGTCCGCATCTGATAGCCAGGGTGTAACCACTGCAGACTGCATGTGGAAAGGGAGGAGAGGCAGAGTTCTCAAGCTTTTGGACGACCTGGCTGTAAATGGATGTTTCCCCCCTTTGGATCAAGCACTGTGTGTGTGTGTATGGTGTGTGTGAGAGAAAGAGGAAGAAGTCAGAGTGAAAAGATGTTTATGTCTCGATACAAAATACTTGGCAGGCTGGGTGACTAAAGTGAATTAGTGCATGAGAGGTGTGTGTGTGGGCATGTCTGTCCAGCAGACATGTGTGAGTTCCATCTCTCTGTGGCAAAGCAGGACAGACATTACATGGAAATGTGCTCGGGGAGATGGAAGCAGGCACATAGGCAGGGAGGATCTTGCACCAGGGGCCATTTTCTGCCAACACCCTGAAAGAGCAACCCTCCTCAGCTATTTACCAGCAAGCAGCAAGGTTGATGACTCAATCTGACAGCAGGCTCAATCATGGCAACCACATGTGCACCGTGGTCCTGTCTCTTTTAATGTCAACTGTGATAGGCCGCATATTGACGCAACTGCTTCGCCGACCACAACTGCTCTGCTTTACCTAAATACTGTGTGATGAACATGCTACATAAAGACAAGCTAGCTCACTCAACTGTGTTCCATACGGAAAAAAACCTCCTGGCGATCTGCAAGGGCTGCCTCACAACCCTCCCGCTATTCTCTTGGGGCGTGATTTTCAAAACCAAACAAACCCTGAACTCTGTGTACCTCTGCCAGGTTTTACTCATTATAATGTATGCATTGGTATTATGATTGAGTGTTTGCTGTCTGTGTGAATAATGGGTTAGGTCGATGTCTTTCTGTGTGAATTTCTATCTTTCTGTTTGGCAATGGGGTCCTTTGTGTTACTGGGAGTAATGTGTGTGTGTGTGTGGCTGTGTGTGTGTGTAGGCTGTGTGTGTGCAAGTGTTGCATTGTAGAGGTTTTTGGGCGCACAATTCTGAAAAATGAGATCTGATATTGTTGCTAGCACTTATTATTCCTAGTTTTTTAGCCCACCGTTCAGGAAAAGTAAAATTGCAGATCTGCCCCATTTTTTCAATGCATCTACAGAGGTGTCAGCTAGTCTGGCAGATGCCTTCATCGCGTACTCGGGTTACATTTGTCTCTTCCAGGATGAACATATGCTTTTATTCTTTACGTAACCTTGTGCACACATGGTTTTACAATATTTAGAATTTATGTGTATCAGTTTGCTTTTAGGCATTCCTCCATTAATTTATCTGTAACAAGTCAAGAAAACTTTGCCTTGATGGATTACTCATTTTATATTGGGGCTGCCGTGTGTAATGAACCTCAGAGAGGGACCACTGAAAATACTCATCTTTATCCTCCATGATCGAGGAAAAATAAAAAATACAACGAGAGGAACAGGTTAAAGCGCCATATGTCATCTTTGAGGAAAGATGGATGTGTGGATTACTGTAGGGGAAACGGCGGCCTGCTGACCTCAGGGTTTTCTTTCTGAGCTGGGCCTCGGTCCAGCCCCCCAGGGAGGCAGCATTTAGTAGCTGCTGGGTAAGATTGATGGAGAATACAAATGGCCGCCATCTAATTGTTTGCTGAGGCGTAACATTAGGTGTGGATGACACAACCTTAGGTTAATCTATTTACCAAGGGATGTCTGCAATCCATACTCTCTATCTCCATCTCACCCCCACCAGTCACAAACCTTTCCGCCCCCTCCTCGCTTCTTTACCCACAAACTCTATCCATAGCTGGTGCTTAGATTCAGGCCGGGTTGAACTTAATCCTAGCTAAAAAGCAGGGGTTTTGGCGTTAACAGCTAAACTCCCTGGGCCGGGTCAAGTGAAGAATGCATATAATGTCATAGATAATCCAATCATAAGCCGGTGGACATGAACCCCTCATTAATCATCCCACTAATTTTTAAAAAGGCAGATGGTCTAGAAAGCGAGTAAAGGTTACAGTATCACTGAGCACCAGAGGTCAAAGATTGACTCCTTGAACTTATGAGAGCAGATACCACAATGAAGCGCTTCTTGGGCATCAGAGGAATAGTTTAATATGTGTTTTGCTTTGTTCTGGCTCTATGGAGATAAGTGAGGTTTGTTTGCTTGAGGTACTTGTGTACCTGTCTGAATGTGACTGGGGGTTTAAGCTCTACAGGGACTTTACTGGTGATAAGTCCCAATCCCTAGTGTACTGTCTTTTATACCTAGGCTGTTTGTTTATTACATGTGCACATTTGTTGGTCTATAACTCCACCTGTCCCCCCACCCATCTTTGACTACTCAAAACTCAATCTGTACATAGGTGTTTCTCTGTTTACTACACTATCTCTCCGACACCCTGGATTTCTCTTTGCTTAGTGAGTGTGTGGCCAGGCCTTGTGTTATCACAGTCCTGAATGAGGGTTTGATTTGTGCAGCAGTGACACACTGTAGGGGAGGGACAGAGTGTAAGCCATTATCTGTGCTTTAACCTTCACATGTTAAAGGCGTCTGAACGCAGATAGCACAGCTGGCAGTATTGCATTATCAGCACCAAGAAGGCGAGATAGGTTACCCACTGGAGCTTTAATGAAAACCCAATTGATTTGCTCTCTTGAAGACAAGAAAAAAGGAAAAAAGCAAAAGGCAATACGCTCATTTCAAACTTTTGAGGTGGACTTGTATGATATAAGGTTTCCCAGGGTGACCTGGGAAAATGCAGAAAAATGAAGTTGAACATTATTTTGCCAGTTTGTAAATGTGATGCTATCGCCAAGAGGAAATTGGATCAGTTTATGGATACCAACCATTAGTTTAGGAAATATTGGTACATTAGTACATTAGTATTGCTGTACATTCTAGCTCTGGCAATTCAACAGTGTGTATACATCTATAGCATATAACTTTGAATGGAAATAAGTTCAAAACAAATGGGTGCCTTGGCTGGCCCACTGTTTGGAAATTTCTCAGCAGGAACGAAATTAGGGGGATTTGGGAAACAACATAAAACAGACTCAATGTCAGGCTGAAAACAACATGGGAGGACAGAGAAAGCAGTGGGCTAAATTTGTTTTCTCTTCTTTTTCCTCTTTTGTGATCATCTCACTAAACCTCAGTGACTTCCATCGGGCCAAGGATATCACAAGACACCATCTCACTGGCTGGCAGCCACAGATGGAGCCAATGGGTCATCTTAGAGTATGAAGTCAAGTACTACGAGAAGGTAGGTTGTCCCATAGGATATGTGGTCTGCTGGTGAAACAATAAGAAACAATAAAAACTGCATCGTTGTTTCTCTCTATTCTTTTATCTCTGTCACACCATTATCTGTACCTCAGGACCAAAATGAAAGCTGCGAATCATAAACATCATCAGGAACACTGACATCAAGGGACCCCCTCACTTCCCTCGTGTTCCATGTGCGTGCTACGCACAACAGCAAACTCAGACTTCAGCGGCCCATTTGAGTTCGCAGCAAACTCGGTGAGTTCAGCCACACTGCCGACTCTGCTTGCATAGCCTCAGTGCACCTCAAGCCAAGCGGCTGCCAGCTCTGTCATGCACCTGTTCTGCAAAATCCTGCAATGATAGCATCTTTTACAGGTTTGTCTCTTTCATTGTAAGTCATTAATCAGCATTAGCTGTCATCTATAAAAGACAAATGATATTGTGCTCCAGCACCCTGACTGGCAACTTGAATAGCTGGTATTCAAGTTGCAATGAGTCTCAGTGGATGGGCCAGCTGAGGTTCAACTTATGGGTTTGAAGAATGATACAGTTTCCCCAATCATTTGGTTTGAAGCTGCTGATGGCACTTTTGGTTTCTTCAATCAGTGGCTTTTTGTGAGCATTTGAAGCCAAAAATAAGGTTCATTGTTTCCACCAGACTCTGAAACTCATGAAAACCTAAGATAACAACATTAACAGTGCTTCGATGGGTGGACTCTGATCAGAATTTCAAATTAGCCTCTTAAACCCACTGACCTGCTAATTGGGTCAGTCATTACAACCTCATGCAGTGACCCAAACCCCACAGAACTTTATTTAAATTCTGGTGGAGATCCGGATTTCAAAAGATTTCCATTCGATGGAATAGAGCAGCCACAAAAGCCACACAGAATCTTGTGACAAGCTGATACAAAATATATCTCATGAGTATGGTGAGTGGAATAACTGGTTTTAATGACCTTAAGCACAGTTGTGGAAAATGAATGTGGGAAACTGGATGTTAAGGAGTTGGAATTAATTCAGGTGATGAACCTAGACAAATACTTTGGAATTCATCAGTTCAATAATATATTTTAATAAAACCTGAGCAACTGCTCACTTTTTACTATGATTTGTCCCAGTAAATATTATTCCACAAAATGCTGACTGTTACTGACAGATTATGATGTAGAGAATACGAGATGCACTGTAAACCCAGGTATCCCTTTTGTAATGTAGATAGAACCCAGTAGGCATGATAGCGATGCAGTCAGCTACATCTCATGTTGCGTCATTGTCTCTCAATGAAGCATGCAAAACAATGCAATTTACAGAAGTTGTAAAATGGAGAATAGGAAACAAGGACAAATGTGTGTGTGTGTGTGTGTGTGTGTGTGTGTGTGTGCTGGGGGTGGGTGGGAGGGGGGTCAGTGACTTTGACAAACACAGAATGTGTACTGGCTCTTTCATATACGGTGACTTGATTGAGCACAATGATATTGACTTTGCTTTTTGTCTCTGTCCAACCTTCCACCCTTTCTCTTTTCCCTCCCTCACTGTTTTCCTTCCTTTTTTCCACAGTCCCTGCTCCCATTATTGGTGATGGGGCCGACTCCACAGTGTTACTGGTGTCAGTGGTGGGCAGCGTGGTCCTCCTAATCATCCTCATCAGCGCTTTCGTCATCAGCCGAAGGTGAGCTCTCCCTCTGTCCCTTCTGCTCTGTGTCTCTCCCTCTTTCCTCCCAGGTGAGGGATGTCTTGCTTAGTGACAGGAAAAGTAGCTGTCAGGAGATATACGTCAATCAAGAGCGCATGCACACACACACCAACACACACTCATCCAGACAGCTAGTGCAAACTCGCTCACGTCGGATGAGTGATGACTCGCCACACCGGAGACGTGATTGACAGCTCTGACAGCTGAAGAGATGCAATCAGTGACCCCTCGCTCCCTGTCCTCTGCATCCATCCTCGCTCCTCACATCCCTCCATCCCTCTCCCTCTATCTCTCAGCTAGTGGCTGTAATCCCAGCCGCTAGTTATTTTCTCCCGCTGTGCCTTGCTGACTGCCGTGAAGAGAATGAGAGAGAAAAAAGAGAGAAAGAGGGAGAGGGATAGCAGGAGTGGACAATGAGATAAGCGGGCGATGAAAAGTAGGAGATAGAATACAGAGAGTGAGACAGAGAGGCATCAGGTGGATTTGCGGTGACCCAATATCAGGGTGTTAACCAGCGAGCAGGACAAAGCACCGTCACACAAATGGGATTACATGCAGATGGGGCTGCTTCACCTCTGGGTGTTAACCACACTCCTCCTGTGTTGTGTGTGTGTGTGTGTGACAAAAAGTATTGTTTTTATGAGTGTGGTGGCACTGGGGGAAGGGTAGTGTTAATGGTGTGTTTGTGTGTGTGTTGATTCCTGCATGTATGTGTATGTGCTTTTTATGAGCATTCGCTGATCCCTTTATGTGTGAGTGTACCTCATTATACAGAAACCAAATCACTGTTTGCATATGTGTATTGGTGTTGGGAATGATGGGCGGTAAAGGGGGCTGTTGCTTGTGTGATGTGTGTGTCCTCTCTTTTCCATGTGATTGCCTATCTCTCCAGCCAAGCAGGTGGTTGTCTCTGCCTTTTTTATATGCATGTGACGGCCACTGTCATTGTGCTGCTGCAGCCATCCTGTGATTGTGGGGAGGGACTGTAATCACGTAGCCGTTTACCATCATTACACAACCATAGAGGAGGACAATGTCGCGCACATCTGGTCATTTCCACCACTGACCCGGCACATCAATATAAGCACAGGTGTCAGGCTGCCTCAGGGATTCAGAGGGATTTAAGTGCATCTTCTCTAGGATTGATTTATACCCACCGGCTTCTCTGCTCCATGTTGTTGCTGTATGCTCAGTGCTCTTCAGAAACCATCAGTGCTGAAAGATATTTTATTCGACTTAAAGTAGAAAGACCCAATGTAAAGGCTATCTATTGCAAATAAAAAACCTGCATTGAAATTCTTACCCATGTAAAAGTATACATTTATCAGCAGCAAATTAACTTTATAATAATAACTTAAGTATAAAAACTGAAACTGTCATTTTCATAATGATAATGATAATATATATATATATATGTGTGTGTGTGTGTGTGTGTGTAGTATATCCATTGCTGCAGTATTGTAATGTTGAAGCTGGTTATAGTGAAGCTAATTTTTATTACTTTGTTTATGTACACTTTGGTAGAACAATCAAAACAATCAGTTAAAGTCATATGTTTTGTATGTTAAACCCTTATGCACAAAGTAACTAGTAACTGTAACAATCAAGTGTACTGAACACTATATTTTTCTCTAAAATATTGCAGGATTTATGCATTACATGGAAATACTCCACACAAACAACCACAAAGTCATTTGTCAAACAGTGCCAGAGTAAATGGACTTAGTTACTTGGCATCTGGAAGGTTTAAATCATTATGTTGTAATTTGACCAATTGGTGATAAGGGTTTTAATTTGATATAGTTGACTCAGTGAGTCCATATTTTAATATAAAGGAGTAAATGGATAATATGCTTAAATGTTCTTTTAATACGTTAGCTCTTGCACAGATTTAACAAACAAGACAGAATGTTTTATTGATGGTATAAGGATTTCTTAAACCTTTGGATAGAGCTGTCCCCACCTCTGTTTCCTTTATGCTAAACTAACTGTGTGCTCACATGAGACTGGTATGAATCCTCGTGTAAAACCTGTTAAGAAAGGGAGCAAGTGTGTTCCTCAAAACTATTTCTCTAGAAATTTTATCTGCATAACCAAGAGAAACTATCAAGAAAAAAGTGTCATAAGACGAATAAAAAATCTGGTTGTGGTTAGCATTCAGAGCCAGTCTCCGTCTTTGTAATGGGCTCTTTTTAATAAATAATTTTCTCAAACAAGAATATCAATGCTTCATCAGTAATCAGTGATTGTGTTGGCTCTTCACATAATTGAATTGATGTATAAGTGGGTTTAGCAGTCTTGGTTTATGTTTTAATTAGGGATCACTGAAATGGCACTTGTGTTCCATTATTATTATTATAATTCTTAGTTTTTACATGGGATGCAGATGCTTTTCTTTTTCTTCTGACATATACTCCCTGACCGTCCTGTTGTTTTTACCCCCAGAAGGAGTAAGTACAGCAAGGCCAAGCAGGATTCTGATGAAGAGAAGCACTTACATCAAGGTAACTCATACTTAACAATCCACCTACACACTCTATAACTGAAACACATTGGCGCTGACAGGTGTGTTCATGTGCATGCACTCTAAACCGCAAATGAAGCCCATAAAATGTGGGGAAAAACAAACTATTCTGAAGTTAATGTACTTGCATCCCAACGTGCTCCAAACACCTCATTATCAAGTCATCAGCATTGTTATTTGCATCCCACAAAAATTTCAAGTTAATGAGCTCCATCTTCATTGAAGTCAGTCACAGCAATGGAGCTAGAGTGTGAAGTAAGGTATGGAAAGAAGAAAGGATGAGGAGAAGGAGGAGGAGGAGGAGAAGAGGCTCTACAGAGAAAGGCAGTGTAGCCTGCAGCATGATGGAAATAAAGAACAGATGGAGTTTAGTTGCCGGAATAAATTAACCTTCATTTTTCACTCCTTTCTTTTTTTCTTTTTTTCTTTTTGCTTCTCTCTTTTCTTTCTTGCAAACTTATTTTTCCAGGTGTGAGGATATATGTTGACCCCTTTACCTATGAGGACCCAAACCAAGCCGTCCGTGAGTTCGCCAAAGAGATTGACGCCTCCTGTATCAAGATTGAGAAAGTCATTGGCATTGGTAAGAAAATACATTTTGTCTTCAGTTCATTCAGGCATTTTTCATCAGTTATTATGAATGCAGTGTTTTGGGGATGCAGTAAGGCATAGTGTAACGTACTTTGGTTAAAAGCATCCACCTAATGGGATAATAGCACATTTGGTATTCGTTTCATGCAGATATTTTGCTGCCAGCATACCTTTGTCAGGGATTCATGTTTGTGTGTGTGGCTGTATATGCGCTTATGTGCACTCTTTGAGAACAAAAACCTGCGTTTTCCCAGACAATGACAGCTGGTCAGGTCAACTAGAAAAAAAAAAAAATCAGGGGAGGCTAAGTATGTTGTCCGTGCTATTCCTGTGGCCAGAGAAAAGTCATCCAATGACAAAATAATAAAGAGCAAGAATCAATATCCATTTCCCCTCTCTCTGCACCAGTGGGTGAGGGGAGGAGGGGGAGAGAGGGATTAGAGACCCTGATCAATGTTTAAAGTGGACCCCTTCTAACCTGCACGCACACACACACGACACACACATAAACCCTCACCTGCTCCTTTCTTGATGTGATTTATAGCCCATGCACTGTAGTATCAGAGTGCTTGTGTATTTTCAGGGGAGTTCGGCGAGGTCTGCAGTGGACGCCTGAAGATGCCGGGCAAGAGAGAGATCTGCGTGGCCATCAAGACTCTGAAGGCGGGCTACACCGACAAGCAGAGGAGGGACTTCCTGTCCGAGGCCAGCATCATGGGCCAGTTCGACCACCCGAACATCATTCACCTAGAGGGCGTGGTCACCAAATGTATGTCGAGCATGTGGTTTGTCATTTTTTTTGTAGAGAAAACTGTGTGGTGAGAATTTTTTATTTCTTGATGAGGGACTGAACGTGAGTTGGTACATAATTCTTTGTCTATTTGAGAAACAATTTTGGGGTACTGGAAATTGAATTAATGCTCACCTTTCACACGCACATACACGCTCACATTTACACAATGACTGTTATAATAACACAGAGAGGACATTCATTTCTGCAGTCCCCTCATAGTAACAGTAAATCATTACAAACTACGTCTGCGGTTTTGGGTGACTTTGGAGAAGGGTAAGTGTAGGGACAAACCAAATCTTTATTGGCTAAAGGTGTATGTTTGTGTGCTGTTGTGTGTGTTTTAATGCTCGCGCAGGTACTGTATCTCAAGATGCAGGACCACTTATGTTGCATATGTTCTAGGATACCTGTATTTGCGCTTGTATTTGTGCCTGTGTGTACATGTCTGTAGGTCCCATCCAGGGTATCCCCAGGTGGGCTCTGTCCAGATGGAAGGGATCCAACATTTGTTGGGGAGGGGGGAGGTGGAGTTTGAGGTAGCTGGGCAGTTGGGAGGGGGTCTAATGGGTCCAGAAACAGGCCCTGTAGCACAGCACCAGGCTCATTAATCATGGTGTCAGCCGTAAATGTGTTTGGGGTTAGGGAGTGATACCCTATCCCTCCTCTATCTGCTGCTGCATGGCCACAAAACACCGGCCAAATCTCCCTCCCTCTGCCCTTGGCGCTCTCTCCTCCCTGTCTTTCTCTTTCCCTCTACCTTTTACACCTTCTCTCCTGATGCTATTTGTTAGGCGAGAGGTTTATGTGTGTATGTGTACGTCCATGTGCGAATGTCTTGTCAGCACATGTTGGCGTCTGTGTGTCTTTGATAGCATGCATGTGTGCGTGAGTGTTACCATAGCTGATGGCCAGCCTCGGGTTAGATGGATGAAGTGCCTTAATGTGTCGTGACACAACAGCCTGGCCCTATCTGTGCTAGATAACGCTGTCTCTCTCACTCTTGTACACACCGTACGCACACACATACACACTTAGCCCAGTCGGAGCTGAAAGTGAACAGCAGCACAGGCAGAATTGCTTATCACCTATCACACCTTTCACCATGGGGGATGACCTCTCAGACCTCATGGAGACGGAGTGAGAAAGACAGAGAAAAGGCCGACAGAAGGACAAGAGGAAGGAAGAGAAAATCGGACACAAGCTGCAGCCAGGGAAGGTGCAAATAGAGACACGGGGAGAAAGAGACAGGGAGGCGGTTAGGAGCTGATGGATTAGAGAAAAGACAGAGAACAACAGCGAGAGCGACAGAGAGAGAGAAAGCGGAGGGTGGTAGAACCACTGAACCGGAGGCTGGAAAAGAAAGAGACGGAGCGAGACAGAGGGAGAGAGATGAAGGAGAAGCAGATGAGCTGCGCAGCAGTGACAGGAGCTGACATGAAAGGATGGTGAGCCAAAGCAAGAAGGGCATCTGATAACTCCCACTCCACCTCCTTCCACTCTTACTTTTGAGAGCTTGACACAAGGTTTGGGCAAATTAGTCCTTCACACTTGAATGTGTCAGTGGAATCTATTAAAAATCCATTATTTGAATTGCACTCCCCTCTCCATTACAATCAAGTTAAAAGGAATTCTCAATCTGGCCTCAGTTTGCTGGCATGTCCAACAGAGCCAATTAAGCCTTATTAATTATGGAGGAACTCCAAATAGGCAGTAAAATACATAAATGTTCAAAAATCTCTCACTGAGGACTACTGGCTGTAGTCCACCATCTTGAAGCTTGTATATACTTAACGTTTCTATCATGCTAGTGTGTAATTAAAGTCTAGCCTCCATTAGAGCTCAGAATCAGACGTGATAGGTTTAACGGCTAATTTACATGAAGTAAGAGCGTACTAATTTAGAATAGATCTGCTTTTAGAAGCCAGATCTTTGTTCGTTGCAAACGTCAGGGACTCCAGAGAGCGTTTGCCCAGTGTTCCCCCAATATTGTCCCCCTGTTGCGTTTTTCCCCTTCCCCTGCTTTGTTGGCAGGTGATAATCGTCCCACTGGCGGGGCCCTTGCCCAGAGTTCATTGCCAAAGGCGGCGGGGCGTATTCAGTAAACAAGAAATTAGCATGCAAATGGTATGGGAGGAAGAGGGCGGGGCTGGGAAGGCGAGAGTTTAAGGTCGCAGGTCAGACGCTCCTCAGACTTGATTGGGGAGCTGTCAATCACCGGCAGCCCCGGGGCAGAGACGTGCAACAAAGGGAACAAAGATGGCTGACAAAGAGGGCCCCCGCTCTCCCCCAACTTTAACTTCACTTCCTCTTTTTGGGGCATCACTGGAGCGCCCCATAATTAATGGAGTGCCAATCACGCGGCGGGTAAGGCGGTGACTGACGGCCTCTTGGCATGGTGAGAAGGTCTGCTGCAGAGTGGAGGAACGTCACCTTCAAGACCTCAGCTGCCAACTGCTCGGCTGGCTCTCTGCTGCTTTAGGCATTCTGCTGGAGCACATGAGAGATTTCACACAGTTCCCCACAAGGCATTAGGTTTAAGTCAGCACTTCTCTTTAGCGCAATAAGCTTTTAAGTCCACCTTAACTGTGCCACTTGAAATGGAATGCAAAGAATAGCACAGTCCTAGGAGGAATTTGTGGCAGCACTTTTCAGCATGTGTTGTTGCCATGGCTGGTTAGGCACCAGCTTGCTGCCGTTTTGGGACAAAAACAAGTCACCCTCCCTTCCTTTCCCTCTCCCTTTTGCCTCTCTTTCTTTCTCTATCCTCTCCTCATGCCCACTATCCCTCCTCATCCTAAGAGACAAAGACAGACAGAGACCCACCAGGGAATGTCCACCCTCCCCACCGCCTGCCCCAGCTCAGATAAAGACACAGACGCTCCCCCAAGAGAGACGGGAGAGGGGAAGACAGAGGGATGGGGTGAAAAAGGCCAGAGAGGAGGGGTGGGGATTGGAGAGAAAAGAGAGTGAGCGAGCAGGAGCGAGGGAGGAAAAAAAGAAAGCAATACAGAGGAACTAGCGGGAGAGTGATAGATGTGTCCAAAGTTGGCAGAGGAGACAGAGGGCAAAGGGACAGTGACTGACATAAATAGGGAGTCAGAGGGATTCTGGGTGGGTGACTGTGATGAGACTTGAGATAATGCGCCCAACATCAGTTCATATTTGCATAAACATAAGATTGTGTGTGTGTGTGTGTGTGTGTGTGTGTGTGTGTATACTGGTATTTTGTTTCGGTGGAGATGCCTTTGCGTGTGCAAGGGAAGAAGGGAGCCGTCAGGGCAACCGTAACTCTGAGCTAATTAACTCACTACGGGACAGAGATGGATGGCCTAACACACACTCACATACACACATTCCCTTGAGAACCCCCCTGCTGTGTCGGGCTGTGATGTGCATCGTTTACCTCCATAATCATCTGCCTTTCATTCTCTCACTCCTTTTTTCTCCCTCTCTCCCCCTCTAGGTGTTTCAGTGATGATTATCACAGAGTACATGGAAATGGATCACTGATGCATTCCTGAGGGTCAGCTTCATGCCTGTTCGCATACATGTGTGCATGTGTGTGAGCGTGTGATACGACCGTAGCCAGCTGATCCTTATCTCTGTGTAATGTCATCCACCAAAATTACAAGCGGTTGTTCATAAACATTTGTTTCAATCTTTGATCACTTAGTGTTTTTCCAACAAGGAAGTCGACAGAGCTACCTCAGTGTTTCCAGGATTTACTACACTTTTTGGTTATAGATGACACATGGCTACTTCATACAGTAAATATACATGCAGTTAAGGGAGACAATGAAAAAGGAAAATGACACAGTTGTGTTGTGTTCCTGCTGCAGAACAACTTGTTGCACAATGGTAGTAGTAAGGGACATCTTGAAGTATTTATGAATGTGTTTGTCAACAACTTTGATGATGATGCATAACACTTAAGTATACTATAATACAGCTGTAACATACATAATATGTCGTAATTAATAGCTCGAGCACAATAATAAACTCATCTGTGACTGTCTCAAATGCTTTCACAACACAATGACAAACAATAAGAATTTGTAAATTAAAAAATGTATTTGCTCACAACTAGGCTAAATTATAACATGTTATATTTATACACCGTTTGTAAATACTAAAAGGGCTCTTAAAATAATATAATATAGTTGAAATCATATCTGTCCTCATGATTTGTTTATGCGTCATAGCCACTGTATGGATTTATCATGTATTTAATCATATCATGTTATAGTGTATTATCAAGCATCCCTCAAAGAATACATAATTAGTGACATATACGCTATCATACTAATTCTAAACTTGTATGTAGCAAAACAATGTATACAAAGTGTTGACAAATGACCTACATTTTTATTACAACTAGTCATAGTGCAATGTATGTTTGTTAGAAAATGCCAAATAAGGAGCTTGAAAGTAATGAGTTACAGATTTTAAAATCCATTAAATCCATTAATCTATTAAATCAGAACAACAGAAACACTGATTTAAACTGAACAGCACTGGGCAACTAACTGCAAAAACCAATGAATCAGTGGAAATAGTTGTGGTGTGAATGCTAAACACAAGTAAGATTATATAATGAAAGTCTTCTTTTTCGCAGAAGAATGGACGCCGCTTTCACAGTCATCCAGCTGGTCGGCATCTCCATGTGGCATCGTGATCAGCATGAAGTAACCTGTCAGACATGAGTTACGCTTCACCGATCTCGCAGCTCGCAACATCCTTGGCCAACAGCAACCAGGTGCAAGGTGTCGGACTGCAGTCCCTAGCACTGGAGGACGACCCTGAGGCTGCATACACCACCAGGGTGAGTGTGTGTATGTGGGGCGAAGATGTGACAGTGGTCTGTCTGTGTGTCACCCACTTGTCGACCTAGTCAGATTTCATTAATAAGCACATCTTTCAATTACAGGGAGGGAAGATCCCCATCCGCTGGACGGCCCTAGAGGCCATTGCCTACAGGAAGTTCACTCGGCCAGTGATGTGTGGAGCTATGGTACGCCATGTGGAGGTGATGTCATATTCATGCCACCATACTGGACATGAGTAACCAAGACGTAGTCTGGAGCAATGTAATCACATACAATCATAAATAATAAATAGATTGAATTAGTGTGTGATATTTGTGCTCAAACAATAATTCCTAGTTTCATGTGAAATGTCAAATATTTTTAAAAAAAATACTTCATCATTTTAACTTGGTTATATAATCAAATTACCTGCAGGGGTGATAAAACGTTGCAGTATAACCTTTTCTATTAAGCACACTGAATGAACATTTCAGTGCCACCTACGATGATAAAGAATTTAATTTTATGCATAAACAAAGCGTCTTGTGTAGGTGGCCAAAGTAAGGCATTAAAAATATAAGGTAAAATTAGAGGGAAAAACGAGTATAGCTGTAGTCAGAAGCAAAGTGACTACAGCAGCACTAATCTACTGTTTAGGTAACTGGCTATTGATGAGAGGGCTATCGCTGCCTCCGCCTCATGGACTGCCCTGGTGGCGCCCACCAGCTCATGCTGGACTGCTGGCAGAGAGGGCTGACCGCCAAAGTTCGGGCAGATCGCCGATGCTGGACAAATTGATCCCAAACCCCACACTCTGAAGAGGACTGGGAGAGACCGCCAGGTGAGAGGCAGAACAGATACATGCAAAATAGATATGCCTTTAAGATGATCGAGCTGTATACATGCTTATCATTCCATGCACATACAAGCATACATATGCAAACAGACACAAAGTTGTAATTGGCTACAGAATGACAGATTTTAGAAGCACATTCTAGGTCAGGGTTCCTAACATAGGGGTTGAGTCACCAACAAGGAGTGATAAATATGAGGATTATTTTTACCATTAGCAGAGCAGCTGGATAAAATATATTACACTAGATAATATATATTATAATATATATATATATAATAATAATATTTATTTTGTATAATTTATTTTTCCTCCATTGGTTCTCAGGCCTGAAGAAGTAAGATATTTTAAAAAAAGAGTATTATATAAATTTTCACAAAATATTGCTTTGGTCACAAGCATTCGCTTGCTAACATCACATTATTTTATAAATGGATTACATTACTAAGAAATATGAGTATTTTACAATTTTATGTATGTGTAATTTTAGTTTCAGCTAATTAGTGTGATTTTAGCCTGAGTGTATTACAAATTAATCTTAAAATAACACAAAAATTACAAAACCAGAAAGCAATGTGGCTCTCCAATGGTCCAGCTGTCTTGGAAATTATAAGTTGTGGAATTTCGTATTAAGTTCCCAATTGTCAACCCTGTAGCAATATGTTGCTAAAGTATGTTTCCACCATTGACTCATCTACTTAACTCATAAGTGCAACCATAGCCTTAATACTGTAAAATGTATTACGTACTCAATATTCTGCTGCCTTTCACACCTTAACACACACACACACACACACACGCACACACACTCTCCTAGTCTTCACTGGTATTTACTTACCATTAAACATTATCTAACAGCAACATGTAGCCTTCACACAAACACCCTCTGTAATGGATTTCTCTGCAAACCGCTTTAATGGTGTGCTGTACACTAGGAATGTAGCTGCTCTAACAAACAGAGGGGAGAATTACGACAACGCAGAGTAAAACAAACATGACCCTACAGCTCAAAAATACTCCTATTAAACGTGTTAAGAATGACTTACGTAGTTTACAGACTCAACGAGACCAGCGGGAGTCTGTTTGAGTTTAATGAGTGTGTGAGCGCATGCAAAAGTGGAGACACACACACGCCACCTAATGGGACAGTCAGAGCAAGAGGGCAGCTCTTGTGGAGTAATTAGCAGAACTGAATCCCAAATGCAGCTTTACAGTTACAAGAGGGAAGGGAAAGTAGGAATGTGTAAAAGTGTATGTGTGAAAGGATCGCTATGCACATGCCTTTTTAAAGACTCTGACAACCTGCCTCACAGTTCGTCAACATCCTTCTAAAAAAAGAGAGAACGCTTAAAGAGATAAGCAGCATGAGAGCCAATGAGTTTTAGACGAGACTGCCACCGACCAGACCCTTTCCTATGTAAATGTTTCATGGCCGACAGCACCGCTGCAACACTCAACCGAAAGGAAAGATGTGAAAAAAGGAAAAAAAGAGGAGTTAAATCTGCCGATGAATATCTGAATGTGAGGAGGAACTCCACCAAGTGGTAAACTCACCTAAGTGTAGACCGGCCAGTGTGTTTTCTGTAAAATAAGGTTTAACTAATCGTGTCGGCCACACCAAGGAGGAACTGTGTTTGACTCTGGCTGGGGTTTCTGGTAGGACCTACAAAACAGGGACACACAACAGAGCTGAATCCTTGACAGACCTGCTCATCCCATCAAGGAGGGAAAAGACAGAGAAATGTGGCATGGTGCATTTTATGGCTTGTGGGTAGCTCTCTGTCATCACATGATGGTGAATGTCACGCCCTTCAGATACCAAGCAGCACAGCATCATAGTTAGTGAATGAGGAAACCAATTCTATACGCATGTAGTTCCCTAAGAATCAGTGATGTCCCACACGGTGTAAGAAAGCAGATCATTACCTTCCAAGTCGAAAAGCACTTAAACAGAATATAACTTATTTTCTTTGCACAAACAGTTGCACGTGATCATGATTTTATTGAAAAGTGCAGCAGCTTTAAATACTTACTCCAAATACAGAACCAGGCAACATCTGGTGGAAACGGTGTTCAAGGAAATTCATTCTCCACTCTTTTTCTCTCCTCCACCCACAATAGGCCTACACCAATTCTGTTGGAGCCAGGGGAGCCCTGAGGCCCTTCGCCGTGGCACAGTGGAGGACTGGGCTGCAGGCCACTGCATGGAGAGATACAGCGACAACTTCACAGCTGCCGGCTACACCACTCCAGAGGCTGTGGTCCATGACACAAGAGTGAGTAGGAAGGAGACTGTGAGGAGAAGTGAAAAAAGTAAAAGAAAGAAGGAAATAGAAGTTGGCAGATAGCAAAAACACTCATCTTAAGGGAAGTGAATCTGTGAATGGAGGATAACAACATTTTTAAACTGTATTCGCACTTTACACTCACTTTCTCTCACCTAATGTCAGTGCACAAGGCAAAGATAAACTTATTAAAGGAATAGTTTCGACATTTTGGGGAAATTTGCTTATTCACTTCTTAGAGTTAGATGAGAGGATCGGAGCAACATATTGCCATGTCTTCATCTCAAAATGTAAAGCAGTATCTACCAGCAGTTTATCTTAGCTTAGCATAAAACAGGAAATTAGGAGACAGCTAGCTTGGCTTTGTCCAAAGGTGAAAAATCTGCCTGGCAGCACAGTTGTGGGATGAGAGTGAACGGTATCCTGCGTGTTTAATTCATACACAAACAGGAATGTAAAATGACAGGTTGAGGTTTTTGGTGGGGAGTTAAGTACTTGCAAATAGTTCCACTACATACCGTTAAGCCCTCGCTTCAAATTATCTGAGCTAAGCTATTTTGTTTTGGCTAGCTTTATATTTGGCCACAGAGCTACTGAGCTTCTCATCTAATTTCTCTGCAAGAAAGCACAAACATAATAAGTATAATTATATTTACCATACATTTTAAAATAAATATTAGACTATAATCAATCCATGACATCTTTTAAAGAATATATGTGTTAAACGAAGCCAGTCTGGTTACTTGTCTGTAATATTTTCATTTTTCACTTATTAAGATTACAGGATTAGATTGCTGCGCTGGCAAGTGAAATTCCTCACACAGCAGTTAAAACTGCCAGGCTGGGGTTTCCACTGGAAGGCTGTAAATTCATCATGTGTATCAGGCCTCATGTGTTTGTTATTAAGGTCCTCGGGTCCCAAAGGCCACTTTTTCCCCATCTTTTTTCAGAGACATGGCTCGTGATAGGCATTCCCTCGGCAGCACTCAGAACAAGATTCTGACCAGCTGGCCCAGGGAATGCTGTCTCAAATGCAACAGATGCAAGGCAGAATGGTTCCCGCCTGAGAGAGATTTAAACAAAGAAAAGGAAAAGGAAGTGTGTTTAATTTCGCTTACGAAAAAATAAAATAAATAACAAAAGATTAAATATAAAAAAAGAGACAAATAAACTATGAAGAAATAGCTACTCTATCCATGCACTTTTAAATTGGATCTAAAAGAAAAGAAGATTTATGATGAAGACGCAAAGTGGTGGTAAAATGGCACTTTTAAAAAAAAATCTGACCTTTACCTTGCCCTTTTTTGTTGTTTTGAGAATGGGGGCGCATCTGTCTGCAGCATTTATGGATAGGATGGCTGAAAAGCAAGCCCGAGAGGCCAATCTGAGTGCCTTTTATGGTCTGAAGGAAAAGTAGGAAGATGGAATCATACCTTTTCTCCTCTTGGGTGAGTGTTGTTTCTGGAACTTTTCTGGAATAACCGTGAGCAGATTTTTTGATTTCAGACTCTGTTTATTGTACATGAATTGTTTCTGTGGGACTCGCAGGGCTACCCCAGCCACCATTGTTCTCTCAGCTGGATCTGTTTGGTATCTCACAGACAAAATGGAGGATCCTACCCGCCGATATAAACAGCAACTCTGAGAGGTTGAGAGTTGATTCCAGGAGAGACGGCGTGCAGGGAGGGCTACGACGAGAGACGCTTCTATTGCTTTTTGCTCTGTTCTGGCCCTGTTTTTCCCAGAACGCTGTATTTTTGTTGCCCTCAGGACGTTGTTGAGAATGTCTTTGATCTTCCAGAGGAGCCTTCCCACTCCCCTGTCTTCCCAAATGCTCTCCCACACCTCAGATAAACATACAATTTGGATTCTTCCATTCATCTCCCCATTTGAATCAAAGCCCACTTCGCTAATGCAGGACTCAAGCAACTCTTCCTCATCACTTTGATGACAGCTGCTTGACCAGTTGAATCGCTTTTATAAACTGGATACCAGAATGAAGGACCCTACTGGCAGGATTTATTCGGACAAAGGATGCAACAGCGTTATGGATGCAGAGTAAATCAGAGTCATCAGCATTATCATCGCTAAGAAAATACATCACCTTTATTCAAACCATCATTAAGGTGTGAGATCAATAGAATGTACTTTTGTTACCTAGACTCAGCACAAAAAGCCCATTAAAACAAAAACAACAATGTTATTGGATTATACCCCATTTATTACTGCAGTATGCTTTAACATCAAGTATGTCTAGCCACCAAGAGCTTTATAAGAATCATTAGACCCCTCTCTCATCACTGGCCTCAGCCCAGAAATCGTGTTAATTAATGTTGGTCAGCACGCACTCTCAGGCAGCCAGAGCAGATCAATAGCCACTGGTCTGTGATCAGTTCATGTCCTGATGCCGCTTGGCATCTTAACAGAAAGAATTAACCAGCCGCTGACCCCAATCAGCCGAACAGAGCCCACTGTGAGCTCTAAACACTTTCCTGAGTGAATATGCTGTCAAAGTGGTACCAGGAGGGTCTTTAAAAGAGGGCTCTGATTAATTTGTAGTATATCAGATACTGTAGATTGTTCTCTTCGATAAGCCTTAAACATTTTTTTTTTTTTACTTTGAATTGACAGTAATAATCAGTTAACGCGTGCCCAGTTAATATTAAGTATGGATATAGCTTACTTCCAGCAAATTCAAGTCTGATCTGACTGACATAATCAGTTTACTTATATGCTAACTGAGTGTATGCTCACGTACAAAATTAAAAGTAGTAAATGTTGTCAGTTTATTAGATACACCTAGCTAAAAGTAATTTAATATAATGGCTCTGCAATAAAATGATCTTTGTGAAGTTTGTAATGTTTGGTTTTTGTTGTTTTGAAAGGTTCAAATTTCATATAATGCATTATATTTTGCAAAGTAAAAGAATTTACTACAGGAAAATGCCACAGGGCTATATGACAGAAACCTGTAAAGCATTTCAAGTTAACAGGCTATAATTGAGAAAAGCTAGATTTCCATGATTTATTTCAACTGCATTAGAAAAAGAATGGTGCATTTGCACAAGCTGTTGAATCTATACATAGAGTAATCAAGATAAACACGCTATTAAATGTCTATTGTCCTTTTGGTGTGTGCCAGCAAGTCAAGGGGCATTTTCATATATTATACATTACAACGGCATGTGGTGCATGCTGCTAATACACTGTTGCCACGAAATCCATATTTTCCCTGTAGGGCGGCCATTGCACTCTCTGTATGCCCCGCTTTGGCACTCGATTTTGTTTTAGCGGATGAGTCGAATAATGTTCCATCGAGCTGGAGCTGGAGAGCAGTATTGTTGGTCAGACTGGATGCCAAGCTTAAATTGTTTATATTCAAAACCACCATGACTGATGCAGCTTCTCTTTCCTCCCCTTCTTTCTCCCCAGCTGCTGTCATCCATCATAAACAGGATCCCCATTCCTCGCTCGCCATGACCAATTCTTCCTCCTCTCTTTGTCTTCCCTCCTCCTGCTTCCTCCTCCTCTCCTGGAGCCTCTGACACCGAGATGACAAATCCATCCCCAAGCCGCCTGGGACGCCTGTCATTACAACACATCAACGGACTAACTAGCCATTGTTGTTTGTAATATCCAGCAAATGTACTGGAATTAATATGCGAATGATTTAACAGCATAAAAAGAGACAATAAGAAGAATGTAATATGTCTGGTAAAGCCTGCCCATGGATAAATGTACTTTTATTTGGAAAGTTTCATTTTATTTTTGTGATTTTTTGGTTAGATTTTTATTACGGTTCTGTTTGCATGTAAAGCAATGCTGATTTGAGCGGCGAATGTGATGACGCAGTAACGGTGTGTGTGTCTAGCTGTATGAGTGAAAATGTCTTTGAAGTACTATCAGTAATTGTGTCCGTTTCTCATGCCACTGTGGAGGAGGAAGAGGTAATGGAGTTGTATTGTTTTTGATATAAAAAAGAAAAACCCTGGACTTTTTTGCTTTTGTCGTCTACAAAAAAAACAATGTAAGGTGTGTTGCTCCTGTCGTGCAAACTCTACTCAGCAACAGCATTTATTAAACAGCTTTCTGGAATGCAACCCATTTCTGCTTTGGCAGTAACAGCGGCTTGCAAATGGACACACGGAGACACAGACATGAGTGACTGCAAACCTCCTGTGCATAGAAACACATGAAACACAGACGAGAGTTTGGACTCTCCAAGCTCATGACAAATCAAGGAGGAAATGTCGGAACCATCCCTCTGTTGAAGTAGAGGCTGTTTAAAATGACGCACCTGTACACATCAAAGGATCAGAGAAGTGAGGAAAAAGGTGTTTAAGAAGGGAAAACTTGGTTATTTTTATTTTTTCCACAGCACATCATACAGCTACAGGTTTAACCCAATGGACTATATTCCTTTTGTTCCTTTATCTCTTTAAACTATACTTATGTGAATGTTTTTGAACTCAGAAGTGATGATTCATATAATTCAAAAAACACCTCCACCCTTAATACAGCTCTCAACCGTTTTTCCTTTTTGGCGCAGGCTTTTTTCGGGGTTTTATCTATTGAAAAGGACCTGCTTTGGAAATATGCACATGTTGGGAAGGAGAAGGAACCAGAATGTACTGTAAAATACTTTTTTCCTTACTTAAATGTTTAAGATTCTAAAAACAACAACAATATCAAAAAAAAAAAAACAAAACAATTCAGAGTTACGTTTGTCAGCCGGCGCCTGATGCCATATGATCTAGCCATGTAGATCTAACATACTCTCAATCTTTTTTTGTACTTTTTTTTTTCTTGGACATGATCATGATTTTTTTTTGGCCTTGTTTTTTGTTTTATTTTGTTTTTGTCAAGGAGCTCTAGGTACATGTAACTTATGTCATTTATTTATGTCCTTTTATATCTAGTTTGTAAAATAATAGCCTAAAGTGAAGAAAATAAAGGGGTGCCAAAGTGCATTCTTATTAAAGTAGAAACCATATGACAGTCTCCCTGCCTCTCATTCATACACACACATACGCTTCTGCAGCATTTGATTCAAAGGCCATCAGCAGTTTCATCACTTATTGCAGTCATTATGTCTGTAGAGGCAAGCTGATTACCTACACTATTATGCATTGATTACTGCATTATATGATTGCGTATAATGGAGGGATTACGTAACAGAAAGAAGAGGCCAAGGTAGCACATCAAGCAGTTTCTTGGCCTCGTTTTTGCTTTCTATTTTTCACTGTCACTCCCTGTAACTTAAACACACACACAGAATAAGAAAGGCCAGTCTGTTGGCAGTTTGTCCCCTCTGCAGCACATGTTCAGCAGATATCATGACTCTGGACTGCAAGACTTGGCCCTCAGCTCGTCTCAGGCCTTGAAGCAGCCGCAAGCGCTGCTCACTTGGTGCAGTGCATGTGTGTGTGGATGCGTGTGTGTGTGTGTTTAATCAGAACAACATCTGCTTCCTGCACTCATTTCCAGCAGCGATAAACCACTGATTGTCCTGAGTCTTTGATAAGGGCCTGGGAGAGGCTGGGGAAGAAAGGATAGTTTTAGAAACAGAGCTCAGGCGAACGTTGAGCCAAATGGCGTTTTACACATTTCCTGAGAAATCACCAGCACAAGGCATGCATACATTAAAAGCTCTGAGGTTTGCAGTGGGAGATGTTTATCGGCCTCAGAGGGAAAGTGTGCCTCCTTTGCAGATTGTTGGCAAGCTTAGAGGGGAAGACGGAAGAAGATTAATAAGGCTGAGCTCGATAGTTTTCCCCCAAACTGACGTTTTGTTTTTGATTTTTGACACCTTGGTGTAGTACTTGAATATTCAGAAAATTGCAATGAATAAAAAAAACATATATATAAAGCATGTATGGATTATTTTTACCATTTACATTAACTCTTAACTTGGAAACAATAGTTGGACAAACAAATCCTGTCTGGGAACCATGGATGTCTGTACAAACGTTTGTGCCAGTCCACCTTGTAGATGTCAAGATATTTCACTGAATATGTAAAAACTTTGACCTGCTGATGGCTTAAGAGGAAAAGTCAGAGGATCTCCAAAGTAATTATAATTTATCCTCAGGGCACCTTGAATATCTGTCACAAATTTCATGGCCATCCATCCAATATTTGTCAAGATATTTCACTGAGGATCACCAGTCAGGATTCATCCTGTGGGGGAAATGAATTTAATAGTAACCAATTTAATTGTTGTTAAGATATTTCAGTATGGACCAAAGTGATTGACTGACTGACCTACCAAAGAGAAGAAGAGGTTGTGTTGGTGAAAGAGACAGACAGGGAAAGAAAGACAAAGAAAAGTGCTAAATTCAGCCATGACTGGAAGCAAAAAAGACAAACTGAGAGGGAAAAAAACCCAGACAGGGGGAGTTTGAGACTGTAAGTCACATGGAAAAGAAAAACTGTCTGTCTGCTAGACTAGGCTAACGCAAGTAAGTCCACTCATGTTGAAAGTTCAGTTAATGGCCATGATTCAGCTGGAATGTTGCCCCTCTCTTCAATGCTAGAACAAAATCAGCTTAATCTGACAAACCTGTCAGTTAATCAGGCATTCCAGCCCGTGATCATGGGAAGAGGTATAACACAGATGGTTGAAGTATTTTGATATTTGGTGAGTGCAACTACCACTGACATGACACTTAAGACCTACAAGAAGTTCCAAAGAAATATTTTGAATGTGGCTTATGCTAGCCTCATATCCTAGTAGTTACAGCCAAGGCAATCTAAGAGTTACAAATTGGACAGTTCTGCAGCTCACATTTTACTTCCACTGCAAACACTGAATACTGAAAGTAGTATACACCATGAGGTAGTCAGCATTCACATTTTAGTGTTTCTTTTTAGCTGCATTTCCTCTGCAGCTATGTCTAGTATGTATCAATTTTTACTGTGTATACTGACCATTTTTGGGAATAAAATGCATTTTGGTTTTTCATGATGATTTCTAGGCTTTGGCTTGATTGAGCAAAGGTAGTGGTACTACAAAGGATATTGGACTTGCTATCACCAGATACCCCATATTATAGGACTCAAATTGGGATCAAGGACAAAAAACGTGATCATGACATTGTTACCAACCAGTGAACCAACCTGTGAGACAACTCATCAGCTCAATTGAGTATCAATTCAGTGAACCCTCTCACTTTTACAGCCAAACAAAGGGGCTAAAATGAAGACTCAAGTCAAGACTCAAGTCAAGAGATAACAATCGCACCACTTCAGATCCTCTTTTACACACACACACACACACACAGCGCCAGAAGCCTCAGTGCTTTTGCCAACCAATCTAATTAAGAAACCTTTAGGTGAAGTGCCAGCCCTTCAAACTGGCTTAACCCCCACAGCTCCATACTGTCACTGCAATCCTTTTCATCAGGTCACTTTGTTTCATAATTCAATTTCCTGATTCGAAAGATAAAACCCCTCCTGGCATGTCCTCTAAGCCAATCACAATGGAGCGCCACCCTTCACACTGACATTATGATTACTCTGTCCTTTGTGATGTCGTTCTTAAGTATGTCCTTAGGTCCGCACAATAATATAATCCATAATCCAAATGCTTCAACGTTAATCCCCAGCTGCTTCAACCAATTTTGAGTCAAGAGTTTTCTTTTCTTAACTCTCCAGGTGATTGGTTGGCATTTTTGTTGTAGTGAAGGACGACTGATGAGGAAAACTGAGTGCTGCTAAGACGTACTGGGAATTATCTGTTGGGGGAAAAGAAGAGAAAAGCTTGGGAAAGAAAACAACAAGAGATGAAAGTTTCAGGGGGAAAACTGCTGGGCAGAGCCTCTCGTCTGAGCATATTGACCGAGAGGCTTCCAGCACAGAGTTGACCTTGTGTCTGGTCTGCGAGGCATTACTTCTGAGGACTTTTGATGGACAACGCATTCGCAGTGATACCTACGAAGAGCCCAAAACATTTGTATGTCAGAACAAAACAGGAGCAAATGCTGGCAGTATGACAGAAGGTGTCTTAATTTAGCTGTGTTTGAAATCTTTCAGTTCACAGTGAAACGCTGTCTGCTGAACCAAAGCTGCATTTGACGGTTACACAGACACCAGAGGCAGAAACTACTGCAGACAAACACCAGACAACATGAAAAAGCACTTAAGGGAGAAGCACCCTCTCTTGGTTGCAACCCGGCCTTAAGGCAACTTTTGTTTCCCAGAGTCTCCTGTGAGTAATGGAAATGAAGGGGACAGCAATGAGAACCGGGGAAAAAAACAAACAGAGAAAACAGAGCTCTGAGTCAGGGTGACAAACAGACAAAAGGGAGATAAAGGGAAGACGAAAGTGATTGAAGATTGATAGGTGACAACTTTGACAAAGCTGAAATCGTCTTTGAGTTGTGAATTTTACAAATAATTGGCAGCAGATCTGAGAACTGTCTAGCAGATGTCTATATGTCAATCTTCAATGAAGGTTTTTCAAGGAAAGCAGAAGAGATTTCTGTGTTGTTTTGCAAGGGCAACAAGGAGAAATTAAAGATATATTCAGAATTTTCTCAATTTCTTTTCCCTCAGCAAATTTTTGTCATGATAGCACCATAGCCCTGGATGGCAATGTAGGTCTGATGGTCAGTCGGTCAAGCCACCACTTTGGTCAAGAACAAAATTTCTCAACTATAGGATGGATTGCCATGAAATTTTGTACAGACATCCATGGTCCCTTGAGGATGAAGCTTACTGACTTTGGTAACCCCTCTGACTAATACCTAATGACTATGGTGTAATGACTATAGTGATTCCCAGACTTCTCCTCTAGTGTAACCAGCAGTTTGACATATTTGGTTCTGAGTGAAATGTCTGGGCAGGCAATCATGTTTCCAACATGATGAATCCCATTGGCTTTGGTTATGCCCTGACTTTTGCTCTGCTAAAAAAGATGAACATTTTTGGTTTTTATTGAAATATTTTCACAGCTATTGATAAGATTGCTGCAAAATCCATCCTTCCCCACAGGATGAATTTCAAAATCTTTGTTGATCCCACTAACCTTTCATTTAGTGCCATCATTATGTTAAAATGAAATTTTCCAGTGGTTCCTCTTGCACATCTGCTAGAACAGTGCAGCTGTCTACACAGGGCACATGACTCATGTTCTTGTGCTACATCCCCCTAAACATGGCCAAAATGTAGTCTATTTTCCTGCGTTTTACTTGTGTAACTACAATAATTGTATATTGGGCTCTGAGCACTCTCAAACCAATGTGACCGATACTGTGCCTGAATGCCTCCTGTGTAGACACATATGGAGCACTGGAGCTGCTGTTGTTGCTTTGCTAGTGTGCTGCTCATGCTACGCCATCTGTGTAGACACAGCATTAGTTTTGTTCTATAATGGCTGGGAGTTCAAACTGGGAGTTTAGTGCTGCAGGACATAGATGGATGATAAAGGGATTGCGGAGGATGAAGAGTCAGAGAGGTTTCCTCTGTTTATGGATTCACTGTTCAGCACCTCATAAAACATGGCTGTTTTCAAATATGTCATGGCTCTGAACATCTGTCTAAAGGTTAGGAGGACAAAGCTGAAAGACACATTTGTGGCAAAGCCAAACTATGTGCTGCTTGAACACGCAACCAGTCAGGGACTACTGCAGCTGCTCTTCTAGGAAAACAAAATCCATTGTTTGACAGTGACGGCTACAGCAAACCTAAATTGCTATGTTTTCGCTCAAGGCTACAGACACCAAACCAACAACAGAAGAGCCTTTAAGTAAGCGGTCTTTCTCTCCCCACCTGCTTTGTGTGGGAAACGGGCTCTCTCCAGGAGCATAATCCTCAGTGATTGTTGGTCTGTTGGGAGAGTGTGGAGCTTTATCAGCCCCACCAGACTAATCTCACCTCTGGGCCATAGGGTGCCGGCGGGTGGCCTGTTCCCAAATGAAGGCGAAGGGAGGTCACCTACTTGACCACTCAATTGCTCTTGATCTGGATCCACTGGCCACACTGCTGGCCCCACCTGATAGCCTGACCCTTGACCTTACTGAACACACACATGCACATACAACAAAATCACCACACACACACAAAAATGCTAATCTCTAGAGCAAACCACTTTCTCTAGCCACCAGGTCTCGTCTTGGACTCCTCCGTCCACAAAGGTTAAGGAGGCAAAGTGCACATGCGAGTGGGTGATGTGGATCTGGCTGCCATCTCTGCCGGCATGGTGATGGTTAATCGAGTCAACCCCTGCCCTCTCCCCCCCCGACTGATGAAGGTCCAGAAGGCTATCAGCTCAAGCAGAAACCTAGTTATCACAGTGAAGTCACTGTTCAAAATCCCCTTGATAACTGCCTGATAGACTGAGATGGACAGACAGCTATGTGTATATAGAAAGACAGAGGGAGAAAATTGGAAAAGAGAAAAGAAAAGTAAACCTGTAGATGAAAGGAGTAGTTGGGGGAAAGCCAGGGTGATTCAATTCAAACTCTTTACAATTGCTCCCTTTTTAACCTTATTTTTACGAAAAAGTTGGAAGAAAAGTAAAAGAGGGAATGACAGAGGAAGAAAGAGAAGAAAGGCACCTTTAGACACAACAGCCATCCATCATCTGGCTGGTTTGAGCACAATCTGTGAGAAAAAGGAGTCAAGATTAAAGCAGACAGAGAGCTCGGTAATGTTGCTGGAGAGTCGGTTTCTGGGATTTTCTCTGTTCAGCACAGCTTTGGCCTTTTTGGAACGTTGACAGCAATAAGATTCCTATCACTGTTCAAGCATAGGGCTACAACACATGCAAGCCAGCATTAGACATTACACATGCATGCACGCATGCACACACATACACACTAGTTAAACATGTATATATATACGCATATGTGCACAAGATCTTACAGTCTTAATCCTCAGTTTTCAGCAGGTTGAGAATGAATTAAATAGAAAATCTTGCCAGAGGGATCGTGGGTAACAAACATCTGTGATAAGATTCTGAATAGAGAACAGTACGAGCTTGTCTGTGTATAAATAAATTTTCATGACTGGCAACAAGGAATATGTGTGTCTGAGTGGATAGGAGATAATATGGTTTTGTATTTAACATTAAAAATGTATAACAACTACTACAACGCCAATGCCAGTACAAATACCAAACACTACTACTAATAAGTTCAGCTTGGATTTTATTGTGCCATAAAACACTACACACACAAAACAGGCTCTTTAAAATATTTATGTACATAAAACAATGTACACAAATAACCTGAAGAAGAAAACTATCTAATAAAGTGACATGGATACATAAAAAGAAAATAAATAAATAATTTGAAGTACATCAGTAATACAAACACTAAAAAAGTTATAGTAGTTCAGAAATTATTACTACTTACTACCAGCCAAATAAGCACCATTACTAGTGCTTATTACCACGCTACTACTACCACTACTACTACTACAATAATAATAATAATAATAATTTCATTAAGGATAATAAAAATATTTTTATGTTTATTATTAAATTAAAGATTATATTTTATAATACTAAGAACATTAATAATGCACATTGATAGATAATAATATATGCTGTACAGTAAGGTAGTTGTCTCGAATATTCAAGCAGAATTGACTGTACATTGAATATATACTTACTACTATGTATGTACACCTGTATACAAATGCTGCATTCAGAGTATGTGGAAAATGCAAGCGAACAGAAGCAGACACATTTTTTAAAAAGATTACCAACAAATGACTCTCTGTTATAACAGATGCAAGAGGGCAGCCTGCTAACTGCTTCTATGGAGGCAAACTAAAGGTAAAGAAGCAGCTTTTAGTTAATATAGTACACTGAGCTCCACAAATCTTCCAGGAGATATTAAAGAGGCACCTCAGAGATTTTACATATGCATCCAGTTTAATTGTCACAATGACTTCTACTGTGTGAAAGAGGATATAATGTCTGCTGTGGTTGTGGAGGAGCTTGAATTAGCAATGACCCTGATGATGTCATCAGGTTTTCAGCTTGGTTTTAAGACTTAACATTTCAACAGAAAGCCTGAGTTACAGACTGGAAGTGTGGAATTTAAAAAGAAGTGGCCATTTAGTCAGCAGAAAAGATCTAATGAAAGATACTATAAAGTTGCATTATGGGAAATGTAAGCCCCAGTGTTTCTGGAACTTGACCCATACTAGAGCTAAACTCAGGATATTTGTGTACTCCATTGCCTTTAACTGAATCACAGCATTATGTATCAAGCTTTGAATGTGCTAGATACAGTATACTAAACAAACGCGTTTTCCACATCAGGCTGAGAATTTCTCTGTTAATTTGGTGCCATATTCAAATCTGGGGCCCTTGGCTCTGTCTAAAGTTAGAAGTTGTGCTTTGTATATGCCAATCTCTAAGTAACCATTGGTCGCCTTAAGCAAAACATTTTGCTTGAGAGATTCCAGCGTGGGTACTTCTCCATTTTGATTTAGTTTGATTCTCCCGGGTTTCCCAACAATACAAAACATGTAGGTTTGATTAACTACGGACTCTCAAATAGCCCAGAGCTGCTGTGCATGGACCTATCCAGGGTGTTTCCCATTCCTGCATGTGTGGGATACCCAGCTCCCATTGTGCAATTAAGAATTCTAGATTAGTGTAAGAAATTAATGAAATTGAATGATTAATGAAATGGTATTTTCGCCATATTCTTCTCCTTTCTCTGCTATTTACAAAATCAACAAAAACTGCAGGACTAGAGATCACACAGAGTAGATATAATCGGATGTGAGGCAGAAATGTGTTTTTCAGAAATAACAAAGCTCAGTGTGCATTCTTTGGACAGTGAAATTGAGTAATTAATAAGCTGTAATACGCTGAAATGGTGGCTGGCTATATTTTTCTTGCATATTTATTTGCCCTCTTCATCCAGCCACGCTCAGCTTGCCTGTTACATCCTATCTTGGAGACATCATTCAATCTCTGAACTTTCAGCCCTCATGTCCCAGCTCCTCCTCCACCCTCTGGAGTGAGGGACCTGGGTTGGGCTAGGTTCTTCACCCAAACACGACTCCCCATCAACTGAGCCGCTTCACTGGCTAAATGATTGATACTAGCTCTCGCTAATCCAGACTCCTGAGTCCAAAACAACTAAGGCTGACTACCAGTCAGCTGCAGCACGATGTGTGTGTGCTTACGTATAATCAGCCCAGGAGACCCAGTAAAAATATGTGTGCAGGAAATCCAGGCGAGTGTGTTTGTGTGTGTTTATGAAAATGTGCTTGCAGGTATAAAAGTTGAAAATAGCGTTTTTGAGTAGTTATAGTATATATTGGGGAGTGTGTGTTTATATGTGTGTGTGTTTTAAAGTAAGCTTAGCACAACATTGCTTTTTCAGTTTCAAGTTTGCCTCAACTCAAAGTACATGGACATTACATGAGCTCTTTGGTGTGGGAATATGTGTGTGTGCTTATGAATTGAATGGTTGACTTAAATTAAATGAGACCACAGCATCTACTGATGGAGACAGGGAATGGTCATAATAAGGTTACAAAGAAGCACTGAATGAAGTGTTCCATGCTTTGTTCGCCAGTTAGCCTGCTAGCACCCATGACACTTTGTGGTACAGTCCATTAAGCAGCTATAAAGGGCTGATATAAACATAGTGTGGGTCAGATAAGAAATGTAGAAAAAACAAAACAAAACAACAACAAAAACATGGAAATACAAAGACAATAAAGCAATTCCAAGTGACATTATTATGAACCTGAACTCTACCATTCCCCTGAAGAGTTCAAATTTGGTTATCATGAGGATAACCTTTATTTCCAGCTCAGCTCTGTAATCAGTCCTTGTTAACCCTGAGGCTCTGCACCTATTAATAACTATTTTTACGATTCACCATCATTACTGCAGGTCGATAATTCCATCTAGGGAACTTAAGTGGCTAGACTATCACTATGGAAACCAAAGTCTTGCCTCCTATTAATTGGCAATTAATTGCCTGGAAACCTTCTGTAATCTAATTGCTGAGGTCCACACCTTCGCCCAATGGCCACACTCCAGTCTCATGGGTGTTTGTGGATATTACTTAAAAGCACAGGAGAATATACAGGGCTCAGAGAAATGTAGACATGGTTTGATTTAATGTTTTTTTCACATAATGCTCTAGATGAAACCTCACTTTCTGAGAAAATGCTCTATTAAGGTCAACTGAGTTAAGATAGAGTGTAAGTAGAGATGGTGCAACTGAATAAAGTGGCACGCATTGTGTAACTAGATTGTTAGAACATAGCATTTCAACTTACAGACTTGGAATCAGTCAGTAACAGATTGCAAGCTCACCTCTTGGATAGCTTGATGGAAAATGGGTCCACAACAGAACGAAACTCTTGACGGCTGATTAAGTGAGTCCATTGTATATTTTCAAGGTCATGTGAAAACCTTTAACTAAGGCTCTGGTGATTTTCAGGTTTTCACTCCATTTGAAGAATTACATGGTTCCTCTGTGGGTCAAGAACAGTTTACACCCTCGTTGATGAAACACTTTCAGAATCCAAGTTGAGCTACACTTGACTAAGATAAGGTAAGTTTAGCTTATGTTGTTGGGATGTTGACACCTACACATTTTCCATCCAGGAATATGCATACATCCATTGATCCATCAGTGTGATGGCTTTTTGTGCAAAATATACTTTTTTTTTTCTCAGCCAAGATCCTCCTCCCTCCCGCCCTGTTTATTCCTCCCCCATCTCTTAGTCTAAATAAAGTGTCTTGAGGCAACTCAGGCCCTGGAACAGAGGATTAATCGTCCACTGGGACAACAGCAGTAGAGAGAGAAAGAGAAAGAAAGTGTGCTCGCTGTGTGGAATCTAGTTCAGCTTTAAAATAGGACCCTTGGCTTTTTCTCTCTGCAGTTTTAGTTTAGGGGCACAACAGTTCTGTGGTGTGTGTAAGAACTGACTGTATCTTACAACCAACTGTCAATTGGTAACTGTTCTACCATTACATATATTCTGTCATTTTTTTCACTTGATTAGTCAGTTTGAAAAATGCCTATTCACAATTTCCTGTTCAAGTTGATGTCCTTAAATTGCTTGTTTTGTCTGACAAACACACTGGAAGTGATCAAACCCTTATTTACTGAAGAAACTGGAACCAAAAAGTGCTTGGGTATTTTGCTTGATAAATGTATCAACAATCAAAATATTTCTAATTGATTTATCAACATTTACAGTTTCCTTTTAAAGATAACTTTTCTTTTTTAGATCCTTAACTTCCAGCCAATTCATAGGAGAAATCCTTAAAGCACTATGGAATAAATCATAACAGCTTGAGCTGGGTTTTAACAGTTTCAATTTACATGAAAACTGGATTGGTTACACTACAAAGCTTTGACTGACTGTACAGAAAGAATGTGTCAGATATTCACATCGTGGCGGACAGTGCTAATTGGGGATAATGCTCCAGTTTGTAAACTAGGGAGTATTAAAAATAGGTTCATCCGGAAATACACACATATGACTATACTACCATGTTCAGTATTTCACCCTCACACATACTCATTGGACGCCATCACACTTGTGAGCTAAGCCGAGATAATGACACTTCCCATGCCAGCGCAGAAGTAACTTAGGGAGGAGGGAGGGCGCCCAAGGCCAAACACCTGCCATCAGAGAGGAAATCAAACGGCGCCTGGACAGACAACCTCCAATTTATTTTATTTCACAGCGAAGTATCAGCGGAAGGCGGTTAAATGGAAACTCAGTAACTGGACCTTTAATGTAATAATACGCCGACAGGCTCACCAAAGAAAACCTCTGGAGTAGCTGCCAGTGAATGGATATGTGTATGTGTGTGTGAGAAAGTGTGTGTGATGAGTTATGACCAGCTCTCATGTCGGCATTTGGGAAGCTGGAGAGCCAAAGCCAGGTGGATTAGGACAACTTGCTCTGTGGAGAATGCTCAGAGCGGGCTCGAAAGTATGGTGAGTGTGTGTGTGTGTGTGTGTGTGTGTAAGAGAACAGAAATACAACAAAAGCAGACGACAAAAAGACCGCCTCTAAACAAAAGAAAGCAAAATAAAGTCGGCAAAACCAATCGCACAACACGGAAAAACAAAACATCTCAAAAATAAAATGTGACTCAGTCTTACTGAGAAAATTCCAAACCCAGAAAATCCAAACACAGGCTGCCATGGAAGAGGCACTAAAACTCACAGACACACTTTTCTGTTCTTCATTTACAGGTCGTATCCTCTAACCTTTAAAACAGGTGTGTCAGCGAGCCTCAGAGTCTTTTAAAAGGAAACAAATGTGATACTTGTAAACACTTCTCAACTCACAACCAACAGGAGGCTAATGGCAATGGCGGAAATCGAAGCTCCAGGGCTGGAACTTAGGAAGAAAGACTATCTGAGAACATTCCAGGGGGAAAAACACATTCAGAGGAAAATGACTTTCAAAATGAAATGTATTGATACACTCTAACAAATCCGCATGAAATATACTGTAGACTTGCTATGAACATTTCCTGTTGCCCTCTGGTGAATGTAAAAAATAAGAGAAAAAATTGTGTCTGTACTCAGTCAAAATACCCCTTGCTGAAAACATGGTTGAGAACCGGTCTGGAATATGAATATGAATTAGTATAATGACAAATGCCATTTCTAATTGAGCAAACAGAAAAAGGTCAAGGATCAAAGCAACAGCATGCTAAACATGGCAGTGCTACTAAAGAAACTATAGGATTTAAGTACACAAACCAAAAACTACATCCTGACACAGCTGATGATATAATTAGGAACACACTATGGGAGGACATTACATAAAACAAATGTAGTATTTATACAGTTTTTACACTTTAGAAACTTTAACCAAAGTGTGTAGAATTTTCAACTTTGCTATCATAAATAAAGAAATCAGTATACTGTACCTAGGTAGTCAGGTAAACCTAGCTAACACTTGAAATGCAGTCTGAAAAGGTTTTGACTGTTTGGAACAAAATAACAGAAAGGTCTTCTGTGTAACGCAATTCAGTTCTTACAGCACTACAAACAGCAGCCTCTAAAAGGACATAACACCTCTCTAAAAATAGTTTCAACAAAAACTAAACATTATAACCTTCATGCGAAGGTAGGATTTATGGCAGGCTATTTTAATTTTAGCTAGGTCTACTTATTACCGCCATTGCCGTGTGTAGAAAATATTTGAAAATAATTCCACAAGTTAGTATTAGAATTCTACACTTAAAGACTTAAAGTGTTAAGTAAAAGATATAAGTGCCAATTTATTTCGTATTGTTTCCTTATTGTAAAAAATGCTCAAGCCTTGAACTAAACAAACTGATCGCCTTTTTGTGGATATGAGCCTGATAGAGAACTACAGACAAAGAAGGAAAGTCACAAAATATTTAGAAATGAAATGTTTCGTGACGGTTTGATAGTGATCATCATCCAAATTACACCTTTAACTTTGTTGTAACTGTGACTGTACAGTTGTTACATGCCATTACACTGCTTTTTCCTCTTATAGAAGAGACACTTTCATAGAAAGAGAAAGAAGAAAAGAGCTCCAGTCAAAGCTTGTTCCTTCTTCTCCTTCCAGACAATGAATAGAACTATTTATTCATCTGCTTATCCTTTCCGAAAGCAATAATATGAATATGTCTATCAAAGCTACCCTAATCCAGTGTTTTGTCTACATGTGTTTTTGTAAGCGTGAGTGATGCTGCATTGGTAAACATTTATTATCCAGGGACGAGGTGAAAAATGACAGCTTAGACACAGAGAGAGATGTAAGGAGAGAGAGAGAGAGAGAGAGAGAGATGAGGGGACTGCTAGGGAGATATCATTTGTGTCAGTCAAGTGAACATCTCATCGATTTACATCCAGCGCCCTCTGTGCAATTGGCTAATGAGACCTCATGCATAATTCATGCTGGATGTATGAAAGAGCCATAAATACAGCTACCTGTTTCGGCCAGCATAGCACACTCAGCACTTATGGCCTCCAACAACGCATAGTAGAGGAAGGAGAGATGGCAGAGGGGGAAGAGAAGATGCACTTGAAACAAAGATTAGGATGATATAATGTCTCCTCCACTTGCTTGTGTATATCTCACATTCAGTGCAGATGCATGCTGGTGCGCCATGCGAGTGTGATCTGCCCTTAATAAAGGTATACCTATGGGGGTCCTGATGACTCCTGAGAAGTCTTTTGTTTGGAGTCTCCAGAGTCGCGGAGGCGGTCTTCAGTTCGCCGCCGCTGCTTGACGACCTGGAGGATTTACATCCCACCCCCTGCAGCAGCAGCGCCGCTATCTCCCTTCCAGCCCGCCTTACGATCTGGAGTGGAAAAGTCGAGTTATGGCCGAGCCAGACAGAAGAAAATAAAATGCTATACAGCCGCACCATGTCAGAGAGATGTCAAGGAGGATTGTCTGCCTCACATGTGTGGAGAATTTAGACAGGGCTGACTGGGGTGGGTGGGTGACGGGTCATATGTGCAGCTGTGTGTGGTTTGGTGAAGGGTGCTGTTGCACGCTACAGCAGATTTCCCATCAAAGCGCCATACATCCTAATTGATCAATGAATAAATCAAGTAAATACAACGCAAGCATACAACTGTGAATCAAATATTGAGCCGAGAGAGAAACATGTAGGAGTGGAGTTACTGAAACTGAAGGAGGGTGCTTGTACACTTTCAAAAAAGAGCAAAGCAGAAACCGAGGGACTCTCCTTTCAACACACACTTACTCTCCAAGACTGGTGAAACGGGTGCCGCCTAATGACGGAAATACACACCACCCCATTTGTCAAAGGGCGCTGCCTTATACACTTCACTAACCTCCACTACTGAGGTCATCACCTCACAACGGCCATCCTCTCTCACACCATCTGCTCAAGCTCTGCGACCCCACCGCCCCCACCCCCACAGAGTGCGCTCACACAAATGCTGAAAGTAGAACAAACCTTCATTTCAGCCCCGGCTCCTCTCCACCGTAAAGTACCAAACGACTGCTCTGTCCTTGAACGTAAAAGTATTAGGGAGACAGACGAGGTGTAGGAGGAAAAGGAGGAGGAGGAGAGAGAAAAGCACGAGAAGGAAAACAAGGTAAAAGAAAGGGCTTTTTCATAATGACAGTCAGCTTAATGAAAAAGCAGTTAGGGCTCGTATATCTGCTAGCCCCAAGGTTCAGCCTACTTCTCTTCCTCCCCCCAGTAAGAGTAGCTATGTTGGGATAAGCTGCGTTGTGGCGGGCCTGGGCCAGGCCAGGAGGAGGAGGGTTGGGTTCGGCTGAGGAGAGCCGAGCCAGGCCAGTGAGGGCGAACCGGGGCCATGGGAAGTTGGGTCAGTCTGGGTTAATGAGCACCCAGCCGGGCTAAGGAGAGGGTTGGGTGGTGGTAGGGGGCTAGGGTGAGCAGTGTCAGCCTTGAGCACGGTGCAGTCGGGCACATCAATCCACACCGGCAGACAGGAAGGATGGGACATCAGTCACCGGAGCTGCAAACTGCAGAATGCAGCACACCAATCACACAGTTACACACACAGAGGAGCTTGTATACACACCCACGGTCATGCACACAAATAATCCCTTCCTCTTTTTCTCTCTTACTCTGCAGCTTCAGATCTCTGCCAGTACTACTCCCCCTAACATTCAGCTCTTCCAGTAACTGATGCACTGCAGAGTAAAACATATAACGGCTAATTAGCAGCTAACGAATACATCAAGGAAGTCACTAGCAGTTGTAAATCATTTCATTCAACACTGCTCCAGGCTGATCTAACAGTCTGAAACACTGGGTTTTTTTCCTGCTTGAATGATGTACTCAGTAATGTTCAACAGCACGTGAAACAGCCTACATGGCAGCCATATTGGCGGGCATGAGATGAGCTGTGGATGAACTGGGCCAAGGGTATCTGCTGCAGTCAGATGAAAAGCCATCCAGTACACAAGGGAGCCTCTATCCACCGAGGAGCAAACTAATTTCTAGGCCAAGAAAGTTATTGGTGTGTGCAAAGGAAACTGAGACAGAGAAAGCTTTGGCGTGCAAGCAGCAAGTCATGAGGTAAGGAGTTTAAATCAATACAGAGCATGTTTCTGTGAGGGCGGGAAGGTCTTAATGTGTGGTTTGAGGGGTAATTAGCTCACACAGCAGCCAGTCTAAACAAATAATGCAATATATCTGAATGTATAATATTTCTCTTTGGCCTTCAAAATCCAAGGCCTGAATCTGTTGTGTCAATGCAGAAAATCTCAGAAGTATTTCAACTCAGAAAAGACAAGGTTGCGCTAAACTGACTGGTCAAAGAGTGTGGCAACATCTTTGGATTATAAAGGTCAATAAATAATGCTGAGGCCGAGGGGAAGGGGGGAATGAATACCTTGATATAGAGAGCATACCACTTGCAGACAACAATAAAGAGAAACAGATTAGATGGTGGCAGGCAGACTATAGGAAATCAGCTTTTTGGAAACTATCTTTCTCTTTCATTCTCAATAGCTCACATTCTCACTCTTTCTTTTCCTTTTTTGCCTTAAGGGTCAGTGTACGTAATTATAAAACAACTTTATTTCTCACTCACTGCTAGTGAAATCCACTCAGGATAACAGTCGTGGATTTATTTACTCAGTTTATGAGGCATTCCATTTTCTGAAATACTTTGTATTTCTCTTTATTTGTGGTGCTCAAAGAGCTGAAAAAAATATATTTAAAAGCCACAGTAAATTCTCTTCCCAGAATCCGTGTCCATTTTTGGTTTTGTTACCCAGTCCTGACCTGACAGGTCCTGACTATGTAGCAGGCTTCATCTCAGTCTCAGGTGTTTCTGTTGAATAGTGCTTTTGGTTCTTGCCTGGTACGGGCTTGGTCATTTTTTAACTAAGACTTTTCTGTGTGTGTGTGACTGTGCCAGATGTCTACATACATGATTGTCATGTGCTGCAAGTTGATAGTCAAGTCAATATGGCGAGGTCAGTATGTTGCATTAATCTGGTAAGATAACGGCCAGTCGTGGATGAAGTTAACCAAAAAATGGCCTCTGCCTCAGGTCAGGTTTGTTTCTCAAATTTGACAGGAGCAGGAGACATTTCATTTCGGCAAATTCCCCAAAACAGTATGTCTACAGTCAAGCAAGTGGTGGTTCCTATGGCCACTTGTCACATGTTAAGGAATCTAAACACAACATGGATAATCAGAAATTTAGAGTCTATTAGAATGATGTGTAGAGAGAGATGGATAACTAGATTTAAGATTGTAACAACAATATTTTCCTAAACCTAAATAAGTTGGAGGTTTTGTGTGCTCAAACCTTTCCAAACATGTTCGACAGGGTGAATTTGGAGGACCTGGTGAGTACCAGTCAAGGTCAATCGAGTTGGCTCTTAACGGCAGGCTTGGCTTTGGTCTCAGCTTTACACCTGTTCAGAATTCTAGTGCCTATTACCCTGGATAATTCACAGAACACCCTGTCTATATTTTTCGTAGGGGCTATTTCCTGGGTAGTAAGTAGTTCTACTGAAACACACTGAAGCAATTCCCTTTATCCACACTGTGTTGGGGTGGAGCCAGATTCTTCTGAGACAGAGACAGAAAAATCAAATCTGCATGGCTGCGTACCACTAATGGAAACTGACAATGCATTTTCTCCTTGATAATCTGTCTTAAAAGATCCTTTTAATTTTTACCTCTTGTTTTCTCCTTCCTCTTTCTCTCTCCTCTGCCTCTGTTTATGCACTGAAAGAGTCAGCAATGAGTTTTCCATGCAAGCCCTTGCATACCAGTCCATTTAATAAACACTGAATTTCAGCTCAGGCCTTTGCCCTGAACGCGAGTTATGAAAATGTAGGAGTGTAATAATATGTAAGTGCACAATAATAAACTTTGAGTACATGTCTGGGTTTATGCTCTGCTACTGACCCCGAAACCTGAATGTGTGATAAGACGTAATGAATTTCTCTGGCCTGACATAAAACATAGCATTGACTCAGTGTTTACCCTGCAGTGGAATGCCAGATACACGGAGCCCCTCTCTCCCCGAGGCTGCGCTGCTGCTTATATCGGATGACCGCCATCTCACACCCACGCACGCACACACACACACACACACACACACACACCAAAAAGAGCTTTTAAATTCATCACATTTTATTCATAATTTTTACAAGGCTGTTAAACTGAGGACAAGGTGTCTGGGTGTGTGTTTATACATATGTGTGTGTTTTCCCACAGTACATACATTATATGTCTGTGACTTTGTTTCCGTCTGTGTTTGCCAGGAAATATTTCTCTCAACCTTTATCTTTATCTCGTCTTTGTTGACTGTCTGTATGCTATTGTCTCTAAATCAATTTGTCTGTGAGCCGACCTTCAGAACTCACTGTATGTACTTTTTCCCTGGTGCCAGGATTGATAACTGGATTACAGGCTCAATAATAAGTACACAATGGCCTTCTTTGATAAGAAGAGCGCAGTCAGAACGGGAGGCTGAGAGGGGAAACTGTGCCTCATAGAAACCACTGTGGATTACTAAATAAAAGAGCCATAAAACACAGCCCTTTGGCTCTAGCAGAGGAAAGCTTATGCTAACACACAGTGGTAATGATTTTAATATCTGCGTTTAGAGCAAGAGACCACACGCTGTAAATTTCAAATAGACCCAGTGCTGTGAGATACACCCCTCCACTACTCTGCGACTCCTTCTTCTCTGCCTCACTCTGGCTTCCATCACCTCCCTTCTGGGTCCTTTCCTTTACTTTTTGAGGGAGAAATATGCAGAATCAGCTGCTATGCTTCTCTTTATTTACACAGGAGCAGATGATCCTTTTATTATTTATTTTTTCTACCCTGTGGAGCAAAATAAGGATTTCTCCATTGTCACACAGGTAGGAAAATCTGACCTTCTTTTGGTCAGTTTTAAAAACATCAGTTGTGTAAAGACTCAAAATTTAGTTTTGTGTTTCTGCGTTAATGTCTCCAATGAGACTTCTTTTTCCTTGTCCTCTGATCAGGAGCAGGCCTGGGAAAATGAATATATTTATTTCTTGAACACACAAAAAGAACAAATCTTATCATATCTTTGAAATTATAGGTCCACTTTGGAGGCCATTCAGGCATCTGGCAAGGTACATCAAACACACCTCAAGTGGTCGAAATGTTTTGTTCCAAGCCGTATTCTATTAGCCTACAATTTTGCCAGAATATGATAAGAAGTGAAATAACAAATGCAGGAACAGTGCCTCTGCTCTCTGCCCTCCATCTTCTGTCTCTGCATCTGTTCACTGTTAGGCAGATAATTATTTCAGTACCCCTCCTCTGTTTGCACAGAAATCTTTAGCCAATGTCCAGGAAATTTTTAAGAAGATTTCTTTTGTGTGTGTGTGTGTGTTTTTTTTTTCTTTTTCCTACTGGCAGGTTTTATGCAGAACCAAAGAACACATTCACATAAAAATATCAATTATCAGTTAAGGCTGAAAAACAATTATTTTTCAGTCTCAGGGGATGTTGGCCCCAGTTTATGATTTATAAACACATAATCATAATAATCGCTCATAATAACTCAAACCCACAGTTTAGATAAATCACCCATTGTGTTTGTTATTTTATAATTGCTTATCTTACTATCTTATTTTATTTTGTGTCATGCCTTGTATTGCCTTGTCTTTTTCCTTTGATTCATATTTTTCTAATGTTGTAATGATATTTCATTTGGAAAGGATAAAAAAAAAATCCTGTTGTAGCTACTACGGTTTCCCTTTACTAACTATTTGTTCCAAGTTGTGTTTGACATATTTAATTTTTCAACATGCATTACTCCATTTACTGATGAAGATAATGATGTGAGGTTGAAAGTGCTGGGAAAATGTGCTAAATGAACCATGAATTAAGGCTTTTATTTGAAACAGTTGTAAACACGATTTAGAGAGACCACATTCCCTTTTAGACAGATTTTGTAATTGTTTTAATGTAGACGTTAAAAGTTCAGTCAATGACTACACCCAACCTAGTTTGTGGTCTTTAACCTTTTTCAAACTGAGCACTGACTTTTAATCTTTCTTCTTGCCTCCACAACACTTATTTCAGTTTTATCATTATTTACATGAAAGAAATTTGGACTATTTCACTGTGTGCCCCACCCTGCTGTCCAACACAGCTGTGCTGTATTGGGCTATCACTGAGCCCAACCAAGGCTTTACTTTAAAATCTTAAATTATTTGTGAAACATGCTGCTGTTAAGAAAACTAGAAAGTAAGATTTAGATGTTGACAAAGAATTCTTAGTATTGTAACAATAAAAAATGGTTCATATCAAGTATATCGAGTGCAAAATCAAAAGATGTTAGGCAAATTATAGACCTTTTAAGTTACAAATATGTGTAGCCTATTTGATCGATAGACTGCTTCTGAATGACTTTCATATGTCATATATCTCAATAAGAGCAAGAAACAGAACATGAGGCCAAACAAAAATAGGCGAAAATAGAAAAATAGTTTTGGAGTTAGCTCAGCTGGTACATGGAACATTGCACAACTGGACACTGTTCAGAACTGTACTTTTAGTTCACTGAGTGTGAGACTTCTTATGGTCCCTAATCTCCTCTGTTGCTTTTCTCCAATTAGAAAAGCCTTTCACTTTCAAAAAGAGACTCTCGGTTTCTGGTATCAACTTGCTCTTAATAGCTGACCTGCTCACACCGCACACAATGCTGTCACTGTCTGCAACGTATTCCAGCTACTGCCGCTCTTTGAACCGGACAGTAGAGATGCGCTGTTCAGGTTCTTTTGATACCTGCACTCACCTGACCCATTATGAGAGCCAACCCGTGCCATCCAACCCGCAAAAATATGCCTTAATTAACCACTCAGACTCTAGACTCTCTCTCTCTCTCTCTCACACATACACACACACACACAATACATCCTTCACATCTCAACACATGACATATAAAACGGCTTCTGAGAATCACATGAGTAGGCTATGAAAGCATATATTCTTTATACTGGAAGGAAATATGAAAGACAGAGATGAAAGTCAACAAATTTAAGCACCAATTCTTTTTTATATCATTTATTAAAAAACAAAACAAAAGTTTGTTGCAATAAAGGGAGGCTGTTGGAAGCAGTGGAGTGGGGGGCTGGGTGTGGGACACATTCCCCGCACCCCTACTTCCAACATCTATACCCCAACACCATCTATTCTTATGAAAAATATAATATTATTATTAATATTCCTGTCTTATAAAGACTGAAATATAGTTGAAAGCTCTGGGCAAAAGCTAGTAAGTAGACCCTGAGTCCTATTTCTAAGATTGAGAACGAACTTTCATGTTCAACAGTAGATCAAAAGTTGAGCAAATACTCAGATAATGACTGTCTGTTCCTTTAATTTATAATATTGGCGCATGCTGTTGCTGTATATTCTCCCTCCTCTCTCGCTGTCCGTTGATGCATACAACACATTCACATGCACAAACTCGCTTACCTGCATACACACATTAATGCAAGCACACTAACAAACACACACAATGACACAACGGCCGTCCTCTGGCTGTATCTGTCGGTAGTGGTTTATAGTAGGAGCCAGGCACCTCATTAGTGGACAGCTGCTGCTGTTGCTGCTGCCGCTGCTGCACCTCCTTCCATACCTTCACTTCCTCCATCTCTCCATCCTCTCCCCCTCTGAGCTGCCCTTACCCTGAACCTGTCCTGAGGGGGAAGATAGAGAGTGAGGGAGGAATGGGAAAGGAGGAGAGGAGAGAAGGGGAGAGACGAGGAGGAGGGAACGAACTAGAAGTCGACATGGTCAGATCATTTCTCCTCTATCTGCATGAGAGAGGGAGTGTGTGCGTGTGTGTGTATGTGTGTGTGTGGGGAGGAAATTCCCTTTTTTTATCTGTGTGGATGAAAGTCCATTAAAATATGATGATAAAGTGTCTGTACTGGGTGTCTATTTCATACTGTACTGATCACAGAAGAAATGTCCTGTGATGTGTGTGCTTTTTGCATACACACACACACACACACACACACACGCACGCACAAGCACACGTACACATGTACACACACAAGAACACAAATAGAATCTGTATCTGAAACTTACTTGCAGACAAAGAGAGAAATAAACATGAACTTTCTGATATGAAATATTATATCAGCTGAGTATCATGTTCTCAGCTACATCCATCTGACAAAACACTTATCTGTCCCATCTTGCGTATCTTTTTCACCACTGGAATAAATCCAAGCTGTTCTGCTCTGAGAGCCTTTCACCAAAATCCTCCCCTGAAGGGCCGGCATCAATCCCAGCTCCTCTTTCATGTCTAATCGACTTTTACAAGCCCCCGTCCCTCATAGGCTGACTTTTACAACTTTTGCTCCTGATTGGCCGGATGACTGAGTGTCGCCGAGTGGCACAGGTGCAAAACATTACTCCCCTAATCAGAACCAATTACAAACAGGTGTGTCAGCAGTGCAGGCAGGGGAAGGTGACTTTCTAAAAGGGGAGCCAGCAGCTCCTGAGGCAGGGGAATCGTTACATGACTGAACACACAAGGGGGTGTTTCATGAAGCGAACTGACTCGTTTTAATAAGTTCTGCTTATTTCCGTTTTACAAAGCAAGGTTGGGCGGACGCCAGTTCAATTACAACAGTAACTTCTGCTTTCATACAAATGTGGTTGGGGCAGATTTAAGGGGGCTGAGCCTGTTTCAGTCATTCTGCTGTTACTGCACATTAACATCATACTTGAAGAATGAAAGGTTACTGATCACTAATATCAATGAATACAATTAAGAAGATTACAAAAACATATTTTCTTTAACTTTGTAGCTTTCACCTGTTGTCTCTAAGGCCCTTTTTCATTTTCATGTCATATTTTACCTCGCCCTGCTGCAGCCTTTATGTTCATCTGACTCCACACAATTCAGACTTTTGCTGCACTGGAAGTGATTCAGAAGTGTTACCTGGTCTGACCTTGTCAGATTGCAGTTGTGACTGCATGTCTGAAAGGGGCTTAATGCAATACGCTAGCAGACATTTTGACTGTTTATAGCAGGAAAATCACAGGTTTAACTAATAACATTAAGGATGGCTCCATCCCAACAACTAATGCAGAGCAATGCAGTAATTAATGTTATTCGTGAGTGCAGTGAAAAAGGTCTGGTGGATAGTTTTGAAGAGTGTTTCCAGTATGTTTTTGTTCTTCTATTCCTTTTTTGTCTTTCTTTATTATGGTTTGTGACTTTCAAAAATGTTAATAGACACCAATGTTAATTTTAGCAGCTAGTTAGCTAACAGATTTGCAACAACATGCATCAAAGGTCTGAAGCTGGACATGAACCAGGGTTGTTGTGATTCTCCAAATTTATGGACTAAATGAATACACAAACCCACTGAAAATGTCTTTCCTGGCTTATCTTGCTATATACAAGGCCACCTACATAAATGACATTAAAATGAGTCTAAAAGGAAAAACAAACACAGCCCTGACAAACACTGACAGACACTGACATACCGTGGAGTTGGCATTCTGTATTGAAGCCTTAACAGATCATTCTGTTCCTGCTGCATAAGTGCAAGTCCAACCTCTGCTTTGATGTAATCGTCAAATGGCTTCGTCCCTGCTTTGCTTATTATGATATAATGCTTCTGCTGCTGTTGGTCTTACAGGATAGAATATTAGAATATAGAATATTTATGAAACAGCATTATCAGTCCATTTGTTCTGTATCCATTAAGGGCACTGTGTGTGCTTATGGCAGTTTGTGATGATTTGAATTATGGACTCATGCTGCCTGTTTGTTTGTTTTTTTTTTTAAATTACAGCGGTACAATGCATAAGCACTAAACTCAACTCAACTTTCTGCGATGGGTTTCTCTTACCCTCCAGTGTGAATTATAAGGTCCTTTTCATTAGTCGTCTTTGCTCTTTTTTGTGATATTTTTACATATCTAACAGCCAAAAGATCATTCTCTTAAACTGGTCGTAGCCACAGGGTTCACTCACTAACCGTAAAAATACTAAGAATAAATTACATAGTGACCATTTCACAAAATAAGAGTCTGAGGCCCAAAAGAATTGCATCTTAATATTTGCCTCAAAAACAATAGAGAGTTGACTATACTAATGTTTAAAACCAGAAAATAAACAGTAGAGTATCTTAATTTGGAGGATCCCAGTGTCCTGCTCCATGCTCTGTATATGACATATTTCTCCTCTGTAAACAAGCTGAAAGAGAATTCAGGGATTTAATGTCTAGAGGATAAAGACATAACCTCCCAACTTAATTCTTTATGTTGGTATAGCACACAAAGATATAAGGTACATGCATTTTTAATAGTCAGCTTTTCAAACTAGCACTCTTTGTCTTTGTGCAGTCTAGATAAATTAGTTGCAATAGCCAAATTATAGCTGCAAGCTGCCAGAGAGATGTACAACATGTGCCTTTTAGAGCTCTCAGTCTGGAATGAGACACTTACTGCCAGAGAATGAAAAAAAAAACAGTTTATTTTGGTTTTGGATCCCAGATGTAAATACACTCAAGATGCACCCAAAATCCCATCAACAAAATCAGCTGTTAAAGAGAGCATTGACGCATTTGGTGTCGAGTGAATGGAAATAAGCTTTGTTGTGTGAATCCCATCAGGTGACAGGCAGCTTAGTAAGTAAAACATCTTAGTCAGTAATGGATTGTTGGGATAAGACAACAATCAAGATGAGGTGTTTACTGGCACTTTTACAGCATGTAAATATTAGGAGAGGAAAAGACATAAACAGCAATCTGTGTTTTGGCAAAGGAAGGAAAAATCCAATTTGACTATGTTGGAGGCAGATTTGAATGTCAAGTGAAAATATAATTCAGCTTAACTAGACACTGTCCAGATACACTACAAGATGTGTTCATGCCAGACAGAGAGGGGGCCAATTCTCAGGAAGGAAACTTAAGTGTTCTGAGTCAAGAGCAAGAGTTCAGTCAATATGGACATGTGAAGGCAGTATATTATAGTTCAAGATCCATGATACAGACCTACCACAAAGTAAAAATTTTGTAATCAAGGGCATGATTTCCACTTTCTGTTCCCCCACAGTTGTACTTTGACACACTCAATAACATTTCTGTAACAGTGTGTACTCATTGTCCAGCATAAAAAAAAAGATGAACAACATCTGGGTTGACTTCAGTTATTACTGTGAACTTTGGGTTTTTTCCCCTGGGTTTTACCTCTCTGAGCTCTGATTAGTGGAACTCCTTGGAGCTGTGGGCAGCCTGAGAGGAATATTTGTCAACCTCCTCTGCATGTTCTTCAAGGGTAAAAAAAAGAAAAGAAAAGAAAAGAAAATGTGAGTTACATGTGACAATGTGTTACTACAATATTAATATACAAGTAAAAGAATAAGGGATACTGCTCCTTTTAGTCTAGATGTATATACAACATGGCCATTACCCAACAGAGAATCTATCAGACCCTTGCACCTTCCATTCTTACATGTTGTAATGAGTTAACACATTTAAACCATGATAACTTGTTAGCAAAGTACATACATGAACAAATCTCTCTAAACTGTGTTTTTCCATCAGTTACCTGAACGCAACGTTATGTAGTTAGGCTGCTTATTCAGATAATCTGAAACTCATTGATAGAGATGTATAATGATGTGAAACGATTACCCTCTGCAGTGTTTTGCTGTCTGCCAATACTCACTGGCAACAATGGACACATGGACATGGTTATGATCTTTTCCTGCTGACAGTGAGTGAGTTTGAATGCAGTGTCAGGGAAAAAGAATCAATCCCACAATCAGGTTTGATAGGCAGGTATGTAGGTTTAGCCAGTCTGAAGCCAACACACAGAATCCACACATTTTTAATCTTTGTAGAATTAAATTAGAGTAAGTTAGTTTATAAGTCAAGAGTCGTTCATTTATCACAAGTCAAACAGCATTTTGTCGTTGGAGTGTGATGGATGAGATAATGTATTTATTATAATTAGTAGTTTCTGCAAAAGCAAAGGCAGAATGCTCACCTCTACTTTATGTCCAAACACAAAAACTTTAGTATCATCTACGCTCATTTATTTTAGAATTATTATATTATATATAATATATAATATAAAGTATATTATTATTATTAAGAATTGAGGGACTATATTTTTGTTAAAATACAACGTTTGCACATCTTGATTAATTTCAACTATAAGTGTTCCAAATCACATTTATCTTGGTGTTTTTATAATTGTATTGTACATTGTTTCCTTGAGGTTACAAAAACAAACAAACAAACAAACAAAATCATGAGTTGGGGGTTAGGAGTGACACATTTTGTGGGTTAAGTGAGGTTAGTGCTGTTTACATGGTATTCCACAGCAGGCATTTTTGTGGAAAGCATGATAACCATTTTAATCATGATGTGTTTTTTATTTGCTTGATATAAACACTTTTAAACACAGAGTAAAGCATTTATATTTTTCCTTTGTATTTTTTAAGTTATCTAACCTCCAGGTCCCACATGCATCTGAAACCCAACCTACACCTTCACCTCTAAGTCACAGTGAGTCTGTAAAATCTTGACTTGTGAGTCACGTCGATTCTTAAGAAAGTCAAACTTGACCATTACTTAATTAGTTGGGTAAGACACAGTAATTTATTATGCAGCAGATGTTAAATTGTTTTCCTGCTTTCAGTAAAGCTTGTCTGGAATCAAACAAACAAGAGAGTGACTCATTTGCTGACTAAGGCCTGCAGCTGTGTGAAGCATAAGCAGTTTTACAAGATTGATTAATTCTAATTCCTTCATCCTGATCTGACTGGCTTTTAACTCAGGTTTTACAGCAGATTCTTACAGTAGTGAATGGCATGAAAATGTAAGGTGTAGATGTGTGTGTGTGTGTGTGTGTGTGTGTGTGTGTGTGTGTGTGTGTGTCTCTGTTGCTGTTTGTAAGGCCAGAGAACGGTATACTTTACACAAAGCCCATGCCAGAAAGTTGTATAAACAGAACAGTGGCCACAATAGCTCCCCTGCCAAACACTGGGTTTCTCATCAGCCTCAGCCAACCACACACAAACACGAGTGCACAAACACACAAACACTCAGGGATAGGGAGACAATGTTAGAAAATAAATGCATAAAAATACAGGCGGACTAAAAAAATACACAAAAAAGGAAAATGCACTCTGTGAAAAAGAAAAAAACACACGTATGTACACACATGCGCTAACAAACTGACCTTGTGGCTCACATCCCATTACATTATAACAATGTGAGATGTAGCAGAGGCCGAGCAAATCACTGTCAGAGTGGATCCAAACTAAACATGAAACCACGTCTCCCTCTGACCTTCTGGAGAGCCATCCGAAAAACACACAAATATACACAGATCCAAATGTCAAAATGATCCAATCTATTCTCCATTTTGCACATACTGATTTAGACAAAATGGACCACAAACACCACAACGCTAACAGGAGAGAGCAGGTCCTACAGAGATGAGGGTTCTGAGTGAGGGATGGAGGGATTTCCCATAATGTGAGAAGTGAAATACGAGTTTAAGTGAGGGAGGTAGAGAAAGGGAGGATAAGGAAGAGGGAGCAGTTCAGGGCCTGATATCCATCCTGAAAGTTCTTGATATAGGAGAGAAGAGCAAGGAGGTGGAGGCTGGCCCACCTCCAACTTGACATTCATTCCACTGCGCCCTGGCTTGGAGATCAGAGTAAAAGTAAGGTTGGAGGCCCAGAGGCAAGGACTCAGGCCTGGGAGTTTCCTGAGAGAGCACGACCAGCGTCGGGTGTTTCCCTCTGGGCCTGACAGCTGGGAACAGTGGAGGTGTCTGGAGGTGGAGGTGAGGTGAAGCTAGGTCAGAGAGAGTCCATATCCTGCTCTGTTAACTTTTACTGTCTGGGGTTCTGGGGAGGGAGAACGGTTGACAAGTGTGTATTTCTACACGTGTGTATATGAGAGTGTGTTAGCTACATTAATTTTTTTCCTAGAGGAAAAATAAAGGCTGAGAAATGATTGAAACGTTGCACTGCCTATGCAGATGCTGCAGCTACACCTCCATGTCTTCTGATTGAGTCAAGACTGGTTTGACTGCTCATAGCTTAGATAGGGAGGGGGCATCTGTCCCAAGTGAACCCAGCTCTGCTTGTCAGCAGAGTAGGAGCTGACGTGGTGCCGGCCCTGCAATCTGCTCCATTTTTTGGACCTCCTGCTAGAGCTGGGGTCAAACAGTCAAATGCTAAAAGCCAAAAAATTACATGGTTGCCACTTTAAACCCAGAGGCCACCAGGGCGCCCCAACACTAGATATGTCTTGATGTGATCAATGTGTTTTTATCTGAGGAGTTTATAGTGTAGGTTGTTCAATCTAACAAAACCAGTAGCATGACTACTTCCAGTGAGGAGTAGCTTGTAGCTTCGCCAAAGCTACACTTTTGAAAGGTACAGTTTGGGTAATCATTTTACCATATGCCTTCATTTTCTCTTCCAGATTAGTTTGGCTAACCTGGGGAATTTGTTTACAACCTGTATGGTCGTGTTTTTGCCCGATCAGTCTATTCTCACTGTATTCCAGATTCTCAGTGATTAAGATGGTGAGTACAATGTTATTATTAAAGGCAGGAATGATAGAAACTATTTCCTGTTGATTGTACATTTTGAAATCTTAACTACTGGATTGTTTGTAAGTGTCTGTAGATGTTGTCATTAATGTCTGATATCAGTTTAAAACTGTTTGACTGCTGGTTGTGGTGTTTGGCTACTATTCTCTCTCACTTCCCCTGGCAAGCGCTGCTCTCTCTGTCTCTCTCTCTTGCTCTCTCTCTCTCTCTCTGTCTGTCTGTCTGTCTCCTCGTCTTTCTCTCTGACTTTGAGCAGTTGCAGGCTGCTCTCAGAGGAAGTGATGCAGCCCATCTGGGGTGGTCGTTAACATGCTCAGCGGAGAGCGAGCGTTTGGCAGGGGACACATGAAAACATCTTACACACTGAATCCACAGCAGAACCCAGGGGTGCATTATAATGGGGAAAATCATTTTGGGGGAAAACGTCTGGAAAGACAACAAAGCTGTGGGAAATGTTTCTGAGACAACCGCGAGACCACTTTATTTTCTTCTGGTTAGTTTCAGCAATCTGGGTTGGAATTGTTCAGGGGGAAAATCAAATCATTCATAAAGAATCATTTCTCAAATGTCTTTCCTTTGTCTGTGAAAATAAGTGGCTTCGATGTTTACTTGTCTCTCTTTTGCTGCCAGTTCTGTCCATCCACTTAAGCTCTGCACAGATGCACCCAGCATGACTTTTTTGGTACAGTAGCACTACGTCACTGGCCTGCAATAAAACGCCCTCAGACTTTTAACACCATCCCACAAGATCAAATGACATAGCGATGACCATTTTACACCGACAATTATAGAGGCACACATAATGTCATTCAGCTGACTACATCCAGTCAGACACTCCTGGAAAGGTGATGTATGATGAGGTCATACAAGCTAAAGTTTCCGTTGACTGGTATGCAGATTTATGCTTATTAAATGTGGGTTTGCCTACATAATGAACTCAGCAGTGTGTCACACTGGGTGCCGCTATCTGCCGTCATAAATCTATTGCCAGTCGTCTACTGTTGACCGCTGTGCCATGTTGCTCTCAAGGACAGGTGGTGATCTAATACAGTTTTTCAATCCAAACCCCATATTGAAATACATACACATGTACATATAAACAATATATAAGAATGCAGTTTTTAAAGAATAGTATTTTGGGAGAAGATTGATACCATATGTGTGCTGGGGATATTTAGCTGGAGCCAACAGCCAGTTAGCTTAACATAGGGACTGGAAACAAGAGGAAACAGGCTCTGTGGCTGGCTCTGTCCATCCCTCCAAAATCTGCATTGTAAGTTTACATGGAGACAGGTTTTATATTTCTGTGATGGATTTCCTATAACTACCACAGTAAGCAAGTGCATGGAAGTTCCTAAGAGCTCAATGGGACACAGTTATTTAATGAATATACTCTCTCATATATACAAATAATATATACAAAAAAATGTTTAATCAGTGTTTTCATGGTTTTGTTGTTTATGTCCACATAATGAATAAACATATAAGATTAACATACAGTATTACAGTTACAATCAGATAACAAAACACACATTCAGGAGCTGAAAAGAAAACCCACAACTAATAAATCTTTTAAATCAAGTTCTGTGCGAGCACACAGGTTTACTGTATATGAGGAAGATATCATTGTGGTTTGTTTCTGCCATTGCTGAGTAAATGCTCGGACAGTAATAATATACAGGCTGACTCCAACATGTCACAGATTTCAACCTCTTCACATCTGTTGATTACTGTTGGTGCTAAAACCAGCTAATAGGCACACCACTGTCAGCAACTGGATCAATGTGTTACGCTAGACTGCAGTGAATTGTAGGATACACTGAGCTCTGAATGTGACTCTGGAGTGATATCAGGAGAAGTGTACTTCAAGTGTGGGTCAAGTGCATGGTTTGAGTGCATATTTCAGACATGGGACACAATTGCCTACATGAATGTGCACTTAATTACTCCTTACTGCAAGTGTGGCTATTGGGACAGACCCAATAAACCTACTGTCACCTCTAAGGCTCACTAATTCATATATCAGGTTTTATTTGTCTAAACTGTACAGTAATAAAAGTGTATAAACCACAGTTCATCATTTTACAGAGGGTTACAACTATTTCTTGGTCCAGACCAGCTGCCAGGAAACCATCAGACATTACAGGAAGTTATTGGTCCAGGTCCTGTTGAACTATAGCTTTAATGTTTTTAATGTCTGTATCAAATGTGTAAGAATAAATTATGTATCTTTAATATTTTCTGTCTTTCTCTGAAACCTGTGAAATAAAGTGAATTGAATAACATTCTCACAAAGCCACTTACTCCTTAACTAAAAAAGATAAATTCTTTGCATCTAATACAAGGGGATAAGGGTTTATGTGCTTTCATATGAGTGTGTGGGGGTAAAAGAAGGCTAAATGATGCATATTAAAATGTAAAACAGGCTACAGTGTCTATTTATATGGGGGTAAAGCAGCTGTAACTGCTAGCTAAGTGATTCATTAATACCTCCATAGGAGCAGCACTGTCTTAGCCCAGGGGAGTGCAGTAAATGTAACATAAGCAAGTGTGTGTCCACACACCCGCATCAACACATACACACACACATTCTCATTTCACAGGAGACACATTTGGAGGTGTACAAATTAACCTCAAACTATCATTAGTCTCAAAGAGCACATTTGCACTGTGCTACAGAGAGCACTTGCTGATTAATTTGTTCCCTCTGTCAGAGTAAAATATATAGGTAAACACTAAAGAGCGAGGCTGTGGGCGGCAGAGCTGGTAGACCAAGAAGAATCATACTCCATACTGTGTACTCCCAGAGGAACCCGGTCGAGGCCAACATTAATGGGCCAAGTTATCAGTGTCTACTAATGGCTAACACTGCTACTAGTGAGGATGTTAAGAGGCATGCAGTAACTTCCTGCCCATATTCAGTGAATACACACACACACAACGTACCACTGACACTTCTGCGGGAGAGGAGCTTTGATCGAACGCTGTTGGTTCAGATTTCTGGACTAGGTGCAAGGTAGGTTGAGCTGTGGGCCCCCACTGACATTTATATGTCTATAATGGCAGCTGATCATGAGGAGTTCCATTTATGCCTGGTATTACAATAAATTCTTATTCTAATTCTGCCTGCAATGTCTTTGGATCCCAATATACCTACTAGGTAGGTAAAGGGAAGAGAAGATTCATCAACAGATCTCAGGTCAGAGGAAGAAATGCTGCCATATGGGCTCTTCTTATTTTTCCAATCTGAAGGACGGGGTCATCTGTATGTTTTCCTAGGCTTGCTTGAGATAGCAAGCTTTCATTAAGGAGAAGTTCACATGTTTTAAGGTCTATCTTAAAACAATACTGACCCTGCATTGACAGCATTGAAAGGGTAGCTCTAAGTGTTCCGCCTTTTCATATAGCCTGCAAAGAAAGTGATTTTGATGCAAGTGATGACAGGATAAAATCTACAGTCCTCCTTTTGTGTAAAGAAGAATTCTTAAGTTTAGCTGAGGCAAATCCAGTCTTACAAACATACAAACCTTCTTAGAGCTTATACAGACAGTGTTTCTTTGCTGAGCTGCAGTGGAGTGCCAGTGACACAAAGCATGAATTTGGTTGGGTAACTAGATACCCACTTTTCGCTTACTCTAATTGCTATAGCCTAATTTTACCTTCAGTTGAACCCAAGAAGTCATTTTTACGCAGAATGAGGACTGCTGATTTTGCTCTTCATAAAGATTACATTGAAATTGCTTTAACAAGGGATCTATAAGCATCCATATTGAAACAAACAAAAAATGTGGCCAAGTTATACAGATTGAATTTATGCCAGGTTTAGATCCAATCACAATGCAAGCCAGACCATCTCCATATGTGCTGACTGGACATTGTTCTTTTTTAAAGTTTTCTTGTCCAGATGAAATACCCAGGTACAGATTTCATGTTATGCTGTGCCATATTTAAACTGGATCTCTTTATATATTGTAATAATAATAATCTAATAATAATCATCATCATCAGGTACAGTACCCATACCATATAGGGCACCTTCATTACATTTTGCCCAGGGACACAGAAACCAATCATTAGTCCTGTGATGGAACATCAGCTCACCCAGTGTGCCACTTACTGAGTAATTTACGTAGACAAAAAGATATGTATTTAGGAGTGCACCATGCTCCCTGAATACTTATTTTCTAAATAAGCTTCAATCATCAATCAATTATGACCAACATGAACACAAAATCTTCTGCCAAAGTCAAAGCATTTTTGATTGTTTCGTTTTGGGGCTCTTCTAACTGGTTTGAAATGGGCAGGCTAAGTTGGACAAAATACACACTTCAGTGCTATAATCACAATTTAGCATTTTAATCAAAAAGTCATGACCACTGCAAAGTGGTTGCATATTGCCATGTCACTGTCAATCAAATCAAACCACATAGATATTTAATGTTATGGAGAAATGCTTTTTCAGGGGTTTTTCAGTGTGTAACGTGTTTTAGTCATAGCTAAGAAATATGATTAGTCATATCTCCACAAATTAATTGCCTCACAATGAACCCTCTAGGCCCCAATGGTCTGGAAAGCCATTAACCTGCTTTTCTGTGTCGGTAATTCAGCCTTGACCAGGTGGGATAGAACAGGTGGGGAACAAACATAAACACATGTACAAAACGCACACCCTCTCATACCCACACAGCCTGCCTACAAAGTTTTCCAGCCAGGACGAACAATCTGAAGGAGAAAATCCTCCTCTCCTCTCTTGCTTTGTGCTGTCCTGTCCAATTTTCTTCTTTATTTTTCCCCCTGAACATCAGGCCCAACATTTCTATGCCACACTGGCTTAAACAGAAGAAATGGAGAGGAAAAACTTCAACCTTAATTTGCCACTTAGGCTGTGTCAAATATCCTCAGCCAAATCCTTTCCTTTTTTCCCCTGCACCAGCGTCCACTCCCAGCTGCCTCCCCAAATGGCTCGGTATCATTTAGTAAATCCATATTAAAGCTAGAATTAGTCTGTCTCCATTTCAAGCAGGAACATGACAATTTGAATTAAATCATCGCCAGGCCTTCTCCCATTCTCACTCACTTTCCCCAAATGTCTTTGTTGGGTTTTTTTCTCTGTGTTTATTAGTTTCTGCACACACCCTGCACCCCCACTCGCTTCACCACGTGGTTTGATAATCTGCTTAAAAACCTCTGGGCTGTGCTGTCTTTGCAGTGTGACCAGCCATGGCCAAACGCACCGAGACAAGGGAGAAGGGGGCGAAGAGAGACTAACTGGGGTGTCTGAAATGAATCTGGATTTGTGCAGGGAGGGGAGAGCAGATAGATTTCCATTTAAATACGTCTCACTCACAGGATTTGGCAGGTTGTTCCCATGGCAACAGTGGCCCATCTCCGGATTGTGTGCATGTGTATGCTTTGCTGCATGTGTGTGCGTGAGTCGTGACCTCTTAGCTTGACATCTTTTGCCGGTTAGTTTCGCTGCAGAGGCCGAGGCCGACCAGTCGTTCTCATTTTGGAGGAGATTTTGCTGCTGCTCTCCTCCTCTACATTAAACATTACTTCTGCTCTGCTGAGCGCTGTGGTCTTCTCTGAAATACTTACTACTCTGCAGTTAAAACAAGTTCTCTACTGCTCTCAGTTTTGACTATACCTGTCAAATACCTGGAATTCAAACATACAATATGGTATCAGGTCATTGATTTGACCTGACAAGCATGAATAAAAGCAGTATTGTTAGAGAGTGAACACTGCACATACTGAATACATAGATGTGTACACAGAGGAATGGACATATGGATGACAAATGCACTTGTATATACTTCATACTGTATACTAATAACACATGACTAAATGCAATTGTCAGTTTTAGAATATTGCACATTCACAAAAATGTTAATAAAAACCTGTGAGATTCACAGAAATATACTAATATTTGTTTATGGTACATTTTCTTTCTTACATTTATCCTTTTGTTTAGTCATGATGGAATATCACTGCTCCTGCAAATTGTTTCTGTTTTTCTCCAAACAAAGCACAAAGATAAAGTTGTCACTTGCTGTGCAGCAGAGGATTATTCTATCCCAGGAAATCCCAGCAGACACTGAGCATTTTAGTGGAAAATGTAAATGCTTTCATGAACTAGCTACAAGCTGAATATCTGTGTCATAACATTTGTTGGAGACTATAAGTAGCTGAATAATCAGTTTAATGTTTAGATAGTATCACATTCCCCCCTGACCTTAACCAAGTAGTTTTTGTGCCTAAACCCAGACCTTAACCACAGTCATAGCAAATGAGATAACAGTGGTATGAGTCATTTTTGTTAAGATCATATGCATTTTGGAAGGCAATGTCATCCTGTTAATAGGGACGTTAGAACATAAAGCACTCATCACAAAGCCCTCGGCTTTGTTTTAGAAGGTAATTACAAATGTCTATTTTGTTAATTGGAACACTTCTTGTGTAAGATGTCTGTGTAAAAGAGACATCTAGAGTAAAAGGCAAATGAAAAATCTGCAGTGTGATCATGCCACAACAATCCCTCATTTGAATATCATATTTGGAGCAGATTATGCACATTCCAGAAATAACGACCCAGTCCAACAGATGTCGGCGCATGTAACAGAAATTGACCTGGCTTATTCACAACCCTGACTGAAAAGACTAAACCAGCCATGCGCTGATCAGCTCAGCCATGACGTCTCTTAAATCCACGGCTGCAAAATCATGAGACACTGCAACAAGGGCAGGCAGGCAGGAGGGAGGGCAAGGGGGGGTGGGAAACACTCTGATAAAGGCACCAAAATGGAAGCCGCGTGCACAAGCTAAATGGATTACTTCCCCTCAAATTGAGAGATCATTGTGTGTCAGGAAACTGGGACCCCATGCTGGCTTTCGGGCCAGGGGGAAACCATCCAAAAACACTATTGAGCTCTTATCCCTTACACCACTCATTACAGAAAAACGTAATGACGTTATTTTATCTTGCTAAGAAATGCATTACTGCTCAACACAGAGTAAATGCCTCTCTGTATCCATGATTCTGCAATTGGATACGCACAGTCTACTATGTGATACGAGGTCATTGTTTGTCTTTCCACCACTTTCTTTCTAATATTACATCATCTGAGCTGACAGCAGCCTCTGTTATTCAATCCACGTCTAGTCCACCTCAGGTGATTGGCAGCTACGGGCATCACGGGAAACAATGGGGCTCCAGATAAACTGTGTATGTCCTCAGAGGTCACAGGGTCAGATTGAGGGCCACCTGTGCAGGCTGGGTGTGCCATTTTAGTGCTCAGCCCCGACACACACATGCTCATGCAGCGGCACTGAATGACATGGTTCTCTTCCTCCCTGGAATGGCAGCAGACAGCGGTAAATTAAAAAGCTCTTTTCCTGGTGGCCTCGTGGTGACTGTTACCTCCACAGCAGGGCTTACACAGGTGAGTGTATTTAACCCACCCTCTTCCCCTCATCATGACACACACAGTCATACCCTGCCCTGTGGGGCGAGGGCTACACGGGCCAATGGGTCCCTTCTGAAAATGATACCCTGTCCACCGTGCCCCCTTCAGGGCATCCTGCCTGGGCATCCATGGGCAATGGCAAGGAAACTGTGAGTGTGTGTGTGTGTGTGCTAAGTCTTGTGTGTGTGACCTGGGTGTGGGAGGATTGTAGTAGAAATGACCAGTGTGAAAAGGAGAGCAGAGTGTCTCTATTTCTGAGTGTGTTTGTGTGAGTGTGTAGTAATCATTGGTGTCTGCTCATGCAAGCATCCATATGGGATGTGTGTGCTTATAGAATTTGTCTTTGTTTGCATGCTCAAGGAAATCTATTCAAGCATGCATCCATATGCCCTGTGTGTGAGTCTACGTGTGTGTGTGTGTGTGGCTGTGGCAACGGCAATGACTGGCGCCGTAATGGCGGCATGCGCGTGTGGCGGCAGTGTGTGTGGCGGCAATATTAAGTGTGTGTGTGTGTGTGTGTGTGTGTGTGTGTGTGTGTGTGTGTGTAATATTAATAATAATATGTAATGTGTAATAATA
>BRZM01000199.1:24971-112289 GCA_033238685.1 Lates japonicus | reverse complement strand
ATTAATGAAAGGAGAGTGATGTCTCTATTTCTAGTGTGTTTATTGGTGTAATCATTGGTGTCTGCTCTGACATCCACATATGGATGTGTGTACTATAGAATTTGTCTTTGTGCATGCTCAAGGAAATCTATTCAAGCATGCATCCATATGTGCTGTGTGTGAGTGTGTGTGCCTGTGTGTAATGGTGGGTTTTAGGCTGTCAGAATAGCTGTGTAATGGTGCGTGGTCCCTCTTGATAAGTCTTACAGTTGTGACCGTGCCCCCGTCCTCTTATCTCCAGAGGACAATGTTGCACTCAGAGCAGCTGCCGTCACAAGCACAACACACACCACCTCACAGAGTCCTGCCGCTTCACAGGCTCACATTCATCTCTACACACTCAACTTCACAGAGACATGCAGAGGCACACACACACAAACACACTGATTTTTACAAGCAGAGAAAAGTATGCACACATTCATATGTAGTCTCATAAGCGCACACAGCCCAACGCTCCAATGCAACAAACACACACATGCATTCTATCACAGAACACACACCATCCTCAGAGTCTAAACAACTTAGTTCTTATCTCTCCAACTCTTTCTGACTTCAAATTACTGCGTCATTATCTGGTACTCGCCTCCTTAAACGGTAATAATTGATAAAATGAGATTGATTAAGCATGCTATTAGTGCAGGATAATTGGCTTGATAATGAGCAGATTGCCTGCTAATTGCTGAACAGATAATAAGCCTCAAATTTGCCTCAGGCGAAAACAGTGAAATAGCAGATATGCACTCTGTGAAAATTATCAAACTGCAGGGAAATGTGGCCAGATATTGGCTATAGATTACTATTCAGCCTTTCAACTACCCAGCTCTGAATGGATATATACTAGTGTGGTGCTTATTCCAGCCACTGGAGTGAGTCACAATTTTATGTGTTACAATGAGGAGCAAGAATGAAAAGATATCTCTACCAAACATTTTCATGGCTCATTCACATCAGGAAGCATTAGCTCACAGTTTTCTCTTTACAGACTGTACCCTGGAAAGTTGCGAAAGCATGTTTTTGCTTCAGGCAGGTAATGTTTCAAGTTTGCCATGTGGAAGATAACTGGCAGTTCTCCCCTGAGATGTAAACATAAGCCCCTCCTACAGTACACCTGATCAGATAAACCTGGAACACGGAACTGGTACCGGAACCTAAGGTCAGTAACATCAGGGTTATTTGGCAAAAAAAAAAGTTCAACTTCTTTTTGCTCCAGTACAATATGGCATTATTTAGATAGGTGCTGGGGTGACTGTTAAAATATGTGAAGCTCACATTGCTGGTAGATTACTTTGTAACATTGATAAAGGTGCTATATGTACGTTTTTGCTATCGCTACATTGGTTGCTTGCCAAGAGATTCAGCCATTATTGCGTTTAAATGACAAGAGGATAGAATACACTCTTTGTGCAGTGCTGCTTCTTCATCCTCTCATGTTGCACCGAGGGCAGACTGGATGCTACAGTGATTCACTATCACAAAGTGGTTTAAAGAGACAGGTTGAGCTGGACAGGCAACATACTAACTTCAGTAGAAGAAAAGAAGTGATAGAAATAGAAGCAAAATAGGAGTTGCTTTCCACAACTAGAGACAGCTCTTGGTGAGTAAAGGAATGAAGGCTGATGCTGAACTTGTTTTAGACTGGTAAGTAAGCAGCTGTTTATGCTAATGTTGGCTATGACGTGATTGTAAAAACTTACAAACAGCACCTTTAATGTCCATTGTTTACCTAAGATTAATCACAAAGAAAGTGATTGTCACAGTTATACCTTTTGAGGGGCAGGTTTCATCAAAGCAGTTTTCAAGCACTGTTACATGCAAATCACAAACAGTTCCAGCATTCAGAATTCTACAGTCCTCTCACATGTTCATGCATGAGTTCCAAACTTGTGTTGCAATTTTCATTTCAGACCCCAGAGTCATAAAATCCTTTCTCGTTGTATTATGAAGTTCTGTGCAGTATGTTGGCATCTGATAAGCCTTCAAAGTCATGGATCTGTTGCTCAAACCAGACCTGCTTCAGTTTATTTTATCATCTCATTGGTGCCTGTTGTGACATGCCCTCGCTATACCTTTGGTGAAAAGTCAACAGCAAGGCAGCCCTGTGTGGCCTTACCCATCCAAAGAATAAATTTGATAAGTTTTATTCTAGATCAAACACACTTAGTATAAATAGTTTTTCACATGAATTAGGAGTTTAGAAAGGTGGCACCACCTAAACTGCTCCTCAAACTTTCCTGATTGGTTGGCTTCCAGCTTCTGGGCTCAATCCATTCTCAATGGTTGTTTGTCTTTTCCAGACTAATATCTTGTAGAGAAAACTGAGCTTGTGGGATTTAGGCTGGCTTTGCAGGACTAAATTTATCATGAATGTTCCCCCTAAACTGATCACTTTGTTCCCAGAAATTTGGTCTGTATGTAAATATGTTCAGTAAGTTTTGGAAGCATCAAAATAGTAACTGCAGGGGACTTTGCTTAGAATTTAGTGAACTGATGCCTATGCATCAATTCACTCATCTTTTTTCTCCATTTCCTTTCTCTGCTTCTTTTTTCCCCCTTCCCATCTATAGGAGGTGTCTTTCAGCATCCCTGTCAATATGCTGGTCATCAATGGTCCACTGTCCTCCTGCCTGGGCCTCTGTTTGCCTTAGGGCTTCCCCCCTTCGAGCAGCCTCCCTTTGTGTAAGAGAAACACAGGGAAAGAAAGCAAAGATGACAGGGGGGTGGGGGGGGGGAGCACAGGGAGAGTTTTGGTAAACAGAGGCCTGTCACAGCTCAGTGGGAGATGCTATAGCCACTGCCTCCTCCGCTGCCACCGGGGAGATTTTTAATCGTGGGGGCGTCTTAAAGAGCCAATTAGACAAAGGAGGGTTTTGTCCAGAGCGGTCTGGACATTGACAAACAACTGTGTGAGAACTGAGGGGTGTTTGGGGTGGCTGAGAGGGGGTCTGTTATGGTCAAGAGCTGTCTGATTAATGCCTGTTTGTATACTGTACTGACAGATGGGTTTGGTAGTCTCGAAGAGCCCTGGTGAGAATGTTTGGGTAGGAGTCACCTATAGAAAAATAATGAATATTTCAGGCTTGAGGGAATGCCATGCTCTGTTTTGGTATCAGGTGAGGAGCAGAAGGTTTGTGAACTCATACAGCCATCATCCAGCTTTATTAGCCATGGCATTTCCAAGTTGCTAAGAAAATAGGGCACTTGTTCCAGGTATATCTGACTTAAAACAGGATAATGTGAGGTTGGAGTTGCTCAGAGCTCATCAGTGCATACAGTAAGAGGAAGAGGATGTCAGATGTCCTAGTCTGGATTCCAGGCGTGTTCCCAGACACCAGGCCACTGTGGCCGACTCAAGTCTCCGCTGTCATTAACCTACATCGCTCTAAATTACCTCCTATTCCCAATGAGGGGAGAAAGAGAGGTGTGGGGGTGCAGAAGGAAGAAAGAAAGAAAGAAAGAAAGGAAGAAGGAAAGAAGAAAACAGAGGACAAAGGCAAATAGGTAGAGGAAGTAACACTGACAGGAAATTCAGGAGGTGCAGGCGGGAGAAAGGAGCTTAGGATAGATGAGGACAGTGATGGAACGTGACAAGGAAGGAAAAAAAGGAATGAATGAAAGAGGTAAGGTCTAAACCATTAGGAAATGAAAACCCAGCATAAAACTTTGTCATATTTTGTCACCGGATCCTGCATTAAATGTGAAAAGTGTGATTTATTAGTGTTGTGTTTTCAGCATGAAAATGTAATTCATTGGATTGTAAATACTGGGGCTGCCTGTGTGTGTCATTTTCACGACATTTGGGAGTTCTGCCTTTTAATTAAAATGCTGGAGAGGGAGACAGAGACAGTGTGTCCTTGTGTGTGTTTCCATTTGTATGTGACTGTTCTGTACATGCGCACATTTCTATGACAAATGTGTGTGTGTGTGCGCAGACGCTCTGTCATGTTTTTATCAAGTATAATTAATGTGGTGTTCTATTGGCTACCATGCTCAAACTGTGCACGAGTAGTTTCACCACTATGGTCACACATACACACATGCACAGTACAAAGAAAGAAAAAGAGACAGACAGATAGAGTTGACTAGACTGAGAGAAAAACACACTCACACACTCCACTGCCTCAATTACCAAGCAGAAAGGAACGAAAATGATTATTGAATTCCAAGACAATTGCAACTGAGGCAACCAGTAATAAGTAATGGGCATGTTGTGCAAATTGATTATGGGGGAGAAATGGCCATGAAATTGAAAAACAACAGTAATCAGAGAACACAAAAAGCTGCAACAAAAAGGGGGCCTGTTAAAAGACAAAAAAAGGAGAGGAAAGGTAGAGATAGTCCAGGGGCAGTGAGTGAGTGATTGGCAGCTATTGACACGGTGATTGGCAGGTAATGAATGGGCCCATACACCTGAGGCCTCTGGGCAAGTGGGCAGGGGCAAGAGCATCTCAGGTGACCCTGTGAAGTGGGAGAGAAAGATTCCAACTGTGATATACGTCACTCAGACACTGACCACACATGAGGGGTCACAAATGCTCACACACTCTGGTCTACTCATGCATGCTGCATGTCAGTTTGACCCATTTCCTCTTTTGAGCTGCCTGAAATACTGGTTAGTCTGTTCTTTTCCTCCCTTTGACTTGCTCTCATTTAGAGTCATGACCTTATGTGTAAAATGTGGACGCACTGATGTGTTGTGGAATGTCCATACTGAATCTGTATTCTGTTTGGACATTGTTTGTAATTTTCATTTGTGTACTGTACATGAACAGTGCAGATTGGCCTGTCAGTGTAAAAATGAGTTGTCCCACATTTTTTTGCTGCAACAAATTTAGCCAAGATCTCTCTCGCTCTCTCTCTCTCTCTCTCTCTCTCTCTCTCACACGCACACACACACACACATTTCTTGGCAGTTTTTGTGGTGTGGTGGGAGTGTGGTGGGAGTATTGTCCTGCTGGGGGAGGTCCTTGCCATTGGGGAGTGTTGTTGTCATAAGGGTGTGTGTGCTTGGTCTACAACAATGTTTAGGTGGGTGGTATGTGTCAAAGTACCATCCAGATAAATGCCAGGACTCCCACTTTCCCAGCAGAGCATTATATTGTAAGGAAATGATCAATGTAGTGTTGTGGCTGATTGGTGTATATGTATATTCAACTATTGACTGACAAAGTCATTATAAACTTTTTCTGATTTTAACTGATTCTTTATCAGTCTTTAGTTTGAGAACTAAGGGTTAAATCTTTTTTTAATCAAAAACTTTTTCCTTAAATGTGTTTATATCATTGTAAATTGAATGTCTTTCGGTTTTAAACTGGAGACAAAACAAGCCATTTTAAGATGTTACCATGTACTTTGAGAAACTGGGACTGGGATTTTTCACACAGAATTATGAACTGATTAATCGAGAAAACTGGCCAGAAAACAATCAATTGCAGTTATGTTGTTACTTTTTGATGCTTTTCCCTCACATGGGGCACAGATGTTTTATGAGCAGGGCGAAGGACTCTGGATTACTTTGGATTTTTTCTTTCTTTTTTTTTTCCCAACAATGGAAGAGTGCCAAGTAGATTAGTTCAATTTCAAAGGTTTGTATCACATTTGAAAACTGTTGGAAACAAGTACAAGTGATAGTTAAAGAACAGATGTGACGTCTTTTGTTACTGTTACTCTCTTGCGCTGCCAGTTTGTACTGAAATGGGATACGAGTTACAACCAAATGGATATAAACAGTTATCAGAATCTGATATGAGCAGCATGTGGAAATGAACACGGCCTGCAGCGTGAACACAGCCTCAGTGCGTATCTCTGAACACATGGGAAGGATTCATCGACAGAATACACCCAGACATAACATACACTTGCACATGTGAATAGCAAATCAGACACAGTTTTGAAACTTTATATTCAAACAAATTTTAGTGTTTTATACGAGCAGCACAATCTTCATATCTCCCCACCTGTTTGGAAGTCTGTCCATGCTGCTGGACTTATATGAACATACGGCTAAATGTGCTATGAAGCACATGTTTGTCAGAGCTTCAAGAGCCTGGGATGCCTCAAAGCTAGCAAACACCCCTCTGGAGGATAACTCCATATCCTTACATCTCTTTCCCTACAAACAGTATCCTCCAAAACAACTCCTCATCCTTATCCTTCCCTCCTTCCCCTTCCTTTCACTCATAGATGCAAATGAAAAACAGTTCTAACCCCTACGCCGGTTCTAACGTTACACTGAAGTTCTTTCAACCTCCCCTGCTGGCGTTTTGTTCCTGGCTAGCAAGGGAACTCAGCAGGACAACTTTTCTTACTAATGCTCAGTAGTTAGCTCCTGCTGAGGGTTTGGGGAAAACTAATTTGTGTTTTGCTAAGTGTAGTGGGCCAGATTTTCGTTTGCGCGTGGTTCAAACAGAGGTAGAAATGCAAAGACAAAAAAGACCATGCTGAGGAAGAATGATTTCAAAATGGCATCGATGTGCACACACACACGCAAAAGTCAGAATTTATGTTTGACTGCCCCCCTATATCAGCTTCACAGAGCCATAACAAAAAACAGGCAGCCATCCTCTCAGCTGTATATAAGAAAACAGGCGCCTGTGTCTGTGCTATTACTCATATATCACACAGCATATGTGCATAAAATAGCAATACCAGCGCCCTAGTGAAGAAAAAAAAGAACTTTACAACAAGGTTGACAGGAATTTTTCAAACAGGGCAACACACAAAAAGGCCCAAGTGTCCTGAATCAGTCACATAAATGAATTTGTAAGATATTTGGCACACAGGTGGAGGTGTATGTGTGGGTGGTGTATTACAAACTCTTATTGGGACTGTTCTCTAAAAAGGGGGTCATTGGAGCTGACAGTTGGGGTCTGTAAAAAGTCCATAAGGAAATGAAGAGCTGGGAGGAGGGATTTCCTCTTGATAGGTGACTGTTTGGCAAACAAACCTGCTGTAAAAGCAGTCATAAATCATGACTGGGGGCGGCTTGACAGCACACTGTACACACTATACAGCCACAGTGCGACTCACCTGGTGCTTAAGTATAGGGTGATGAGGACAAGTGTGATGGGAGAGACAGGTAGGGAGAGATAAAGAGAGGGGGAAAAGAAATACACAGGAAAAGATGAAAGGAAGATCAGGACAAGGAAGGGCAGACAGAAACATGAAAAAGTCTATAAGGATACCAGTGTTAGAGGGCAAACAGGCAGAGGAGACAACTACAAAAAACAACAGGCAGCAAGTTTGATTGAGGAATGTGGTAGAGTCAGGGTGAGAGAGAATTAAAGGAGTGAGAGGACAGCAAAGGGAGGAAGGGGAGGGAGTGATTGATGAAAACCCTGAGTTACAGGCCCTTGGAGGAGGACGGCACACCTCACTTCATCACAATCACGCACACACACACACACACGTTTTTGTCAATGCCAGACTCCTGAGAACACCCTTGACACTCTTTGATCCCACACACACCTCAAAAATCAGTCATCTGTTGGCCAAAGGCATCCAGGTCCATGAGTCTCTATTCACAGACTGACCCCAGACTAAGCCCCCGTCCTCACATACACAGCCCCCGACGTCAGAAAACTGAGGTGTTGTCAAAACGATTTGGTCACTATGATCATATCATGCCATGCTAAAATTACTCTCCAATCATGGTGCTTAAACATCATGTGCCAACTATGCTGGCCCCACACTAGAGGATAATTGGGCAGATTTTGGATCTGATTCGCACCTCCCAACAATTGTGAGGGCATTCCTGGTTCAGTGGCTGGTCTGGACTGATTATCTGTTCAAATGATGCCATAGTGAGAGAAACAAAACATAATCTTAATGTTACAGACTGAATTAAAGTCTCCCTGATGTATAAATCCTGTAGTGTTAAAGGAACTGCAATGGAATATTGAGCAGAAACCGAGAGGAAACGAGAGCAAGCTGACCAGGAAGCATCACCAGCCTACTTTATGGTGCGTGCTTGTGTAGAACAGAAACATGGCTGCCAACAGCATGAACAGCAGTTTGATGTTTTTCTCCCCAGCAACTGACAGCAACCTTTGTACAAGCCCAGGGCACAGTGATATTAATATGGAATGGCATCTCCATGGCAGTGGAAAGTCAGACAATGTATAAAACTGACTGCATTTCTAATGATCGCAGGTTTCACTCTCCTATCCACCTGTGAACATATAAAGTTAGCTTGTAGCAGTAGCTTGCGTTATTTCTAAACTCACCTCCAGCTCGCACTGCAAAATGTATAAACCATGTCAATTCTGTCTTCTCAGCTATGACTTCATCCACAGATTTTTTTATTATACTTTGTTTTTCAGTGCAAAACATAGCACACACCAGTGCAACCAGCTGACAAGGACAGTCTGCCTCCATGTTTGTTTGAGATCCCAAGTCCCTTGAAATCATTTTATATGAAAGGCAGGTGTGTGGTCCTGCATCTTGACTGAATTATTACAATAGAATAGAACAGAACATGAAGGCTGCTGAGTCTCTGTGAGCATTTCTTGAATATGCTATGTGTTTTCAGAGAAGCTCACCCAGAGGTCAAAAAACTGTGCCAAGATATTTAAAGCTTTCTACAGTTTCAAAATAGGTGGGGGCGTGTTGTCGGCCTGTCCAGCAACTGTATCTAGGTGTGAATGCTGTGAGGCAAAAAACTGTCCATAACAGTGTGAGATTCATTGTAGCAACAAAGTGGGAGGCTGAAGTATTGTTTCAGATGAGAGTAGTCCACATCAGACAGGAGATATGCTCAGAGTAAATAACAGAACAAGCACAAAGTCTCAAGCAAACACACTGTGGTGAGCACAGGGTCAGGAGCTGCACCTGCTCAGCTTTTACTCAACTCAAACCATGTCAGTAACCTTTCTGACTCACAGATATCCTGCACTTTTTCTAATAACATGGACTCACGTGAAGAGATATTGTCTCATCCAGAATATTTAAAATGAACCTTGGATTTTGATATAAATCAGATTCACCTTGTCAAGCAGGAATAGTAAGTCATGTCTGTTGCCATGTTAGTATTGTTTATGAGTTTAACCTCTAATTCACATATTTCTAAAGGGCAGCTGAAGGCAAAATTAAATTGTTAGGTTGACTGACACAATTTAAGCACAATACAATAAGTCTATTGCTGTGTGCTATGTTAACAATTCAGAATGTCCTGAAGCAAAACTGGCAGAGAGTAGAAAGATGGATTCATCACAGGTGATAAATTCATGAGCCTACCTGCTGCACATGCACAATTGGAGCCAGCCTGACCGCTCTAATGCAAGATCAAACAGCATCAGACATCTTTATCTTTTAAATTTGGTGTAGATTGCCCACAGGTCGACTGGTACACAGGGAAAGCCCTCTGTCTTTAATTGGTGGTAGACAGCAATAATATAACATGACATAACATAAAATGACCATAAAATATATACCAAGGTGGATCAGATGACCGAGTAGAGCATGTAACATTACAAAGACACACGTATATTGGTGCAAAGCAAGTTTGGAAAATCCACTTGCAATGGTGACTTGTGGATTGATTTGCCTATCAGACAGGGACAATGCCTCAGTGTATAGACGCAAACCTGCAGACATGTACACTGTTTGCTGATGTTCCACATCAAACAGTGTCTGCAGACAGGTAATGCATGTGCAAAAAACACTAAAAAGGAGAGCGAAAGCATGAAGGAGAGAACGCATTGGAGGTAAACAGTATGTGGGCTTTGATGTTGTTTGATGTCTGACGCATATTGCCCCATTCTCTTTATTAGAGAGGAGAGGGGTGGAGGCCGAGGCAGGGAGGGAGATGAAGAGACAGACAACATGAAAGCATCATTAGACAGTGGTGGATTTAACCTCTCACAAAAGGCATATCCACCAACACAAATCAATGCCAGCAGATGTGAATGCCACACACTATTGTGCCTTTGGTGATGAAAAAGATGCCTCCTCTATCTGCTCACACGCCATCCCCTCTTGCCACCCTGAAACATCAACAATCCACATGTGATTATTTGACAAACTCATCTGTGTGGTGTTTAAATTGCGTTTCAAATCTAATCTAGTGCAATAGCTATGAAGCAAGTCACAGTATGGATGTACCTTAACAGCAAAAGAGCAGCACTCAGAACTGTGAAGCTGCTGGAACGCATTTTCCTAACCTTCACCCAGAAATCACTTGCAAAACACTGGATAGCCCCCTCCTCCTAGAAGACACACACACATACACACACACACACATATACACACACACACACTCAGACACATATGCACACAGTGACCCTTTGATCCCGGTGTCAATCCATCTGTTAACAGACCCAGTTGACCTCTACCTGACTGTTGACGCATACACAAGCCCAAAGATTCTCAAGCCACTGACTGTGCCCTCTTCCTTCTTCACACACATACAAACACACACGCGCACACACACACACACAGACAGACATACACACACACCACATACACACACACATATGCTCACATACAGTATATTGGTACAGTGTAGGATTAGAGGGGTGTTAGTGATGTAGAACATTCCTGGCCTGTATTCTAAAATAAGGGACCTCTGGCCTGAACCATAATCCTCTATAGGCTTTCTACTCAGGCCTTCTAAGCATTAAGCTCACTGAGGTTTTGGCTAAACTGACTGTATTGTACTGTATGGGGATCTAATGGTGGGAAGTGTATTATGGTAATCCAAGTGCCATACTGATGATGAAACCAGGACCAAGACCACAATTAGAGTAAGGGAGAGAGTGGGCAAACAATGATTGTGCATGCACGCACACACACACACACACACACACACACACACAAACACACAAACACAAAGAACTTCCAAATTTATGCACAAATGTATGGCATGGAGTGTAGATATGACTGAATTTATATAACTGGATGACTGGGACGGCCTGAATAAATTTTACTTTGTTTTTTCTTTATTTATTATTTGACATGAAGTATTTGCTGAGTCTGCTTTGTTACTGACATTTCCCTAAATACTTACTCAATATGATTCTGACACACTGAAATAACAGATTTATTATTTTTCTCTATTTTATTTTCCACAAGCTTCCTCCACAGTCTGAAGGTCCTAGGTAAAAACTATCAAGCTGATAATCTTAAATTATTGATAAAATATTAATGAACATTTAACAGCCTCTCACTGTTTTTTTTTTTTACACTACTCTTGGTTTATTAGAAATACAAAGTTGGTGATGGAGGTTAGAATCCATGTATTTTGTCAACCTGGACATCAGAATTCTGAGTTAGTCGCCCTCTTACATTTACATTCACACACTCTAATTTTCACACATATATGCGAGTGTACTGCACCGTAGAGGCTGGCTGTTGTCAGAGAGAGAACTTGCAACACTAGCAGGTTGAGGTGAACAAAACACAGTAGAACTTGATAATAATAATAAAAAAAGAGGATTTCAATCAGGTTTATTTTAGCTGATACAATACATCAAAATATGACCTTATCAAGCATCGATTTTTAGGATTGGCTCGGGACTAATCGGTCCAAAATTCATTCTGCAGCATGAGAATGATCCCAGATATTCAGCCAGAATCATAAAGAACTATTCTTAGAAACAAGAAGAACATGGAGTCCTGCAACAGATGGTATAGCCCCCACAGAGCCCTGATCTCAACATCATGGAGTCAGTCTGGGATTATATGAGGAGACAGAAGACTCTGAGAAAGAGTAAATCCACAGAACTGTGGCAACTTCTCCGAGATGCTTGGAACACCCTATCTGACAAGTACCTTGAAAAACTATACTTTAGTGCATCAAGGAGAATTGGTGCTGGCTTAGAGGGAAAGGTTGGTATTTAGTTAGATGGATAGTTTTGAATTTTAGTATCTATATTTGACCAAACCAGTTTGAGCAACCTGAATAAGTGACTGGAAGTTTTACATCCAAATTGACCTTTCTGAATCTGAGCAATCTTAGTCTGAGCAACTCAAAATTTCTCTCTGAGGTTGTGAACCCTAGAAAAAACATATTGGAAATAAAGTTTTTTAAAGAGCACAGTTTAAAATGGACTACTGAAAATTCCAGAGAGGGATTCCGACCACATGAATACAGATCAGTGGTTTTCAGAGTCAAATAGTTAAGTGCTCAGGTGCGAAGATTCAAATCTTTATAGCAGTAATTTGGTTCCATACAGATGCATATTATCAGTGGCACAGCACAACACTTCTGCACGCACACACCTCTTGACAGCCCCCCTGAGGCCTGCAAACTTTTTCTCCTCCTCCTTATCAGCAGCCGATTATCAGTGCCTACTGTATTGTTGCGGATGGGCACCCCATTCCAGGCCTAATAGGCTGCCTAAGTGATTTTGTCTTTGTCCTTTTGTGTCCTTGCCTTTCAATCAACCCCCACTGATTGCAATCTAGCCAACCAGGTGAGTGGATTCATCAGGAGAGTGACAATTGGCTGCTGAGATGGGGCAGATCCTTTATCTCAGTGGGACTTCCTGGATTAATTGAGATGGGTTAAGTGGAACAGGGGAGTGAAACATTGTGGGGGAGTTGAAGACTGCAGAATTAGAGGATGATGCTGATACAGGGGGTTTATTCAGAAGAAATGAGATGTCACATTTCAGCAGTTCTTAAAGAGGGGTCCTTGAAAAGGTTGGAGGGAGAGGAATAGTTGACTTTTATTTAGATTTTTTATTTAAGCTCCTAAGACCTGAGCGTTGATTTTGTATGCATTTAAAATTTTAGTACTCACTCTTTTTGAAATGATGAAAGCTGAAAAATCAAACATGAATGGTAATGCAAGCAACAAATGTTATGGGCATAAAAAACAAGTTTCAAACATAAAATTTGATTCAGTTTTGTTCCTCTTTGGTCTGGGCTGTAGAATGTGTTGACAGAGATTGCCACCATCCTGCTTTTACACTGTTGAGTGCATTGTGATTTTGTTAATACTAGATTGCACAAAAAAGTGTCAGCTAACAAGGACAACAGGTCTAAGTTTAGCTAAATGAAGAAGAAGGTGCAGCAAACCCAAAATGTAATGTCCTCGTATGAGGACGCAGGGACTCAGGAGGCTAATTTAAAATTCATTTACATAATTTCTTGAGAAATTAATTGTTATAATGATAGGTTTTTCCTTTTACCACACATCATCTCCACTTTCCCACTATGTCTGTTCTTTCCTACTCAAGACATTAATCTTTAAAAATGGGTCACAAATACTACTATATATATTTTTTTAATTTAGCATTTAAAAAAAATCCTTAATAATTTCCTAAAACAGCTGAGCACTCCAGTTTACAGTAAGGTAAATGTTGGACCCAACCAGAAACTCACCTGAACTTGATGAGGGTTAAAATAAGCAAGCCCCAATTTGAAAAAGCCTCAATCGCTGTTACACTCAATCCAAACACACTCAAAGACAATTGCACCTGAACCTGAACAGACCCTAAAACAGAAGGAAATGTGCGACTGTGCACAATTTCAGGATTTGGATAGACACACAATATTTGTTGTTAGGATCAAGTCATTCTATTTTCAAAATATAGCATATCACCAGAATTGTCCTTTAAATATGCATCAAGTGAGTTACTAAAATTTAATAATAAATCAAAAACAACCACTGTGGGTCCAGGGGGGAAACTCTTCAAAAGGTGGTCTATAGGGTCCAATTGATGATCTGTCACATAAAAATGTCAGATGCCTGTCACATAGGGTGGGAGAAGAGTAAATGCTCTGTGTGTGTGCATGTGTGTGTACCTAGAGAGTCAGCCTCGACAGCAGCAGCAGCAGCAGCAGAGGGAAGTGTGTTCTGAAATAGCGTGCAGAAAAGTCATTTCTAAACTCTCCTCTCCCCTATGTGGCCTGTTTGCCCTTAGGCTCAGCATGGCCTGGCATTTACATACTGTTCAGCACGTGCTCTGGGACACAGTCCTAGGTACAGAAACACACACACACTCACACACCCATGCAAACACGCCACAGTATATTCATCATGGGAAATAAAAGCTTCCACATCTGCCACAGCACACACACATTCAAGTATGCTGCCATAGATAGATCTGGGGAAATAAGCCTATGCACATCTGCTGACACTCACACACACAACATACACACACAAAGTCTAAACAGACAAACTGAAACCAGAGGATGGAGAAACAGGATGACAGCCCAGAGTGAATGAGGGAGCAAAGAGATCACATTGTGGTTTCCACTGTTGCCCCCCCTGTGTCATTCTTGACTCATGACAAATGGTATGTCACAGGCCACAAGTTAGCACATGCAGTCTTCTCCTCCTGGTCCCAAGTGTCTCACAGTCTCTCTCTGTTTCTTTCTTTTTATGTCTCTCATCTTTATGTTTGTGTTCATCCGTCTCTGGTTCTGTTTTTGTTTCTGTCTCCTCCGCCTCCCTCCCTCCCTGATCTTCCCTCACCTCCCTCTACCAGAGTCCCTGACCCACCCCTAAATCCTGTAAAAACCTTTCATACATCAACAACACGTCCCCAGCTCACATGCAACGTTAAATCAACTTTCCTCTGACATTGATCCAATGTTTCCCCAACGTTCCCACAGCCCTTGTTAAATCCCTGGCTGGCTTTACGGGGCCCTTCTGCTTGGTCTTTCATTACACCATGCGCCCTATTGTGATCCACCTCAGCAGTTTAAAGAGAAGCCAGAGACCTGAAATGCTCTGGTCCTATTTCATAGCCAAATCAGCGATGGATTAATACTGTATGTTTAGGTTATTGCCCTGGACACAAGGCTGCAAGCGATGGATGCGTGTGTTTATGAATGTGTGTGTCCTGCATGCTTATGAGCAAACCCCTATTGTGAGCTGCATACTTTTGAAAGTAAACGTCACCCTTGACTCATGATCAATGGTGTGTGACAGTCACGATCTCACGTCTTTCATTTTTAGACAAACCACATCACCTCAGCTCCTGCACCGTCTCTCCCTCCCTTGGTTCATACCAAAGCAGACACACGGGCCTGACCTTACAACAATAAAAGCCATCGCTGACATCTGTTACAGCGAGCCCGTGGCTCTGTTACGGAAGTTTTACGTGGCAAGGTTCGGGTACAAAAGACATATTGGAGATACATGCACAAAGGATGGTATATAATATCTCAACACGGAGTCATAAAATGATCCCTGTTCTTTTATTGAGTAAATCATGACAGTTTATAATCTTCCACCCTTTATTCAAGTAGGAAGCATTCAAAAGATGTGTAATTTAAGACAGTCACAGCGCTCCGACATTAAACAGTCGCCCTAAAACAGCACATCCTGCAGTATAACTACCTACATATGGTGAATTGCTGGAAAGTGTTTGTTTTAAAGTACTTTATACACTTCATAGTGTTTGACACTGGACTGGCTGAGTTAACTATTACATAGACTGTCTATTCAGAATGAACCAATCCTGCAATCACATGAGGACAGCAGACGTGAATGTATGTATAGACACTACAATACTAGTTAACATTTGAGACAGCAGAACTGATGGTTCACTTTATTTACTTTTCATTAATGACTGACCCACATTTATAATTGCAGACCTGCTGGCTTAATGAGAAACTCCGATCCGTCGACAACTGTGAATTTCAATGAACAGAAAGGAAAAGTAGTTAGTTAAAGTGAGATTCATTAACATGTATTAACATACAGGAAAACCAACACCAACAGGAAATTAAAAACATTAAATATTTTATTAACAATTAATAAAGCCATCTGTTCCAACTTATCTGAAGGATAACTTATTAGAAAGTGCTGCCAACTTTGCCTCATATCTGATTCCTCTTCTGTGCAGTTTGTGCTGTCTATGATCCACAAAACACTGTTAATTGCCAACAAAACCTGCTCCAAATCATTTCATAAAATTGTGGCAGCCAGACAAAGCAGTTTAACATAACACCTAATTCATGGAGAGAACAATAGAACAAAATGTGCTCTCACCGTGCCAGATTAACAGCAGGAGAGACAAAGGTAGCGGAGCAGCCGGACCAGTCGACGCCAGCTCCAGCACACCTGGTCCTCGCGACCTCTCACCTCGGCTCCAGACATCAGAGCCAAAGCCAGAGAAACAGGAAGTGCAGAAATTACGACTGGCAGGAGGAGGACAATGAGTGGGAGCTGGAACGACTGCATGCTGGGAAGAGGGGAGCGGCAGAACGGGGGTTTCATCTGAAGCATAAAAAAAAAAAAAGAGAAAAAAAAAGAGCAAGAAGCATAAAGAAGAAACATAGCACAAACGATGTCAACCATATCCGCACGCACTGTATTTTCTTGTGTAATGTTTGTCAAAGCGTGGCCTATTTCTGGAAACCTTCACATACCGGGAGGGGTGATGTATCGGAAAACAAGCTGTGATGAGCAAATGAGTGCAGCAACATGTGTAAACAAATTTCAATGCATTTAAGATGTGTGAGAAATCCTCACTGAGCGCTAAGCCAACATGTGCCGTGGCTAAAGCAAACATGCAACTCCCACACAAACACACACTCTCAGCGGCCCTGATTTATCACTGGTTAAGTCAATATAGAGATGGATGACAGGAGCTGGTGAGGAAAGAGAGAATGGAAGGATAACAGGTGGATGAGCAGTCCCTCTGGCTACGTTCAACACACAGAAAATGCCCTAGGTAAACACTGGCATGGTGCCAAGGCACGAGCATGAGCATGTGCACGAACACACACACACATCCCAATATATACACACAAAAAGTTGAGCCAGGATGCACACAGTCATACACACACACAGTCCAACACATACAAACACAGTTGTATAGGAGAGCCAGGATACACACATATGAGCACACACACACACACACACACACACACACACACACACACACACACAGAGCCCACTGTAAAGCTGTCATATGCTCAGCTCTGCCGCAGTGCTGAACCCAGCAGCCCTCTCTTCTTTGGGCCCATCTGTCATTCTCCCCTATCTCTCCTTCTCACTTTCTCTCCCTCCCGCCCTCCCTCACTTCTTCGCTCTCCTTTCTCCTTGTAATACCTCTTAACCTTTCATGCATTCCTTTATTTTTCTTCTCTTTTCTCGACCCTCGTCTCTTCTCTTGCTCTCCTCTCAGTGAAGTAAGAATCCAAACCCCAGATAAAAGAGACATGAGGGGAGAAAAGGAGGAAAGGGGTGGGGTGGGGGCGACAGTCTCAGAGCTCATGTCAAACACTCAGACATTTAGAACTACTGTCGGAGAGAACCCTAAAATCTGACACTCTTGACATCAGACACACAGTCTCACTCATACACACACTTTGGGAATATTTTTGCTTGTGAGGAACTGACTGCATTGTGTCCTATAGCACTATTATTGATTTTAATGTAGCATTTTGCCCTGCATGTGATGAGTTGCCAGTAATATACGCCCAACACTGCAAGGTGTTTTCCCTCTGATTACTTGATGATAAAACCTGAGTTTCTGCAGGTGTTGCTCTTTGTCTCTTCAGTCACGGTGATTTGCTGCTGAAACTAGCAATGCACTTCCTCTTGTATTTATTTCAAACAAGCGACAAACTGAAAACACACCCCTACCTGTGCAAGATTTTTATCAGGAAACACACCCCAGACACCTGATGTTTAAATCAGTGATGGGAAAACCTATAATGAACTAGCTATGTGTGTTTTTCTCTTAATTTGTTGTATAAGTGAAATAAAAAGTAGCAAAACAGAAATACTTATATCTGACTTGTCCATAATTGTGATTTTAACCTTAACTCAGTCTTTTAAAAAATCATATTTCCTTCTAACCCCAAGATGGTATTTTTCTCAAAGCATAAAACAAATGGGAAAGTCCATTTTTATACAAGACACACCAATCAAAGATAATTATACACTTTATTTATGTAACACATTTCTGTTTAAAACACTGTTTAAAAGTACTTTACAGTAAAAACAGCAACAAGTGAGATAAACTGCAAAATGTGTTAAAATAACGAGATAATATGAGGAGAATGAGAAGAATATTCATTTTTCATTCAGTCAAATAAATATGACAACAATTAAACAAAAAAGCAAAATGGACACAGACTACATCTGAGTTAAAACGGGCATGGCAAAAACTGTTGGTAAAATTAGACAAAGACTTTCTGGAAAAAGTCTGAAATATAACTGGCAGCCTGACCATGCACTGTCTGAACATTTATCCTAGGAAGCAGGATCTTAAAGTGTATTCTGAAAAGGGGTCAGTGAAGAGAGACAGGAATGGGGAGAGATGTGTTTGATTTCCTTGGTATCTAACAATAGCTGGGCGGCAGCATTTTGAATAATCCAGAGATGAGCACCTAATTTATGGCTGAGGCCTGAATAAAGGGAATATGCAGAGACTGGCCTCCTAAGAAGAACACCAGTGTCAGTGACAGTTCCAGCAAGTTACTGAAGTCCCTCTAGGCAAGTTTCACCACTTGGCAGCCACTGAGCAACGCCTTTGGCCAGTTATTTGGGGCTAACAAGTCCAGGCTCCTGTCTAAATGAATGGAGATAGAGCCATAACTTCACTTTCAATAGAAGTTTGGTGACATTTCACCAAAAAAATGTCTTTTTTCCACAAGTCATACTTCTACTGTGCATATGTGTGGTGCATCAGCGTAACAACATGATTGGCTTGATATTTTTCCTGGTTCAGCATACGACTGGCTGTTTTGGGGGAGGGGCGGGATATGCAACCCCCATCTATGGCTTTACAGACTATTCTATTTAGTTAAGTGTTTTGTCTCCTCCAATGTCTCTGAAGTTACTGAAAACAACATATGTTTACATTCAAGTGGCAAAGCCAAAGACCTTCTTAACAGTCATATGACGGGAGCAAAGGAGGAAGTCAAGTAACATTATTATAGAAGTGAGTCCAAGGTGGGAGGAGAATGGGGTGGATGGATGGTTCACATCATCAACACAAAGGGGAACTGTTTGTTTTTAAGTTCTGACATTACAGGGTTCTTTTTTCTTAAAAAAAAACAATGACTATCATTGCTCCTTAACCATGTGATTATTATTGTTGTCATGATGACAAAGGTCCTCTAACCTTAACAACGTAGTTGTTTCACAATGTAAGTACTTATTTTAACCCAAACCATGATCTTCCCCTAAAACTATAACCAAGTTCTTTTTGTGGATAAAACTAACCAAACCTTAACTATAGTGCTGTCACATCATAAATGGTTTTGGAAGGCACAGACAAATGATGCTGTCCTGCCAAGGAGTTTCAGATCAGAAAAGGTTTCTGTGCATTGATCTATAAGGCAAATTGAATGATAGATTTTGCGGTTTAATTTGGGGGCATCTGATCTAAATGAGAAGAAATAAATGTTTGTGTACTTTCTCAAAATCTGAGAAAATTAAAAATGATTAAAAATGAAATTTTAGTCTCTAGCTGGAGAAAACTCGGTTGAACCAGCCTGACAGGAGTCAAACGTCATTCTGAAGTTACCTACTCTGTCCTACATTTCCAAATATGACTCAGTCTGAAAGGGAATGGTGAAAAATAGTGGGACAAATAGAATAATTAACTATATGAATTAGTTAAGTTTAAAGATAAGACAGTCTGGTTCTTTGTTTAATGCTTTAACAATATGAGCATTCAGCAACTTATGAGCCAATAACCAAGTTGAAATAGGCCCATTGCTTTTAAAGGGCAAATGTCTGCACCATTTAAAAGAGTCATTTTCTCATACTTTATGGAGGTTGGTACATGCGAGCATACAAACTTCAGTTTTGAACTGTTAGTGTGAGTGATTTTGTTGGGATAACTATTCTCTGAAACCTAAACCCCAACCTACCTGAAATCTAACCTGTGGAAGTGAGCAGCAAAATGTTCTTTCCTCACCTTTCCACCCCTCTGAGGACATTTTGCCCTTTTAAAGAGAGAAATACAAGTACGCACTTGCAGAGACACACACTCAATTTACCTCCCTGACAGATACAGTATCCCAGATAAGCCATAAGGTACATGAGAGGGGGTGACTGTCCATCTAGATAAAGTCCTGCTATTGATGACATGAGGAAGTTGCAGTGACAGGCTGCTGACAGGAGGGTCAATAAGGGAAGGAAGAGGAGGAGGGAGGGGGAGGTGGAAATGGGAGGACATTGTCAATCATTAGGGCTAATGATAGGGGCAAACATTCAAACACACACACACACACACACACACACACACACACACACACACACACACACACACACACACACATTAACATGTTTATAACATGACCACACAGAGACATGGCCAACACAAAATCAGAGGTTGAGTGAGGTTGTCTGACTGGCTGGACAAATAAGGGCTTATTGATCGCCAGCAGGAGGGAGTGATGTGGTTAAACACGAGGTCACATCTAAACATTATTGTACTAGAAAGCTACACAGGGGGCATCCAGGGTTTGAGGGCCATTGCAGCAGACACTAACTACATAGCTAACTAGTTTTCATCCAACCACCAAGTAATGTGAAATTATGTAAATGTTTGTACAGTAAGAAAAAATATGAATTAATTTTTAATCAGTTGAGTTTAACTTGATAAATCATCTTTTCATGTCATTAAATATGTTTTTTCACATATGCAACATAACTTTTATTAGTACAGTAATTGTTTTTATGTCAATTGATATCAATCAAGCTCTGTATGGCATCACAGTTAAAATTTCTAGAATAAAGAATGGACATCAGTGATTATCTGAGAAAAAAAAAAAGTTGTTTTTGCAGAAATGAAATAAAATAAAATAAGAAACCCCAAAGCCACATTTCAACTGTCCATCCATCCATTATCTATACTGCTTATCTATAAGGGTCATGGGGGGGCCTATCCCAGCTGACACTGGTTATACTTTAGACAGATCGCCAGTACATTTCAACTGCTGTTTGAGAAAGCACATGATTAACATATTGTATGTCACTATGGATGTATTTGTATATTTGTCTCTATCTGTTTTGATTAGTATCATATGGTTTATACTATATATATATATATTTTTTTTTATACTATATTTTTTTAAATTACATTTCTGTTTTTATGGACACCCTGCATTCACACACTCCTGAGGGCATTTTCAGTAGCGTATGAAAATGTTATCCTCCTTTCCTCCTGGCTCGTGCACCAAAAATCTGTCCTACATTTCCCACCATGCAACTTGACAGCAGCTATCATTAGATCTTCCCTGTCTGGTAAAAAAAAAAAAAAACCTAGGTCTTTCAAATTCTGCATCTACAGTTTTTAGGCCAGAGATCTCTGTGACATCATGGGTTAACACCTCAGACCTCAGACAAAGCTCATCCAGAGTCACACATGACACTGTAACAGTAACAGTTACCTTCCGCTGAGTGGTACCACCATTCAAAGTCCTAGGTTTTTTGTAGGCTACAGTATCCTTCTTTTCTATCTTGAGAAAAGAGAGGATTTACAGGAGCTCATGATGGGAGCAGAAGGAAAAGGGGCGCTGACAAGCACAGATAAGGAGAGGGGGGTGAGGAATAGGGAGGGAAAGAAAGAGGTGGAGAATTGGTAGTGACAGCGAGATGAAAAAGGACAGGGGTGGAGAACCTACAGAAAGAAAGATGGTGAGTTGTTGGAGGAGAGGAAGCGATAGAGTGACACAGAGAGAGGGAAACAGAGAAACCCAAAAGTTAGAAGCAAACGTATGACATTAACTGTGACAGGTGAGGAGAGGAGGTGTGTGTGTGTGTGCATGTAGTTACAAAAAGGTGTGTATGGGCCTGGGTGTCTGAGTGTGTGTGTAGTAAATTGGCGCTGACACGGCTAGCAGGTTGTGACATTAATTAGCAAGCCTCAGTGATGGCTGAAACCTAATCTCCCAGAGAAAGGAGACACCAGGGGGGACACAACACACACACACACACACACACACACACACACACACACTGTCTTTCTGCTGACCTCACTTCCTGTGACTGGGGATGAGGGGTAGACATGGGTAGGGTTACTGTTTAATGTGGACAAGATGTGTGTGTTTGTTTATCTGCATGTCTGCGTACTGTTCAAAACTTCAGTTCAATTTGATTCATTTTATCTCGGATCATTTAATTATCAGAATCAACAGCACTGTCGAAGTATTTGGAACAAATCATCAGCATTTTAGGGCTCTGTTTTCCCTTTTGTGTGTGTGTGTGTGTTTGTGTTGATTTGGTTTCCTGCATAATCACATCATCTTCCAGTTACTCTGTCTTTATTGCCCCTATGAGGGAAACTTGGATGACAGCTACATTAATCAAAACAAACTAAAAAAAAAAAAAAGGAAAGCACAAAATTACAGGGATAACAAACAAAGAATAAAAATACTAAAACCCCCTAAAGTTCATGAACAGCCACTCCTCTGAAATCATACCACACACTGAGTATTAGTAGTCAGTCTGGAAGTGTTTAGTGTTGTTGAAGTAACAAACATAAAATGTGAATCTGGTTTTCTCCGTCTCTCATTTACAGGAAGATGTTAACGGGAAATTACAGTATTTGTCAGCCTGGATCTTAGTCTCATTTTTTGTCCTATCAATATTGGTCATTATCACAGCGCAGGAAAATGATCTTTTTTAGGTCTAGGGGATTTAATTACCACTCAGTTTTATGGCTGTGCAGTTACAGTTACTAACAGGCCACAGCATATGCTGAATGCCTTGGTTGCAACAACAAGAAGAAAATGATGCAGGACTTACCTGAACCTTTTTTTTTTTACCTGCCACTTCAGCTGTACAGGTTTGGGAAGTGTGGAATCAAAGACAATGACTGGGGCAAGGAGCACAAGCTTCCTACATTTATAAAAGAGTACAACTCAACAGAAATCATCTTAAATATTGTCTTTGAATTTGATTAAAAGTAAACATAGAGTAGCCACTTGGAAATATCCCTTTCAAAATGCCTGCTATGTATGTGATACTAGTCTCTCGATACATGAGTTTGAATCAATTTAGAATGTAATTAGTAACAACTCCAGTCAACCTTTATCCCTTTGTGACAACCAGTGCTAAATAGAACGGGGTACATCTTGTCATTTTATTTTTGCAGTTTGGAAATTTGCAAATTTGCAAATATGACTTCCTTGAATCAAAAATGAGCCACCAGATGGTTACCATTCTAAAAAAAGCAATGTCCGTGACGTGACTCTAACTCCAGTCTCCTGCATTAGAGTTGGATGTGCTTCATGCCCATCCAGCAGCCCAGCCTCCACACCCTGACTATTTGCCTCGGTATTTGAACACTACTTCCTGTACTGGCACTAAATGTTGACATTGGACCTAAATCGTGAGGTGCAGAGAACATAATTCCCAGGGAATCTGGTGTATGCATTGGTATGCAATTCACCACAAGAGTTACAAAAATGTCCGAGGGACTACTTTCTGTGTTTCAGTCAAACTAAAACACGTTTTCTGAGATGTTTGAAGAGGCTGCATTTTTTTCACCAAGACAGAGGTTGACAAATACTTTCCCTTTCTCCTTAACAATAGTAGCAGTTTGTATTATTATTAACCCACATCTCAGTCTGAATTTATGTAGAATAAACTTTTTGCTGTTTGTTTCAAAATTCCAAACATGATGCAATCAAGGCAGAGACATAATGCAGGAAATGGGCAAGGACACACCCAGGCTTTGTCCTCAAGCGACTTACAGTCAACAGTAGTGGATGACATTAAATGTGTATAACCCTTGGCCTGCAGGGATCATATGTCACAGACTTACCTAAACACACGTGACAAGAGCACACGCTTGTGACAGCCCATACGGTAAAGCAGGTCAAAGGTCAGCAGAGAGACAGAAAGAGACATAGAGATAGAAGGATAAAGAGAGAGAGAGAAAGAAATAGAGGTAGCCTTTCATTCAAAAGTCTGAGAACTCGCAGGACTCAGACATACACAACCATTTAGCGCTGTTTACAAAAGCCAGCAGCAGAACCAATGCAAACCATACGCAGTGCGGAGACACCAGGGTGAGTAAGTTGCAGCTTATGCGTCTGTGTGAGTGTGTGTGTGCCATGCCAAAACAGCGGGCCTTAATGCAGCAAAAGCAAAACAGAGCTGATGTTTTTGAAAGAGTGCATACCTCTCAGAGAGCAGAATCCAGTTCCCTCCCCAGTTTCCCCCTGGTTTCTCTCATAAGCTCGTCTGGTTTTGGTTCTCATCTATTCAGCCTTCCTGTGGGTCCAAAACCACTGCCACATTTCATAGACTCCGTCCCTGCCGCACTATAGATAAAGCTGTTTCGAGTTGGCTTTCATCACTTCCAAACAAAACCAGAACAGGCCTGGATGGGGAAGAGTAGTGATGCACAGATCTAGGGTGTTTAAGAGCTAAATATCATATGTGACAACATGGGTTTATTAAATTTATCCACAGATGCTTGCAGTGTGTAAATGCAAATGAGGGCTGGTGTTGATTACAATCAATAGACACATATAGCACATTGTGCATTTACTAGATTTAGTAGCAATTACTAATAGAAACCATCTATGATTACAGTATAATATTTTTGTTGCCTGATAAGAGTAAGATACATCTACATACATCTTACTAACTTTAGTTTCAGTGGGTGTTGTTCACTCTCTGGCCTCAGGGGGCAGTAAAGAACCCCTTACATCTTAACACACCAAGATGAATTAGAGTTACTTTTCATACTTGAAAACTTACTTAAGGCCCGTTTATAATTCTGCGCTGAATTGATGTATAACCGCATACCCTACGCCATAGCCTGACATGCACCTTCAGAGAAATGTAACTACATGTTGCAGCAACAACTGTGATTGGTCGACTTGTTTGGCTTGTATATGTCTCTCACTGGCTGGAAAAGGACAGAAAACTTAAACTCTCATCTGCCTCAATAAATTCAATTGTTGTACACAGCATCTCCTCCACTGTTCTCTCTCTTTTCTGCATTACAGTAATTTCAGTCAAAGTAACTATTGTATTAGCTCCAACTCCAACAACACTCCAACTCAGACAATCTTGAGATAAGACAAAGGTGAGAGCTATTCTTTGTCAGAGGTGTTTTTAACGAGTATATTTTAGCTTTACAACAGAAAAGACTTCAAGGAAGATGACTAACTGGTTGGTTTGAGAAATGAATTTCCAGTTAACTTTCCTCCTTCAATAAAGAGCACTGCACCGCAGATAACCTAAGCCTTTCTATGGGGCTAACCATGACGATGATCTATCTCTAACCTTCATCAAGAAAGACTAAGAGAGTTCATTCTTTACCCTGGAAATAGCAGTTTGACAAAAAAGTCCACTTACTTTAACAGAGCTTTAATAGCCTTCATCAGCAGATGACTTTTGCTCAGTTGTCATGTTTTTATCACATGACCTAGATATGGAATTACATGTCATGTGATAGCAGGTAGTTGTATATAGGGGGATGTTATAACCCCTCTGGGAAAAAACAATAAATGAATCATTTTATAAGAAGTTTCTGTCAAAATAAACTCAATATACCTATCTGCTGATATTAGCACCAGTCTACCAAAACCTCACATTTAAACTTTAACTACTATGCTTTCATTTAACTCAAGTCTCTTTCTTTTAAACCCCAAAAATGCACAATCCAAAGTTTAACACAAGCCTCATAAAGAATTCTAAGAAACTCAAGCTCTGACCCAGATCACAACAGCAGAGTCACATTGGATAGATGCTGCTTCTGGTACAATGGCAGGAAATCAGCTTTGCTTAGGTCGCAGCTTTGACTTGGTCAATTTCATGCTTCTCTTTTCTGGGTAGAGGAGAGCAGGACCTAATTCAGAAGTGTTTGGGAATGGCCTATGTTGGGTGTAGCCGCCGGTTTAAACTCAGAGCTGAATTCAGCTCAATTTCAAATTCTTGTGTGTGTGTGTGTGTGTTCATGTGTGTGTCTGGTTCTTTCTCTGCCCAGCAGTTCTTTTCTGAAGTACTTAGCACTCTTTTTTTTTTTTTTTTGTTCTTTCCAGCCCTCTCCCATCCATCTCAAACCTTGCTTTTTCTGCTCAGTGCCCTCTTGGCACCTCTTACTCAAATTCTCCCACCCTTTCACCACTTTCACTGTCTCATTCTCCCCAACTCGTCTCACTACTGCTCTACCTTTTTTTCTGCTTTCTTCTCCCCTTTCACTACCTCTCGCCCTGCATCTACAGTATCTTTTACCCACTCTCACCTTCAGCTCTCACTCTGTTTCCTGCCATACCTTCCGTCCTCTGTTGCGCTATATTCCCAGCGGGCTGAGTCCTATGGATAGCAAGCGTGGTGTGCGAGTGTGAATGTGTGTGAAAGTCTGAGAGAGGGAGAAAGAGAGAAAATGAAGAAGGAGGGAGAGAGAGAGAAAGAGAATCCCTCAAGGCTGTGAAGATATAGAAGGACACTCCAGAGACCAAGACTGAGGGACTGCTCACCTAATGAGGAAGACAGAGCTAGAGGGATGTGTGTGTGTGTCAGTGTGTGTGTGTGTGTGTGTAAGTGTTAGAGCAAGAGAGAGGGAGGATGAGTACATTATATAAATTATCCTCATGTGGGTCTGTCTGTGCATGTGTATTCGTGTGTGAGCAAACACACTGGGTACATTATTTAAATTATACTCATGTGAGACTCTGTGTGTGTTTGTGTGTGTTGTCTCAGCCCAGTAAGCACTACATATATTCCCTGTTGAATGAGCCGAAACACAGTGACGGATATGAGGCAGCTGCCAACTAATGAGATATAGAGTGTGTGTGTGTGTTTGCCCAGGTGTGTGTGTATGTGTTTACAGTACACCCATGCAGTACATTGTTTGAGTAATATATTTTACATGCATCTGTATGATTATGTATGAGTGTGTGTGTGTGTGTGTGTGTGTGTGTGTTCATGCACATACTGACTGACCCCACTGGCTGTTTGCAGTAGTAGCAGTATTTTAGCTAACAACTGCACATTGAGGGAGAGAGAGACATCTCACTTCTGTCTGACACTTCAGCCTGGAGGCAGGACAGAGATAGGCTGACACACACACACACACACACACACACACACACACACCAACTAGAATGAAGAGACAAAAACTGGGAGGGATGAAGTTACAGACAGTGAAATAAGTATAATAGTGAGTGAAAGAAGGACATGGAGACTTAGACTTTAGATACAAGCAAAGACAGATAGATATTATGTTATCATGATGACATACTGTACAAGCAACCATGCAGTTCAGTATAAGTCAGAGTAGGTAAGAGGCCCATAGTAGACAGATGGAGCTGTTGTAGTCACCACTGAAAGTAAAAGCTTTAAGACATATTTGCATTTTATCTATACTGTTTACAGGGGGTGGACTATGGATCAGACTCCCTCTGTTCCTTTACTCATTAATTCTTCTGTCATTTTGTCAAAAATTTAGACACAGCTGATTCAGCTCTGTAAAACTTAGTGATGAATCTCTCCACTGTGATGTGACATTTTGGAAGTGATTGATCTCCCCAGGCAGGTTGGGTGTCATTGTGGGTGCTACAATGACAGGTCGAAACAAAGTGAAATTTTTATCATTGATTGACATGGAATGGGATGGAGTGGGTTACACTAGTACAAATCATTTAGAACTAAGATGTTTAATTTCCAAGAAATAAGCAAGTATCTGTGAGGTGAAAATGTTGTGCCTTTTATCAGGTGACAGATAACCATTCATGAGCAAAGTTTTCTATTAAAATGTGTGACATCCATGTTAGATGTAGTGTAAGCACTTGTAATACTAAAGGTTTTATTGTTAAGTCCATGCAATAATAAGTCAGTTTTATTTATATAGCATCAAATCAGAACAGTTATCTCAAGGCACTTTTCATATAGTTTAGACCATACTCTTTATTTTATTGTATTTACAAATAGTGACCCAACAATTCCCACCATGAGCAAACACTAGTCCAACATTCTCAGTATGTCTTGGGTCAGTTTAGAGAACAACAAACCTAACACCTTAATAATTAAGAGCTGTCAACACACTGTGTATCCTGCTAGCGGGTAGTATAATTCTACTGGCATTACATCTACTGGCATTTATTTTTTCATTATTATTATCTTAGTAATTAAGTTCAATTACTGTTATATTATAGTGATTTAAAACAGCTGTGAACTGTCTCTGGTTGCTGCTTGCCATTTCTCAGATATTTTGGGCTAATCATTATCTTGTTGGCACTTACCCTTACCCACCCTGTAATTTCTGGTGCTAGTATTTCATGTTTCATATCTAAGACAACTGCAGCACTATCAATATTCAGTTCAATATAATGTTATTTGTCAGCATGAATCAATTCAATTCAATTCAGTTGGATCATGTTCCTCATGTGCGAAGTGCAAGCTGTACTTGTATGTAACAGCACTGATCGTATTTGTCCTTCGTATGTCCTCCTCAGCATCCTGACAAAGCTTGCTGCATAATCTGCCATCAACCTATTGTTCTTCTTTCTGTACTTTTCCTATTCCCTCTATTTTTGCCCTCACCTTCAGCCATGTCTTCTGCTCGTCCCGATGTCCCACCGTTTATCCAATCTGTCCAATCCTCTGTCCCTGCTCCGCTTTGCCAGCTGGCCACAGACAGCGCCTCCCTGAGGGGAGAACAGGTGTAGCGACACACACTCCACTGAGCACACAGCTACCTGTGGCATCGGGCGGGCACGCACCCAACGATGAGCAAATGTGCACACAAACACAAAGGTAGACAATAACTTATGGATGTACCTGAAGACACGTGGAAACTAAGCAGGTTGCTCTCAAACACTACACATACCTGGGAGCAAACTTTGGCAGTCACATTTTGGCTTATTAACACACTGAGATGAACACAGGCTTGCTTGGCACACACACTGATGAACACATGTAATCATAAACACAGGTAGAAATAACAACCGAGTCATCTTCCACTTGTACTCCACCCACTGTGCAATTGCAGGTGTAGTTATAAAGCTTCATTTGCTTCCTCTCAAGGCACGCAGAGGCAGAGAGTACCAAAAACCTTGAGCGATTTAAATAATTGCAACAAAAATCCTGATAACATAGCAATACTTGCTCCCGCTGCTTTCATGAATTAACAGTCAGCTTGGTCGTGGTCCATCGCGAACGCCATCGCTCGTCCTGCTGTGAGGGAAGATCGTTGTTTGTGATTCATTTGCATTCAGTCATTTGAGAAAGAGAGAGCGGAAGAAATGGGGAGCTTTGTGGGATCAATGTGTCTGTCTTTACACCTCCCTGTCTGCGTGGTTTTAACGCTGCTATCAGCTGCCTTATATTTAAAATGGAGAACAAAAGCAGCAAGTGGGGGGGTGGGGGGGGGGGGTTGAAGAGAGTTTGATGTTAGCGATGGAATAATGACTTTCACACACTGTCAATGTACAAGCACAGTGCAGGAAGGCCTGGCTGGAAGGGACCTTTCCTCAAGTTGTTTGAGCAGCAGGGATTTTTGTAGTGGATGTTCACTGTTTTCAAAAGGCAGAGACAGTAAACACAGGCAAGGGCATACAGTAACTCCAACTCTCATTCTTTGAAGGAAAAGTGTTCTTCTTCTATTTTTTAGAAACTATTGAATTTTGTGTTTTGTTTATCCTTCTATTTCAGACTTGGAAAAACATGAAGGCTTGTGTGCATCCAGATAATCAATCTTGATCTCTTGCTAGAAGGAGAAAGATTGATTTGTTATGTCTTGGAGACGCTGTTTGATTTTCCCCCCGTTTTTTTTTTTCAAAGGCGGAGAGAAATGCTTGTTTTGTCTCGGCTGTCTCTTTAGCTCAAAGGGACACTGACCCTTAACAAGTCCAGTCAGCAACCTTTGGCCTGAACAACCTCAGGAGCCATTGATCATTCTAACACAAGGGTTAGCAATGCACTATGGGATTTGAAGTCGCTGAGCAAAGGTATTTCTCGATCCTCTACAAAGATTAATTTTCTGTAGGTTTGCCGTGGAGTATCTGGCCATATGGATCTTGTGGGAATGAGAGAGCTAATCTAGCACAAATTAATGTCATGTAGTGATAGCCACCGCTTTTGAAGCCTGTGTTAATTACATTTGCTGTGGTAAAATTAACGATACGATAAAGGGAATCTGCTGTTTGGGAATAAACGTTATCTTAATTGCTGGGTAGGATCCCCTTTGGATTTCATTTTGATGTGGATCACTGAAGTCCACTAGTTTTTTTTTTTTTGGGGGGATGTATAATGACATCTAAGCAGTTAGCTGAAGTGAGGTTTGTTTTTGTGAAGGCGGTAATGTGATCGGAGTGGTTAAGGCAGGCGAGGCTTATGGTTCCTTTCAATCTAAAGTTAGTATGTGCTGTCATGAGGAAGGGGAGTGGGGGGGGGGTCACTGAAATGGATGTGATGTGAATCCGCTCGAAGTCTCTGGGGGGCTGAAAGAGGGAAGAATTAGATTAGTGGGAGAATGCAATCAGTGTGACTACATTACTGGATATGATGAGAGAGGGAGAGACGGGAGATGTGAGTGACAAGATGCTGGACGGCAAAAACTTTTCAAGACTGCGCCGAGAATGCCAAAAGGGGGGGAGAGAAGAGGAAGGGGTGGCCCATAACCACAAGAGTGAAATATCTCAAAAACCAAGCCAGGAAATCGATTGAAAGGTTCTTTAAATATATATATCATCCCGTCTCCCTCTCCCTTTCCTGTGCCCTTATTTTCTCAAAAATCTAATTACCCAAATACACGAGCAGGAAAAACTCACAGTCCAACCAAACAACATTATGGAAATTACATATGACTTTGAGGGGAAAGAAAGCCTTTTTATAACATTGGATCAGAGGAATAGAGGGAGAAAATGCCTGGCACAAGTTTCAACATTTTGTCCTCCTGGTTAAATAAAGGAATACATTTGGAGTGAACAGAGGAGGTGGCTGTGAATGGGAAAGATCTTGCTGAATGTGCGAGCGGTTTCCTTTTACACTATTTACCCTGACTACAAACCTAATTAGTTCAAATCAGATTCAGTGTTTACACTAGCATCAGGAGATGATTAAGTGAAACCTAGCATTGCAGTCTCACGTTCCCGCTCCTCATCTTTGGGTAGTGGGTCTCACACACACACACGCGCACACACACATACAATAACATCCCAGCCAGCCATCCAGTCACATGAAAAACACACTTTTCATAAAAAGAACCTACACAGTTCCAGTAAAGGGAACCTTAGCACCTTTTGGTGTTATAGTCATTGATAGTTTTGGTTTTGATTTGGGTGTAAAATACACTGGTCTTATTGGTTTGTGCCAGTGGGTGAAGCATCCTATCCCCACATTATTTGTCCACATAATTGATGAACATGATATTGTTGTGCTGGGAATGTCACCTGAGCAAAAGACAAACTGGGTCTGAACAGCAGTGAGTGCCACTCTAACCACAAAAAGCTGGATTCACCAGTCTTTCATCTTTTGCTTCTCTTTTCTCCTCCTGTATTTGGTTTTCTACTGTGTGAGTCATCATAGCAGCACAGATTGTTAAAACTAAGTTTACTGTGTGCAATTTATCTTACAAGATTGCTGTCTTTTAAAATGATGGTCCACCCTAAATGTATCCATCTAATGTAACAACAATGTATGTATTAACATATTCTGATTAATGTATGTGTGTTTAAATATACTGAGGATTATATCATAATGAAGATGTGTTATGTTTCTATGTAAAATGTTGTTCTTTTTTATTTTGTTTTATTTCTTTACTTCTTGTTGAGTAGCCCCTACCTAGTCCCTGAGTGAACATAATGGAGTGTTTAGCAGCTAAAGAATCAAATTTCCCAGGGGAGTTGGTGGAGAACAAAACAGAGGTAAAAGGAGTGTGAATATTGGACTTAGATTCAGCAGGTGAAGAGAGAGTGGACTCCAAAGGAATGCTAATATTGCTCTTTACCCGCTCCAACAGTAAAGAAACTGTTAGCTAAGTGCAAGAAATCAGTTAATGCAAAATTAAGAACATATGTATTAAAGTGCTCTTACTCAACATTAAAAGTGAACTTTTTCCTAATGTGTCTTTATTATATAAAAAAAGTGAAATTTCCTTGAGTCATTACATGTTGAACCACCACCCTAACCAAAATCCCTTAAAAAAAACAACAAAAAAAAAAAAAACAACCTTCGGTCGTTATGTGCAGCTTAACTCTCCCAGCTCAAAATCCACCCCACCCATTTAATCCCAACATCTGTCCTTGCTACCCCCAACCTCCCAGTCCTCTATGCCTACACTTATCCCACCGCCAAGTACAACCCCCACACTTATGCTACCCAAGCCAACAGAAAAAGCAAACAAAATGAAAGTGAATGGGCAAACATGGATCTAAACATGGATTGTTTGGTGTCTGAACCTTTTTCCGCCCATGTTGTTGATTTTCCATGGCGGCTCAGGTTTAGCTGTTTGCCTCTCCTAGAAACGAGAAATCATAACAAATCTCCTGGACATGTTTGAAACTATATGTACTGTACATGTGCAAAATATGTTAACAAATGCGAGCGCGAATTCAATTGATGTTCACATATTTCGGGTTAAACAAAAGCCATTTGCATTAAATGATCCGTTAAGAAAACCATTACAGAAGACATTTTCCATTGCTGTTCATCCTGTGAAGTCATCCCATCAATAGCTACCATTCAAAAACCTTCCCATAATGCCCACTCACTGAATATAAACACATAATGAATTCTCAGCTAATTTGTTCTCTTATCTTTTCAAATTACACCCTGTGAGCTCCTCAGGGAGCATAATGACAGCTTCCTCTTGTGGTTTACATGGTTTATGAGGATCAGAGGGTCTGTGTGTGTGAGTGTGTGTGTGTGTGTGTGTGTGTACAAACTGAAAACTCCATTGCACTACCACAAGCACTACCTTGCTCCATAAGGGCATACAGCACCTTCACCCACATAACCCCCCCGACCCCCCCACACACACACAGAGCCAAGGCTTTTCCTGGGCCTCAGATCAGAGACAAGATCTGAGTGCATGGTTTGGACTCCGAGTGTGACAATAGCTGCACAGATTATTTGTGTCTGCCTGGCTACAGTGGTCCTTCCCATGACCAAATCCTAAACAAACTGGGTTACTCACTTCATGTTTTAGAAAGGAGAGAAAACTTGGACAGACTGGTGGAACGAACACAGATGCCAGTGCACTTGAGTTTCGGTTCCAGTCTTGTGTGAATATGTGGGGGTTTTGAACTGGAAAAGAGAAGAAAATCATCCAAAATGAAGACATTTAGCCTCTTGGTTCTACATGGGGCTGTATTAGGGTTGTAATTTAGACTTAAAGGTCAGGGGTATCCTCAAATCTATAATTACTCTGTGGGTGGGTTTTCAAGTCACTCTGGTATTTTCCAATATTTTTCAACCCTTTCTTTCTTATTTTGGCTGGCACTCCTATGACCCAAATGTCTTTGACGCACTCAGCTTGTTAGAATTATTACAATTTTATATGCTGTAAAAGGCAGCTCTGATAAATTTTGACTAATATTTTATGACTTATCCTCTTGTCAGAATTTTACATCACACTCATTACTTTATTTTTCCATTCTCTTAACAGAGAGTTTGTGTATCATGTATGGGATAGAGGTATTCTTGGGTTCACTCAGTTCCTAGGAGCCGAGACTGACTGCAGAGCCGGAGTCAGGCTGTGTCCAAATTATATTCAGAGTAACTGGGTAGAATTTGGTCTGCTTCTATTTCTGTGTGTCTCAGGTTTGTGTGTCCACTCTTTCCTGACTGCGGTTGGTTGTTTACTGGCAGAGCATCATGCTGGTACCAGTGTTGTGGGTCTAATTATTCTCAGATCTATTTCAAACCATATTCAAATATCTCTTGGACAGACCAGGTCTCTTTGAAAAAATAATTCATGTATAGTTGGTTCAGGTAAATTTTCCACTGGCCTATTTTGGATCAGAATCAAAATTTTGGACCTGTGAGAACCTGTGAGGATTATGATTTAATTTGTTTGAGACCAGTTTAGTAAAAAAATAGAAAACTCGTTTTTCATTTTTTTCATTTCATTTTGTTTTGGTTTTATAGACCACAGCTTTACAGGTTTGGTCCACCACAGTCACTCTCACTAGCATTGTATGGAAGTGCATCTCTGCCAGTAAAAAGTTGCCATTGCAAATTGCCATTGTTTTGTCATTTGTGAATTGTACAGAATATGTTGTGTGTACTGCATATCATGTAGTCATTGTCCTTTTAATTGAACATTTTAAATCTTTTATAATATTTATATCGTGCCTTTATCCTCGAAGTTCAACTGGCATCATACTTTGTCTTAATAATTATATTTCTTCCTTTTCTCCTTTCTTTCTTGTCTCCTTTATCCCTGTGTCTTGCCCTGCCCTTCATCCCTCCACACCTGCTCTCCGCCCCACACACAGTGAGGGTCATCTCACCAGGTCGCCAACCTTTCACCTCGCGTATTCTTCCTCTGACACGGGGAGCAGCGTTGTCGGTCTCACATCATCCTCTCACTCATTCCTGATCTGTTCTACTGCTCAGTCTCTAGCTGTTATCCACACACCTGTTCCTACAGGGTCGTAAAGATCTAAAAGTAACTTCTGGATCTTTACATCTTAAAACAACATTTTAAATCATATAAGTAGGATTAAGATTTACCAAGAAAAGTGAACCGGTCAAATAATATAAAAGAAAAAGTAGCTTTAAATATGATAAAGCATATCATTACGTATGAAATAGGATGCATACTATATGTGGGTGAGCCCATGGGAGCACAAATCCCCCACAGCAGAGAGCAAAATGTGAAGATGTCAGCAAATGTCTTCTGCTTAATTATCATGCGCCTTACTTGCTAGAACATGGGTCAGTATGGCTGGTGACTGATCTTATGAACACCCACCCACACATACACACACTGACACACGTATACACACATCATAGTGAAGTGCAACTCTGACTGAATACAAGAGCTTTGATGTTCCTGCTTTTCATGGACAGCTTTATTCTCTTCCCTCCATCCTTCGTCTGAAGAGAAGAGAGAGCAGAAATAGAAGGTCCTGACAGCCTGAGCTAATTGAACTGTTCACTCTGTTATCATAAGAAAAAAAAATTGGACATGCAAGCTGTGTGTGTTGGTGTGTGTGAGAGAAAAAGGGAGACACACAGTGAGAGAATAAGGGAGGCACACAGGAATATAAATAGAGCGATACACTCCTGCTCTCAGTTATATCTCAATCCTGCTCAGGTGTTCACATCCTCTTCACACTTCTATTCCACTTCTGCCTCTTCTCCTCATCGCCCTCCCTCTCTCTGACCTCTGCTGTTGATCCACCTCCCTGAGATTCTCCCAATCCACCTCCTCTCTCCCCTTCTATCCATCTTCCTCTCATCTTCTCTTTGATGTGGTGATGCGGGGTTATCTGGAGTTCTCGTCTAAGGGGAAAAGGTAGGGGGTGAGTGTGATTGAGTGGGAAAAAGAAGGGAAAAAGAGGGAGAAGCATCAGGGGGAGGGGCTGTAGGGATGATGAGTATTTTTTTCCCACTCTGTAACATCTCTTTCAACTCAGCCTCCACCTTCACCTATGAAAAAGCGAGTGAATGAAAAGACATGTCTAGATTATTATTGAAAAAAACATCCCCCACTGTCCCCTCTGGATTAAAACCAGTCTAATTCCAGTCCGAAAATCCCATTGCTGTGGCTTAAGCGGCCGGCAAAGCGTGGCAGAAAACCAGCACGATGTAAGTTAGCATGCTGTACTGAAGATGTCTCTTTTTCTGTGTATTTATAGATGTTTTTTTCAGGGTGAAGGGCTTGCCATGTCTCTTTAGCTAACTCAGGAAGGTGTATTCTTAAATTCCCATGTGCTTTTGCCCTGGCAAGTCTGCTCATCCAACTTGGTGGTAGAAAATACACAAGAGAGTATTTTTAGCAGAGAACCCTTTTAAATTTAAAATAAACTTTGAATCTGAAAGCACATTCTTTGATTGAATAATAAAGTTCAGAGAGGCAGAGAGGAGAAATGCAGAGTTTCTGATTTTTTTTTGTTTGTTTGTTTATTGAGCTGTTTTTATGAACAGTGTGTCTGGGAAGAGAGAGAGAGTTTTCTCTTGCCAGCTTTCTCCTCCTCGAGCCACTTCCTCGGTCATGATCCTGCCAGCCAGCCTTCCACCATGTAGCTCTCACAACTTATTTAACACACACATAGCACAAACACAGTCACCTACACACATACACACACACACATACATCGCTGCTGCCACCACAAATGCACATGCATGGACTTAAGCCTCACGACACACACATTACATTGGCCACACACAAGGTTGTGTGTTGTGTACTGGAGTACTTACAATTAAGAATCACTTTGCCGTGTGGTGGGTACACTGAGGACTGGAGAGCTGACTGGTTAATGAATTGATCAAAGGCCACAGGCATGATCAATACTCAGTCCCTCTTCTCACATGTCATGTCCATGATGCAATTAACTCAAATGAATACAAACATAATTTTGGGGCTCAGATTAGTACAGATTCACAGAGAACACAAGATGCTCAAGTATGCTAATTAGCCAACGTTAGCATTCACACTAAACTAAGATCTTGAACATAGTAAACATAATTCAATCCAGTATGTTAGCATGTGAGCTTAAATGCTACTGATCAGCATGCTAACACCAGTTTTCTGAAAATACATGAGAGCCTATGAAAACCAAGGAGATAGATAGATAGATAGATAGATAGATAGATAGATACTCACCCACTGTTGCCCTGAAATTTTTCAAAATTCTCAAAACCTCTCTCCATCTAGATGAAAAGAAATTTCCATCTGTTGCATGATAAAGAAGATTCCTCAAGTTGTGCATCTTTTTCCTGATCTAAACAGATAGCTGGGAATGACATATCTTTTTGCACAGTTTGTACAACGAGAATCAAAATTTGAGTAACATACACTGTACTGATGTTCCTCTCCAACATTTTATATTTCCAGAGCAATGTCATTATATTTTGCTTGTGTTTTACAAAAAGATATGTCATCTCCAGCTACCTGGATGAGGAAATAAAGTCCTAAGAGAGTCTTAAGAGAAACAGGATATGTGTAACAGAATATTTTGTGATCCAGATGGTCAAAACAGTGTTTGAGGATTCTATGGCTTTAAGTGTTTTTAAATGTTTTCTAGGTAGGAGTTTTAGTTTTCCAGTGTGTGTGTGTGTGTGTGTGTGTGTGTGATAAAATGTGTTTGTTTCAGTCCTTGTTTCAGGTGACAGTGTAACCACTTTCAACACACAACAGCACTCCAGTCACATTGGTGTGGCCAGACCATTGCCATGGTAACCAGTCCAGTGAGAGGCTAATGTCACATTGAGAGGACCACTGTATGACACAGTGAGCCATTTGCAGTCAGCAAACACACACATACACACTGATTTATTTGTAAAACTGTAGATATGAGGGCCTCACCCTCTCAGAAGCCATCACCAGCAAAATCTACCTCATGTTTCTAACTCTGTGGATATTTGGTCCACGCAAAACACTCACCAGCTCTCCTCTTTCATAGTATCAACAGGCAGTGCACCGTTTGCACAGCCATAAATCTTAGCTTTTCCATGTGTATGAGTAAACCTCGTGCCCACTTGGCTGAGCTCAGGTAAAAGCGGGGTCTTCCTGTGGTCTGTCAGCGGGGGGGGGAGCCATGTCCCCTGCAGGATGCGTTGATTAGTTTGGCCCAGGCTGAGCCAGGAGGCCTGCCGGGTGCTCAGTGGACTGTACCAAAGTGACGTGTGGGTGAACCTGTGTTAGCAGAACATGGAGACCTGCTGAGAAACAGCACAAGGACACAACCAGAGCGGCACCGCTCTGAGTGAAAAGGAAGTCTTCCGTTTTGTTGTCTTCAGCTTGGCCAGACGTGCCTGCACTGTAAATGTGCTGCACCAGCAAAACTGCTGTAAAAAATGTATAACATTTATGACTAGACCACTTGGCCAAGTTGACAAGTAGTATCATTAAGGTGTTAAAATTACCATCCACATTCTTCAAATCCACATCTGTTTTTCATTTTTATTGAATTTTATTTTTTGCTTGTTTGTTTTGTTTTTTGCCAGCAAAAATCTGTAGTTTAACAAGTTCATTTCTCAGTGCTTCTCTCCCACTTGTGAGTGAACAGGCCAGTTTGAGTGTTGTTCCCTATCAGCAGCTCCTCTGCTAATGAGCTGCTGCTGCTGCAGTTGGCAGCCATACTGGGAGAGAGTTAAGTTAGAGGGGATTACTCCTCTCCTAACAAGTCCACAAACTACTCAGACAGTAGAACAACATCTGACTGGCTTGTACAAAATGCCATTTATTCTCACTGACTCTGAGGAAATGATGCACCTGAGACCAGCTTTAGCCCACAGGACCCTGTGAGCGCAGAGCAGCTGTAGAATAGGGTCAGGCCAGGTGTTCCTCTAATTATCATTTACTCATTCATACCTGTATTTTTTTTTTTTCATATAATCCAGTTTTATCATGTTTGTCTTCTACATGACTTCTATGACACATAATAATAATTTTATAATACTTTATTATTTTAAAATGAACTTGATTCAGTTTCTATTCCATATCATGCCATCAACATAATCTGTCAGTCAGACAAAATGCCAAACTAACAGCAGCACTGTGGTGGTGTTTTCACCTGCTACAAATGCAAACAACCACTTACTCACTCACTGCTGCTGTTATATAACTGAAACTTTTTGTTTTGTGGTTCAGTGTCATTCACGTGCAGACATCTGGATTTATGGCTATACCCACATCAAAATGCCTGGATTTGCCTGCCTCATGACATCATTACATCATACTAATTTCAAGGTAGTATAACTGTTTACCCCAATAGGCTTTCTTTTGTTAAACTTCAAACCAATTGAGGACACATCTGCATACACACATTGTTATCCATATAGTGTTTGCATGGAGCATAACTAACCTGGTTGCTTATATCATGATTCCTACATAGTAAATAAACTGCAGGGTTGGAAAAACAGAAAGACAGAAAGCAGAGCGTCCCTCTACAGTCTGTCTGTAGTCTTAATATCAGGTGTTAAGTACAGTGTAAGTGTAAGGTTTGCACTGAACATCAGTGTAAATGTGACTGACCACGTTTGTGTTCTGTTTCTGGCAGATTAACAAAATGATTATTTTTACTCCTCAGAGATAGTCTGAGCATGATGGTGTCCCAGGTAGTCTCTTGCACTGGGGTCCATGTAGACATGCTGCACAATATCAAATATATGTTTAGCTGAGGAATAATGGTGTATATATGTAAATAGTTTGTTTATTGTGGTTGTGGTAAACAGGTCAGTTTTTTCAGTGTGTCTTTCACTGGTGCTTCTTACACCTGGCCCGTGTGTCTGACATGATGGAAACTACAGTGGAGCCACAGAATACTCTGCTCCTGACATATGAGCTCTCTTGAAAGAAACTTCATTCTTCTCTACAATGACAAATAAGGCTGAATATGTTTTCTTTAGCTACAAACATGTACAACTCTATCTGATGTAACTGACTCCTCAACAGTTCAGATCAAGGAAGGAGAATCACAACAGGGAACATCCAGCTGCAGGAACAGAGTCAGAGCTGCAACACTACTGATCCACCAATAAGATCCACCAATAAGAGGTAGGATGAGCAGGACTGATAGAGGAAGAGAAAGAGGACAGGAACAGTTTGATAGAAGCCAAGTGATGACATTAACTCCACCTGCATTTCTCTGCCAGCTAACTGGAGCAGTCAGCAGTGGACAGAGAGATAAACACTGATGGAAACCTGGGAGTCCAGATGTGTTTAGTTTTAAATGAAGTCCTTTACAGAGAATGTAAATGTTACATGTGTTGTGTTGCTTGTGTAGCAGGTCTTTTTTTGATTAATTCTTAATTAATTCTTAATTAATTAAAGTTAATGTTATTATTAGTGTCACCACTTAAATATACTGTCTTTATGGTGCAGTGAGGCTACTCTCTGTGTCAGAGAGTAGTGACAGGTGTTTCTGAAATATTACAAACACCTCAAAGTATTAACTGTTTCTCCCTCATCAGCTGTTTGTCTTTAAGAGAGAGAACAGAACAGAACAAAACAGAATGGAACTGAACTGAGCTGAGCAGAACAGAACACAGTAGAATAGAGCAGAACTGAGCTGAACTGAACAGAAGTGACCTGAACTGCAGAGGAGACAGACACACTTCTGCCAGCTCCCACAATTCGCTGTGAACCATCTCATTTACAAAGATAAGTATACTATTATATGATGATGATGATGACAATGATGTTTATTGATCAAATTATTAACTGTTATTCCCTCTTGTCTGTTGTTTTAGAACAAGGAGAGGAAACAAGAAAACAACCAGAGGAAATAAGAGATTTAAAAAGATGAGTATATATTTATTCTGTGCTATTATCTGAATTTTTATTCTCACCATTTATCTATTGATTTTTAAAAAAAAATTTTTTTTTGCCATGGCTTAAGTTATTAACTGTTTCCCTTCATATGTTTTCATAAAGAATAAATCACACAAAGAGGAAAAGAGAGGAGACAACAGGAGAGACACTCTGAAGATAAGTATAGATTTATTTTATGTTTTTCTCAGAGTTTCTATTTTCATCAGTGGGTCTGATGTTTATATCATTGCTAAAGGTTTTAACTCTTATTCCCCCTTCCTTTGCCATTTGTCCTTTAGTGAAAGAGGAAGTGAGGATGAACTGAGATGAGACAAGGAGAAGAACCATCTCATTTGAAAAGATCAGTATATTTTTATTATTTGTGATGATCAGAATTCATACAGTGATCAAATGTTCTTCTGGTTGCTGAAGTTGTTTATTAACTTTATTTCCACCTGTTTGTCATTTGACTTGTACAGAGAGATGAAGTGAGATGGAAGAAGAGGGGGGTGACCATGCACTGGGAATTCTCACATTTAAAAAGATGAGTGAACATTTATTCTATGAGATTAGAATACAGTAGTTTCAGTTTTCATGACTTGTTCTTTTGTTTACCTCATTGTTAAAGTTATTAACTGTTATGTCCTCTTTATCTGTCTTTTGTCTTGTAGAGAAAGTGGTGGAGAGAGTGGAGACGAAACAGAGTGAGACAATTCACTGTGAACCATCTCATTTCTAAAAAGATAAGTATACAATTATTTTATGTTTTTATCAGAGTTACTATTTTCATCAGCTGCTCTAATGTTTATATCATTGCTAAAAATATTAATTGTTGTTCCCCTTTCTTTGTTATTTGTCATTTAGAGAGAGAGAGAGAGAGAGAGAGAGAGAGAGAGGAGCCAAGAGAGACAGCATGCCCTGTCAACCATCTTATTTCAAAAGATTAGTATACTTTATTATTAGTTATACAATTACTTACTATAAGAATTCTCACACAATTGAATCATTCTTCTGGTTATTAATGATTGTCTCTGTTTCTCTGCCATTTGTCTTTTAGAGAGAAGAGACAAGTCCAGAGACAGCATGCACTGTTCTACCTCACACATCACTTTTTACATTTTTCTATTCACTTACTTACTGTGTATCTATTATTATTATTTTTGCTGTTTGAGAAATTGTAACACAGCAATGTCCCTGCAAGGATCAATACATTTTTCTGACTCTGATTCTGTCATTGATTTTATATTCAGGAATAACCACATATTATGAGTTTTGAAAGGTAGAGTCAAGTAATATTATAGGGGTTTAAATGGGAAATTTTGTCAAATGAATAATCTCTATTTACATCACTGTAATACACACTCTGGTGTGCAGAAGAATTTGAGGAAAAAATAGCTTTTGAATCATAGTCTCTGATCATTCAAATTTTAACAATTGAATCCAAAATGTCAGATCTAAGAAAAAAGAAATATAATTTTAAACCATCTATATGTGGACCCAAAGAACAGCACATGACTTCTTCATTTTTAAATATTAAGACTATCTGGGTTCGAGCCCTGATTCACCTGGGGCTTTTCTGTATGGGGTTTGCATGTTCTCTCTGTGCCTGTGTGGGTTCTCTCCAGGTACTCCAGCTTCCTCCCACAGTCCAAAGACATGCAGCTTAGGTTAACTGGTGACTCTAAACTGCCCGTAGGTGTAAATGTGAATGTGAATGGGTTGTTTGGACTGGCGATCCATACAGGGTGTACCCTGCGTCACGCCCAGTGTCAGCTGGGATAGGCTCCAGCCCCACCACAATTCCTAATGGATAAGCTGTATAGATAATGACTGAATGAATGAGTTACTATTTATACCTCCAGGAGATATGTAGCAACATTAGCATTCTTAGGACACATGTTTCTATCCACCTGGTACATTTAAGTCCACATTTCACTCTTTTTTAGCTCTGTTTTGGTGTCTGCTCCACCATGTTCAGCAGCTAGCTGTTAACTTTGTGTGTCATTTGTTGCTCAGCAGGTAGTATACAACTGCTGTGGAGAACAACTGGTTCGAGGGATAATTCTGTGTGGTTCCATCACTATGATTGATCCCTGTCACATTGTGTGTAGTTGTACAAACAGTAGACCCAGCTACAGTTTCTGTTTAGTGGAAAAAAGAGTCCGAGTCGACAAGCTAATTTTTCTGAGCAGAGGCTTACAGCAGACAAGGATGGAGAGGCAGCAACTGAACAGAATCAGAATGAGTGAAATGGAGAGAGCATATTTAAGATTGATTGGGACAGATAGGTGGTGAGACACTGAGGGAGCCTTGAGAGAAAAGAAATGTGGGAATGGGGGAGAAGAACAGAGAAAGACAGGAAAGGAAGGATGGATGGAGGGAAGAGGAGAGCGAGCGATGAAGGGATCTTGCAGTACCTGTGATGGATGAGCTTTAGCTCAGGTGTGACGGCGCGACCAAATTAAATCACTGAGCAGACAGCAATGAACGGGAGACAAGGTTATCACTCCCCCCCCCCGCTCCTTCCCCACCCTCCTCTCTCTGTGTCTACCACCCTCAGTCTGAGTCTCAGCAGTCTGTCCTCACCACTATCGTCAGCTCTCAGTCTGGAGGGAGGATCGGCCTTCACTTCTGAGTAATGTTAGACACATTTCAATCATGTACTCTGGAGGACTGTTTTATGACATCACTCAGTGACTTGATGGATAAGGCTGTCCATGAGAAATAATATTCTTAAAGTAATGCACAAAATGCACATTTTTCAGAGATCTTCCAACATCACTTCAAAAATCAAATCATAAAAAAACATGATGACAGTACAGTATAAGGCCAAAAGTATGTGGACATGTCCATTAACTTTTTTTTTTTTTTTTTTTTGGAATTTAGGTTAAGCCCCGTAGTTCCTGTTCAGGGAAATCTTAATGCTACAGCATGCAGTATATTTTTACAGGCCCTTTCCTGTTTCAACATGACAGTGCCTCTGTGCACAAAGCCAGGTTCATGAACAAATGATTTTCTCAGTTTGAACCTGACTGGCCTGCACAGAGCCCTGACCTCAACCCCATCTAACACCTTTTGGGATGGACTGAAACACCAAATGCAAGCCAGTCCTTATTACCCAACATCTGGGCCGACCTCACTAATGCTCTTGTAGCTGAGTGGGAGCAAATCCCTGCTGCTAGGCTCCAAAATATTGTGGAAAGCCTGAAACCAGAGGACTGGAGGCTGTTCTAGCAGCAGATTAATGTCCATGGTTTAAAAATGGTTTTAGAATGAGACCCTCAACATTCACATATGGGTGTAATGTCTTTTTCACAAAATCCATAATCATAAAACACTTCCAAACTGATAGTTATGTGTAGTTATGCAGATGTAAATCAGTTAGAAGTATGTCTATAATTTATGGTATGTACTTGTCCTACTATGAAGTGTATGCTGCTGTTACTGTGTACTGTGTACTGTGTTACTGTGTAGAGTAAGATGAAATTCGATTTGGATGTTACAGCTGTACAAAACTATGTACATGAAGTTGAAATGCACAAAATAATAGAAGATAAAGATTTAAATAAGGGCCTGAAAAATCATTGTAGGAATATGCAAAACATAAACATAAAACTGAAAAAAACACACAGGAACCTGAGGCAGCTGTCTGATTTTCCCCATCAGTCATCCAGCTGCGATTAAGCTCAACTTTTAGGCCAACATGGATCTGAAAAAGCTTACAATAATGGAAAGTTTAAACATATATAGTTCCAGGATAACTGTGCAAATTTAATCTGATGATGATGATGACGATGTGATCTGGTTGACAACTTCCAGAAGAAGTGAGCAAGTGGACCTTAAGTGAAGATTATCTTGGAAACTGCTGTTTCCCAGGTCCAAAATAAACTGTCAACCTTAAGCCAACATGGTCAGGAAGTCCTAAAATAGCTCACAATGGACAGTTTGTTTCATGACAATATGTCCTGATGAAGACTATGTCCCCCTATGCCATACTGTCAGAAGTCATACTGTTTTGTCCAAGGAAATATTTTCAGTTAAATACATGAGGTACTGTATGAGATGTGCTTTGAAATAGAGGGGATAGTGTATACAGTAGTATGCACTGTATTTCATTTCCATCATCATCATTCCATTTCCATTAATTTCTCTCGAAATGATTAACATGTGTTCAGCACATGATACCACAAAGTGATGTGAGTACTGATGGGAAACGCTCTGTCTCTTCCTGCTATATACAAACGCGTTGACAGAGGAGTCTCCTTTAATGGCGACTGTTCCCTAACCTCTGACCTTTCCCCTTTGACCAACCCCCGTGGCCAGACATAATGATCTGCTGCCATACTGTTGGTGTTGACATCGAGGTCCCCTTGTCACTGTGTCACCAAGACAATGACTGGCTTGTATGGGAGGACAATGGAGAATGGTGTAGATTGTGAGAGGTTGTGACTCAAAACTTTAAAAAAGATGGATGTTGCAGATAGAAGCAAGGTGAAGGCTCAGACCAAGGGCAACTTAAAGGAGAATTTAAGAAATGTTTTTGCAGAAACAAAATTTTGAATTATTAAATATGAGAGTTGTTTATTTAATTCAGCCCAGTTGAAGGAAATATTACTAATCCTCCTTTACTTTTAGGACATTTCAAAAGTTTGCATAGTTTTCTTCACTGTTACACTGAAAACACAACTCATGTCCTTTCATCTGACAAAAATATGACATACTGTAATACAAGAATTCACCAGTTAATTCCAGGCTTAGACTGCAGGGATCATGGTTCCCATTAAATACAAGCTCTCAATCCACCCGGATATCTTATGCAACTCTTCCACATGGCTTCTATTGCAACTGATAAACAAGTTAGGAATAAATTAAAGGTTTTACTTCATAATATTTTTTTGCAGTGTGTTTCTCATGCCGCCCTAAGTCTATACCAGCTCTCTTGAGTCAGGGCTAATTCAAACCCTGATCTGAGCAAGTAAATTCCAAGCAAAGCACTTAAACCACATGTACACACACACACACACACACCCACACAGATGCACACACACACACAAACACCGAGCTCATCATCAGCAGTCTCATTATGTTGTTGATTCTTCATCTCCCTACAGACAGTGCTATTTACCCAGTGTCTCTGAGTAGGGGGAGATGGGTAATGAGACTGATGTGTGCAGGGGTGCGTTCTGGGTAATTTGTTTGATACAAGACCTGATGGGAAGTGAAGGGATCCAAAGATTAAAACAGTTTTTTTTCTGTCCCCCCCTTCACCTTCCCTTCATCTTTTTCCAGCCCTCCTCTCGATGCAAAAATGACGAAAAACAGTCGCTGCCTCCGTCTCAATTTCTCCCCGTCTGGTTTTAATTCCTGATTAGATCCTCACCTTGACTGTGCATATTCTCACACATACACATGCAATTGCAGTGGAAAAAGAGATGTACTTTCCTGAGGGGACACTCCTCACCTATGACCTTCTACTCCCTCATTAGTTCATGTTGACCCCTAAACTCATCACCTGAAGCCTTGAGGGGAGCAAAGTTTCCTAAACAGGTGGACTCAGGTGACAAACAGGTGTGACTTCAGCCCAGCTTTTTATGTCACACGGGTTTGCAACATTCTTTAAACCTGAAAGTGTACATGCATATACTCCCATTGATGAACTCTTTTTTTCTCTCTTTTTTAAACTACATGCTAACCTGATTAGGAACTGTATAAAAATTATTAGGGGGAAGAGGGGGACAGAAATCTTCCCATATGAAAAATTATTGTATAGAAAAGCGTTAAATCAAAAAGATTTTTGTGCTATCTTGTTCTAGCCTTTTTATGTAATTAGGTGCATTTACTTTACCTTACAGATGTACAGCTTTGACATACTTAAAAGTACTTCCATTTTATGCTACTTTATATTTCTCCTGCACGACATTTCAGAAACAAGCATTATGCTTTCCTCTCCTACATTAATTTGAAAGCTATGGTTATCAGTTACTCTTCAGATTACAAAGAAAAGATTAGAGATTTAATTACCCAAAAGTATATAAATCAGCTGTAACATTAAACTGTTTACATGTTGCATCAATAATAATAGTCAAATAATACAATTATATAACAATGACAGGGCCCACTCTGACTAATAAATACTTTTACTTTTGGTACTTTGAGCATATTTTGCTGATGATACCACTTTTTACTTAAGTGAAAGTGAGATGACAGCAGAACTTGCTCTTGTAACTGACTATTACAAGTACAACTAAGAGACAGAATTCTATTATTCCAAAACAATCCCAGAAAAAAAATTCTGGAGCTTTCAACAGTATCACATGGTCTTCATCAACAGATGGCGTGTGCTCAAGTAGTCAACAGGGTGGCCAGGATAATGAAGAGTTTAGAATCTACAGTTCCATGGCAACTAAGAAAACTTCAAATGCAGGTGAAGACTATGCTCCAGAAAAAGTAAGTCCACTTTAAATTTGTTTTATCAGTCATGTTGCTGTTGTTATGCACTAGAAATGCCCAAGCCACTGCAAATATATTGTATCATTGCTACTTAACTTATTTGTGTAACATGCTGTTTTGAGGCTCTACTTAGTGGTGTTGTATTGAACTGCATTATATTGAAAGGTGTTTCTAATATTTTGTCCACCTCATTTACATCTCATATAACATATTCTAGTACACAATCTACAGCCTCAGAAGCTACAGAGGAGCTGAATCCACACCTCTGTGACACTGAAAAAGTCAGAGCTGTAAGATTCATAAACATAACACTTATTAAAGGACTTTTGAATTGGAATTTAATTACTTTACTTTATCTTTAACAGAAACTGGCAGTTTACTTACAGCTGATTTAAGTTTAAATCCAGTATAAAAACTTAATAAGGAGCAGTCTGCTGTAGCCACTATCAGCAGAAACGAAAGCTTATAAGATGTCTATCACTATATGAACTTTGCAAAGCAGCCAAAAGCAATTTGAGCTGAACTACCCAAAAATTAATGCACGGTAGCTAAGATGTATTCACAGCAACAACATAAAAGGTGACATTTGAAAGGTAGCACATTAGTGAAATGCACTGGATACATTAATTCAGTGTGGCTAAAAGCCTTGTTAGCATTCACAGTTTGAGTCTGAATGTACAATTATGAGACAGAGAGGAAGGATGGGGAAGAGAGGGAGGAGGGGAGATATAGAGAGAACAAAAGGAGGCAAAAGAGAGGGAGAGGAGGAGGACAGGGAGAGAGAGTCTTTCATGTCTCCCCTGAGTTTGAAAGGCCTCCCTTTCATGTGAGCATTGTCATATTTTCTCTGTTCTCATTCCATTTGCTCCACCTCTCTCCCCGTGATTAAGACATCACTCTTTTAGTGCAGGGAGGGCAATGCAGATGGGTATGTGGGCGTGTGCATTAAATGCATATGCAGGTGTAAGATGTCCACTACAAATTATGTTCATACACAACTACTTTGCAGTAGCCAGTACATTCTGTTGGAATCATGATGCCACCCAGATTTAAATTTTTTAAATCAAACTATCAGGTACATTTTTATTGAATATATCTGTAAACTGTTTATCACCATAGCAAAAACTTAATCCTGAACAAAATCTGGAAAAACATTCACTTTGTATTTCATTTGTTTTCTGTAGGATATCTTCTCCTGCCAATAAAAACATTCACAGTTATGTTTGTAGACAATTTATAGCTCTTGTTTGAGGTTAGAGAGAAATTTGTGGTCTATCTTTGGCTTCAAGTCAATGCTGACTTTTAGTACAAGAAAGGATGGGTTGACCTTTTCAGTGTTTAACCAATATCCCAGTTTTTCCCCCAACCATTTAGGATAAGGCAACCGATTTTCTTATGGTCAAAAAATCTCATTAAAAGACAGAAACCAACAACTAATCCCGCTGACAAGTCCATGTGTAGCCAAAGTCTGATGTATCTCTTTCCTTTATGCCTTAGAGCTTCATTGTTGTCCAAAAACACAGCACTGTTAACACTGTTGCACTGATTAATATGCACACTGAAGTTAATTGTAAGTCAATCTCTCCTTCCTTCCTTCCTCCCTGGTGATGATGGCACCAAGTGTGTATTAATCCACCACTAAAAGTAGTCCCCAACTAAGGCACTTTTTGTTAATGCTTGAGTAACATCTGCTAAAAACCACAGTGTCCACTTTTTTGGAAATTACTTAGCCCTTTTTAAATATCAAACATGCACACCTGTGACTTGTCTTTTTTTTAATATACTCTATAATGACTTTGGGGCCCATTCGCCTGCTTTAATTTGATAGCCATGCCTTACGAGACATGAAAGGAAATTAGGTGAGAGAGATGGACAATGACATGCAACACATATCCCTGGCTGGACATGAACTGGGGACCTTGTTAATTGTCAGTGCTTTAACCCTTAGGCCAAGGCGGCCCGAGACATGTCTTTAAAGATTCAGTCTTCATTTGGAACCAGTCTTGGGGCTGAGTGGCACTGACAAGAGAAGGCTGAAAGTAACAAGAGATGCACTAATACATTGTCATGGTCTTTTAAATTGACCAACATGAGGCACAGAGATGGACTGGAAACATCTAAGACATATTTGACAAAAGAAATTGAGACATAAATATATATTTCTTGTAGACAGGGTTGGTGAAGATGTATCCAGTTTCAAGTAAGTGTACTTGATTTTCATTGCCCACTCAGACAAGACTAACATGGGAATATCTTTATTTCTTAGTCACAATTTTATTGTAGGAAACAGAATGGAAAGATCATGGAGACTAAAGAAAAGAAAGCTGTCATTTAAAACAGTGTGGAAATGACTGCAGTGTATAAAGATGGCCCTTTTAGTAGCTGAGAGAGAGTAGGAAAAACAGGGCAGTTGATTTTTGTTGCATTTTATTCATGTTTTCTTTTTATTGCAGCTCCAACTCCATTTCCCATGGGTCTTGTAGGTAGTAAATTGGCTTGATTGGTTTGGGTTTACAGGCTTGTAGACATAGAGGTCAAGCATGTTGTATCCTCCAACTAGGGAACCAGTGTTTGTGTACATATAGACATGCTTACCCACAAACATAAATAGATGGTGTTTGTGACTTCCTCTACCTCTATCTCTCCCTTTCACTCACCAATCACATTTTACGACCCCCCTCAGGGATTCCACGCAGACTGAACCAGGGTTTTTTTTCTTTCTTTATTTGATGAGGCTTACTTTCCGTTTGCATGCAGGGCCAAGTGTTTCACAAAGCCCCTCTTTCTGTTGTCCGTGGTACCGGGGGTGTGAGTGTGTCACAGGTTACAATAAGTTCCACCTACTGATCTTAATTGAACCTGATGTGTGTTCTGCTCCCAGGACGCCTGTTGAGCCCGGTTCTGTTCAGTTTCATTGTAAAGCAGGCCAAGAACTCTTGGCAGCCACTGAGCTATAAAACACTTAGGGCGCAAAAGCTTTGCTAAAAGGAGCTGGCGAGAAAGGAAGGACCTGAAAATAACTGTTATTGTTTTGTTTTTTCACAATTTCTTTTAGTTTTTTTTTTTCTCTCTCTTGTGCTCGCCCACTCACACACATCTGCTCATCACAAGATATGGTCAAGTAGCTACAGTGTGGCACTTTATCCCCACTCACAGTTTTCTTCGGGTGATGTTTTTCTCATTAGGGATGTCATTTAAAAACACTTTATTTTTATGAAAGCTTTTAAAGGATTATGGGTGGGAGCTGGCAAAATGGGGTCTGTTGAAGTTTGTTTTGATATTTCATTGCACACACACGCACACACACACATGCATCTTCCTGCTGCGAAGGCCCGACGCCCCTTCCCTGCTGTGACGGTTTTCGTTGGAATTTCCCACTCTGGTGTGGAACGGCTTTTGGAAGGATCTAGCGGTGATGGAACGGCTGTAATTCAGAGGGAGGGACGACTAACTTCCCTTTGAAGCTAAATTCACAATCTGAATGTGACAGGGTTGTTTTTTGTGTTTGTTTTTTTTTACTATTTGTTTTTGGGTGTTGCTCTCACTCAAATCCATTAGAGTCTGTTACAGGGGGTAAAACACAATAAAACAACACAATCAAAGATATTTTCAAAGAAGAAACACAGCTTTGGTCTCTCACTAAAATGATTATAAATGAAACAGAAAGACTCTCAATGTTCTTAATAAATTGTAGGTCCCTGTCACAACAGAGTGTCTTTTATAGCAGTGGCAGGTTATTACTTTGGATCCGAGGTACACGGCTCTGACTCACTGCACAGTGTATTGTGGCACCATGGAAGTATCCTCTTGACCAAATGGCTCATCTATTTGTGCAGGACAACAAGTTCTTATACCTAAAGAGGTTGACTGTCATAGCCATCCATAACAACCTTTAAGTGTCTTTGATGTCATGCCACTATGAGCGGGATGACACGCCTGGTTAGTTTTCATACCTCAACAAATAAATCCAGTGTGCAGGAAGTAATCAGATACTTCACTTAAAAGTAAAGTACTCATGCAACACTGTAAAATACTCCGCTGTGCAAAAACCCTGCATTTAGAATGTGTAAAAGTGTGTAAGGGAAATGTACTTTAGTATCAAGTAAAGGTACTCAATGCATAAAAATTCTGTAACTGTTATACTCTTATATATGTATATACCATTATTATACATTACACATGCATCAGTGTTATGCAGTATTTTATTATTGTAATGGTTGAGGAGCTAATTTTAAAAACTATTTTAGGTTGCAGCTAATGATTCATTTCATTATAGAATAACTTCACTTATTTTCTTGATTATACAAATTGATTGGTGAGTCTGGTCTCTGTTTCGGAAGTTTCTGCCTCTTAGAGGAAGATTTTCCTCTGCTGCTGTCACCTAGTGTGCTGCTCATGGTGCAATTGTTGTCTCCCTTTGTCAATATAATATTATAAAGAGTACAGTTCAGGACCTGCTCTATATGTGTAAAGTGCCTTGAGATAACTTCTGCTCTTAATTGGTGCTATATAAATAAACGACTGGACTTGATTGGTGTGAAACTTCAAAATATAGTGAGAAAAAATTGTCAGTTGACTCTTGTCTCAGGCCCATTTATGTATAAAACATTATATTTTAAAAAGATCCTTCTACTTCTCATGAACCACGACTCAGAACATTTGTTTGTGATTTCTGAGTTGTCAAAATAGGATGTCTCCTGCCATAAACATAAAACTGTGGCTAGAATTGATGTATTTTTATAATGTTATTTTCTGGTATGCTACATAATTATTATCATTAGACCCTGTCACTATTTAGCTTTATAGCAAAGAAACATTATGACATGATGTTTATTTCAGAACCCAAGTAACTTTGTGGTGTTTGGTCTCAAAAATAAAACAAAAGTCGCCAACCATCTGTTTGTTAAGTATTTCCAAAAGCATCTAGCGCAAGACAATAAAGTTACATTAACAACTTAAACTTAGATGTGAGAGTTCACAAGAAACACTTCAAGCAGCATGTTTGTGTGTTGAATGAAGTGCATCTAAGTGTGTCCATGTGAGTCATTTTGTATGTGTGCATCCTAGCTTAGCTGCCAACTGTCTGTCTGGAAAAAATGACCCCATAGTCATCTGGTGCCAGCAGCTTATTACGAGCATCATACTGTTTTATTGTTGGGTGACCTGTAGAGAGCAAGGTGCAATTGTGAGAGGAGTAAGTGAGTCAGGGTGGACATAGTATACAGAGTAACAAAGTCCATGCTAGAGGAGGAGGTGCCAGTGGAGGATGCATCAACAAAACCCAAACCATGACCATTCCACAAGGTTAACTTACGTTTGATCCCATGCTTGTTATTGTTACTATGATGACGTAAGTTTTGGTACCCCCAAGCCGCTCTTACACCTCTATGGACAGGATCCAAGGGTAGGGACAAGTGACCCATATGGCTGTTTAAGTTGAAGGACTTGTTATTGTTGCGAGTGCACAGACCACCTCGAAAATGGTGAAAAGATAATTCATAATACCTCCTCCTTGTTTCCCCTCAGTCCAGCTTTTCCACTGGGATCCATGGGAGAGAGGGAGTAAGAGAAAGGTGGGCAGAATGGGGAAAAAGAGAGGAGTGGGGAGCACTCTGTCTCCTACTAACATTATCTCTACGGGAGCCCAAAATGGGCTCTGTCAGCAGAACACCAACCTGCTGTCAAGAGAAGAACATGAGAAGGAGAGGGAGGGATGAAAAGAAAGAAAGGGAAGGGAGAGGTACTACCACAGCATCCTGTAAGTCTGTGTTTTATATGGAACACTCTACATCACTTATTAGTGTAGTCAAAATACATGAGCGTCACTGAGCCTGAGTCAAATACTTCAACATGTGAAATCCCTCTCCCTCTCATGAGTACCAGCTTCAGTGCTGTAACCACTGCAATATCTTTCAGTCATCTGATGCCAGCCAACGTCTCTCACAGCAGAGAACACTTCTTTAAATTGATTTGTCTTTCTCCGCCCAACAGTAAAGAATTGATCCACAAGTGTTCCATTTCATTCACCTTTGTAAAAATGACAGCTTTGTGGGCTATAGCACTTTTCTTTGGAAAGAGCCAATAAAGCTGCTTGTTTAATGCAAGAGCATTGGCTCAGGAAGGGCTAGACAGAGTCCAACATTAGACCGATTGTCACCAGATTTAGTAGATGTGGTCCCATAACTCAATAGTTGAGGATACATTTAGGGAAAACTAATTAAATTTCTTGACTTTCACTTTTCCTGTAATTGACTTTTAGTGAAACATCTGAATAACTGTTTGATGGATTGCCACATAATTTGCACACACCTTGTCTTCGCGTGTTTGGAAATCACACTCATGACATTTCTAACACCATCAGGCAGGTCAAATTTCACCACACCACCATTCCCAGTTGCATCTGTGCTCAGCACAGCTGAACAATTAGCAAACGATATCATGCTAACACATTGAGCTAAGATAGTGAGTATGGTAAAAATTATACTTTCTAAACTTCAATATATTAGCATGCTAACTTTAGCATCTAGTTCACAGTGATTTACTACTGAACAGGTTCTCCTACTTGAAAAGAGCAAAGACAACATGTACATGGTAAATACTTCAGACAAACTCTACGCCAACATCAACTTCAGCACAATTCACTAGAAAGTGTTTTTTCTTTTACTACATGTAATTTATTTCTTTAAAATAGTTGTTTTTCCGCACTTAACTTGCCAGTTTAATATTGTGTCCTTTGTAAAAAAAAAAACCGAAAACACAAAAACCACTTAATTTCTCATATCAGATGTTCCCCATGCAACACTTAATTTATAGTCAGGGTCATCCACATGTAGGATGCTGCTTTGACCTCTGTATGTTTTTACCAAGACTAGAAGCAGGGAAGAAGACAAATGGGGGCTATACAAGAGCAAGTTCAGCAGAAATAAGTTCAAGAGCATAAGTAAACACAAGAAAAAAGAAAGTGAGTCACAAGCCCTCTATTGAAAGAGATGCACCCCATTTACTCCTAAACAGATACCATTAGAGTCCATAAAACTCTCCTGTCTCCTCTGCTGTGCCCATTTGTCTTATATGTACGATGTCTGTGTTTGAGCTCTAGTACCATTAAGACCCATGATATGTGATTTACACTGTGCTGTGTTCCATGGGGCTACATGATGCTAGACGATGACAAATGGATGTACTGTAGTTACATGTTTAAACCAGAGAGCTTTGTTTACAGTCCAAGCCTTTGTTCATGCTCAGTGTTTCTGGCCTGACAAGGGAACCAATGAATCATGTTGGATGTTCTCTCAGAGAACGCCACGTAGATATGGGATTTACTCAAAAGAGGGTCATACCTATTATTATCAAACATATGTGCACATATAGAAGTGTAGATGAACTTGAAGTTTTCATTAGAGCTTTTATGCATATGAACCCACATTTAATAAAGGAGGGACACAACATGAATGTTATTCAGGTATCATTATGTGCAGTTGTATGCAAATGTTTGGGCATCCTCAAATGTTAATGCACTGTTATTTTTAATTTCATAAACTTAAATAATAAAGAAACACTGTGTGAGGCTGTCTGTCACAGTAACTGTGGCATTTGCAGAAGTTTGGGCACCCCTCTACTTATACAACACTAAGGACTTCATTAACTCATTAGAACTTAATTGACTCATCAGGAGTTGTCAGGCTGATCAAGAATTTTCATTAGGAATTGCCTGCTGATGACTTTTCCAGAGCTTCAGACTCTTCAAACCTAACACTCAACAACCTCTAACCAACTGACTGGGGACCTGAAAATGAAGCTAATTAATGCCAACAAAGCAGCAAAGGATATAAAAAGAAATTAAAGGCATTCCAGCTTGAAATTCCCATTGTCCAACATGTCATTAAGGAACAGCAGTTAAAGGAAACTGTGGAAGTCCAGACGAGATCCAGAAGACTGAAAAAACTTTAAAATAAAACTGCAGGTCTGCTTGACAGAAAGGTAAAACAAAGTCTCAAAAGACTGCAAAGGACCTGCAGGAAGGTTTAGCTGATGTTAAAGGTTGATGCACAAACAGGGTAGAGTCATCAGAAGGAAATGTTACCTGCAACCTCATCAAAAAAAATCTCCAGAACTTCTGAAATATGGAAACAAGTGCTGAGGGTAGATGAGTTAAAACTGAGCTCTTCAAAATCATCAGAGGTATATTTGCACCTTGCCAGCTGTCATGCATGGAGGTGGAAATATTCTTCTTCAGGGTTGTGTGGCAGCCAGTGGCACAGGAAATGCTGCATGGATAGAGGGAAGAATGGATTCCAGTTATTATCAGCAAATCCTAGATACAAACGTCCTGCAGTCAGTCAAGAAATTGAAAATGAAAAGTAGCTGGATTCTACAACAGGTCAATGATCCTAAGCAAACCTCGAAATCCACCATGGCTTACTTCAAGAAACACAAACTGAACCTTCTGGAACGACCATCACAGTCCGCTGCGAGTTGCAGAAGGGGTCACTTCAAAAGTCAACAAAATATGTAATTTTCAACTTCAACTCAATTTTATAACAATATTTAGTTTTGATATAAACTATATTTGTATCAACAACAACAATTGATATTTTTTCTCCAGACAAGGGGCATATTTGCTGTTCATTTGCAATATCTATTTTAGAACCACCATTGTTATATCATTCCACATTTCTGGATACTAATTTATGCAATGGAGCAGTCAAATGTCATGACTGGTTTGGCAGCTGGACAATACGAGGACAGTGTTAAGACAAATTTTGTGAGTACAACTCAAACAGTAAAGGTGTGCAGCACAAAGTTAGGATTCTGTAAAGTGACAAGGACAGTCCACTCATCCATTTCCAGTTGAAACTACACCCTTGAGGAGATAAACTGGTAATAATTAACAATATTTACATGGAATGAGATGAAAAAAATAAAATAAAATAATATATATATATATTTTTTTTTTAAACTGAAGCTTTTGAAGGCAGGCAACAGCATATGATCCCCTCACGGAGTCTAGATGAAGGCGATGGTGAAGAGCTAACAGGTGGATGATAGCATCCTCTTGGAGTGCTAAAATATAGTAAGAACTTCCTAGAAGGAGAAAATATGGAGAAGCATGACAGGAAAAGATCTTCCTCACTGAACTATGGAGCTTAATTTGCATGAAAAAGTGGCCACATAAACAGGCAACTACTTGGATCATACTGAAGAGTGTTTACACTTAAACCTCAGATGGTTTCAATATTAATGAGCACCCTTGGACATTTTAGCACTGCACAGGACTGGTTTACGAAGGAGAGAGAGAGAGGGGGGAGTAAAACTGAGAGTTTTATGATGTTGCAAAATTACCAACATGTGGTGTAAAACCTAAACCCCTGCGTCTGCCTGTCAAGGAGAGATGAGCATCATGAATCTGGAATTGTGTGTGTGTGTGTGTGTGTGTTGCATGTTTGAGTGCTTATTCATCATTACAGAAGACAGCACAGTTTTTAAAAGCATAGCATCATTCAGGCATTACTGTTAGCCTACCTACTGTGTCTTTCCAAGCACATTTCCAAACTTTGTGATACACAATCTCTATCTCTTTCTCCAATGATTCCCATCATCCCATCATATTAATTACAGAAGTACTATGTCATGGAGAAAACCAGAAAGACAGAGGAAAACCTCATGACAGAAGCTGAAATGTGAAAGGGGGTCAACAATGTCAAAATGTGGTGCAGACAGAGGGGCCAAAGTGGAAAGAGGGCACTTTTCAGCTAAGTGCCAGGTTTCAAATCACAAAATGTGTTTGACATCAGCACTGAGCCAAACAGATTTTATTAATTATTCGCTGAATCAAACATGAAACACATGTCCACCACATCATGTTGACAGAGGAAGGAGAACACCAAGGAAAAATAAAAAGGATGTTTGAGACAAAAAAAAAGGGAGGGAGACATGAACATGTGTGTTGTACAATACTTCAAAGAAGAACAGGTGTCTTGGACCTCTCAGACAGACCTCTTGACAGCAAAACCCAAGTAACAAGCATGGTACTTTTACACACCCCTGTGATTTAATGATATCCCAGACTTTTCATCAACCCAGGGCGATCACTGACATGCATACAGTTCACAGCCTTCTCCCAAGTAACAACATAGTGATCCGTTGTTGTACTCTCACCACATTCTCACCATTACAGCATGCAGGTGGGAGGAATACATGCAGGGCATTTCTAGCTTGTACACCTCCATTAGTGCCCTTGCATTTGCAGTGGGGTCATCAGCTGGGGAGAAGCAGTTCTGCACATTTTACTCCATACTCTGGTATGGAGTAGAATGGATACAAAAACCGATGTCAGAACTGCTACAGGTTCTAAAAGGTTCCAGGTATGGAACTTAGAGACTCCAATCAATTGTATAGTTACAGTTACATGTTTATTTCAAGTGTCTAACTTAAAACCTAATGTAGATTGGTAAATTGAAGTTACGAGGTTACCATGATGTTTGTAATTCATAAAATGCAACTAAACTTTTCTGAACTCTAGAATGTTTTCTATATTATAACAGGATATAATACATATTTTTATCAAACAGAGGTCTATTTGACTGCAGTTAAGACAAGTAACTTTAATTTTACTGTCTCACAAATGACAAATCTGTGCAACAGGAGATCCTTACTGGTTTTTCTGCCAAAGACTACAAATGGACTGCAGGAAGTTTGGCACCTTGTACTTCCTAGACCAAGCTTGTATCCTCCACATGCAAAATTTGTTCAGTGCAGTGATCAAAGACACTGTAGATGTGATCCAGGACATCCTCTGTGACGCAGATGTGAGTCTGACTGTGACCAAAACTCTGTATTTGCAACCTCCTCTGCTTTAAAGTACCTTCCTCTCCTCAGCCTTCCAGTAACTTAAGGACACTGCGTGTTATTGGCTATATTCTGTTCCGTGTTGAGGAATCACAGGTGCTGGCATGTCCAAGAGTCGACCGTTTCAAGTCTTGACCTCTACTTAGCTTCCAGCTCCTGTGGGAAACACATGCTCCTGACCATCATTTCCAAAACCATGAACCATGACCCCACAGCTTCACGGCACTGAGACAGTCATGATATCTAACACCTGAACTTGACCACAATAATATTGACATGTCTAATGGAGGTCAAAGGATCTCCTGCCCTAACAGGTTTGAATTGGCTTACCACAATCGTTTTCAATAAGCCTCCAAAGCTGCAGCACAGTCATTAAAAATATACACAGGCACAGAGCACTGAGGTGAGAATCCTCACTGTATGTGTGCTCTCAAAACATTGATGCTCCCTTCACTTTATTTGGATAGTTTCGCAGCGGGATGCTTGCTTATTTTCACTCATAAGTGCCCGGGAGTAATCAAATCCCAACCGAAATATTTTCTTTGCCACCAGTACCTTTCTGCCTGCTGTTTTCACTCCCAGGGAAGCATCCCGTCAGGCCCCGACTCTCTTTCCAAACCAGGGATTTACGGAAGATTAGGGAAAACTATGTAAATGACACTGCTCCTGCAGAGTCAAGCGAAACGCTAGACCCCAAAAGATGGAAGTTGGGAGTCGGGAGGAGGAGGGGGGGAGCACATCTTTGGGAATTTCCCTCGGAAATCTGTGGATTATCCCACCAGTTTTAATGAAAGTTGTCAGGATTAAACATGCCAAAGTCCACTGAGGCTGGTGCTGGAGTAGGGATAGGGATGGAGTATGGCGGAAAAGAAGGAGGGAGTGGGTTGAAAACCTATTATGTTCCTACATCACTTAATTTGAGGTAAAATTTCCATGAAGGGGCTTAGTGATGGGGCCTTTGATGAGAAGCAGGGGTGAATGCATTAGATGATGGAGGAGCAAGTAAAAATGGGCAGATAGACAGAGTCAGACATTTGCACACGTCAAAAAACACACATCTATCAGACTTGTGTCTTGCTAAAATGGCTCTTAGACAAAGTACGGCAGTCGTCTTAGACATACTGATTAGCTGAAACATCTCTCATTCCACCGCCCTCCATCCTTCTTTCTCTCTCTCGTCTCTTGCACTCCTTCTCCCTCCCTCTCTCCACCTCTCCTTCTGTCCGTGATGAGACGGTCACCTCGGTGTCAGTGGTGATGGCTAAGTGGGAGCTTGAGCACTTCCTTAATCAATCTGGGTAATAGAGAAGAGCTTGCCAGCCGCACACCCTCTCACACACACACCCACAAAGACCTGTCAGCTCTCATTCTCAGTCATCCTGCCGATTCATTGAGGCATTGAGTTCCCTCTCATACACAACGGCAAAGGAAGTAAACAGAAAAGACACATTGCTGTTGATACACCTGCACAGCCAAAGAAACACTCCAGGATAGATTAGCACAGTGGCGCATGAATTCACAAACACACACAGGAAATTATCAAGTGCACGAAGCCTGAAAGACACACTCAGACACACACATTCCACTGTCAGAGGGACATAGGCAGACAGCTGGGAATGTCATGCATGCACACTCAACAGGCGATCCAATAAAGAAGAGGACACAGCGAGGGCGAATACCTTGATAAGCTTTGGTATGCTTTGCGTAAACACTTGCCTCTTTTAAAACAGAGCGTTTTGAACTTGTCAGTCAAAGGAAAGCGTTTGTTAGTGCTGCTTTGACGAAGGAGGAGGGGACCATGAAGCAGCCAGCTGCTCGTCAATATCATGGGCAAGACACACAGCTGTGCGTGGAAGTGTGTGCGTGTGTGTGTTCAGTGTGTCAATGAAGACGTTTCCCCCAGACGAGGTCTATCAGCACATTCCAGCCCTGCCGTCGATATCCGGCCACATCTGCCCACTTTTCCTCAATATATGTCCTAAATCCCACTCTCCCTCCCTCTGTCTATTTTCATGGTTGCTTACTGTGCCAACTCATATGTCTCCCAGTTTTTTTTCCTGCTGTTTCTCTGTCTTTACACAAACATCTTTCGCTCTCTTCTTTTCTTGCTTTATCCCTGTTCTCACCCTCTGACCCAGTCCAAATGGCCTCAAGATGTTGCTGCAATTCATTTGCATTTTCTTACATCTCAAGTACGAACCCAGCAAAGAAAAGGAGAAATGTTGACCACATACTGTATGGATAGAAGTGACTGATTGAAGAGCTATTGTGTGCTGTCACCTTCAGATTAATGAGACTGTCCTCCTGCAAAAAAACAACCTCATAGGTCGTGTGTACAAGCAGCTTATTACAACCCATAGTTAGTTTTATTGTTGGGCGGCTGCAGTAGTTATGACAGGAGCAAAGAAAAAAGTGATGGGTGACGTCGTACATACAGCAACAAAGTCAGATGCTGCAGTAGATGGATGGGTCAGCAAAGGAAACCGCTGTTCATTTCCCGTGTGAAACCAATAATCAACATTGTTTCTTTTGTCTATGACCTTTCCACAACCTTAACTGCCTGCTTATTATTGTAACCATGACGACAAAGGTCCTCTAACCTTTAAAGAAGAACTTATTTTAACCCAAACCACGATCTTTGCCTTAACCCAACCAGGTAGATCTTTTTTTCTCTTATAGGGAAATGCAGGGCAGGAGAATGACTTGCAGCAAATGATCCGGCCAGCTAGGGGAGCCAAATTAGGGACTCGCAGCTTAGGGCATTTGCACCCATATGGTAAAAACCATTAAACTACTGGTTTGCTCCAAGCAGATAGTTTTTTGTCCTAAAACCTAACCAAACAGTGACTGTTCCACAGTCTTACATGAGTGTTTATTATTGTTACAATGACAATGTACAGTAGGTCTGGTACACCTGCTGCTGGAATGCTCCTATAAGTTATATCAGATGGTAGGGACAAACAACCTATACGGTCATTCAGATAAGAAAACAGAGTTACGTGTAAAAGTTGCTTGTGTAAAGTAATACATTTTCTATAACATTTGCTAACTCTAAAATAAAGGTATCTAGGCACACAATAAACAATCTGACAAAAAAATGAAATAGAAAAATCTTTAACAGTGCAGTACAGTGTGATTTAAAGAGTTCTGATAAACAAAGTTGATATTTTCTTCTATTTTACATCAAATCTCATTAAGTTTTCTTCCTGGAAAACAGGATCCTAAGTGGTGACTTCATCAAGCACCAAAGGTTGCACATAAAAATTCAAATAAAACCATCACAGATTTTGAACATTCCCACCCCTACACCTCACCCATCAAATAAAACTGCCTATCTCTGGCTGAATTCCCATGGCTTTACACGTCCAACAATCCCTCCTCCTGTTATGTCCTCCCCAGCATTCAGTTTCTAATATAGGAAATACACTAAATTAAGGTGTCGTAATGTAGTTTTATTATGGCTTTGGCAAGTTTTGAGAGCATGAATGTATTTTGTATAGTGACAAGAGGGAAAGCATCACCGTAACAGAGCACCTCATTGTCCAGCTGCTTAGTGGCTTTCAGGTTTTCCATTTGTCATGTTAGGACTCAAGTAACAAGTAAATACGAGTCAGCTGAAGCAACGCCTTGATGCTGATTTGTATACTTTTGGCTCTCCTTGTCCTCCTCATCCTCCCTGTCCACAGACTGCTGTATGCCAGTCTCCCCACTCCCTTTCAAGGGAAGAATTCTCCCCTGTAATCCATCCCAGCTGTGTCAGATTGCACGGCCAATTAAAGAAAAACCGTTTGGCTCGCCCCAAACAAGCCGACCACATGTTGCAGCTCGGCCTCCCCTCCGCTCTGCCTTCATCCCCAGGACTCACCTCCTGAGGGTGAGGGGTCACAGCGCCTGTCATTTCCGCAATGAGCAGGAGGGAAAACAGAGAGACTGCAGACAAACGGGACAGTGGCCCAGCTCTGACTGATGCCACTGCGGACAGCCTCCTGTGAGGTCACAGAGGCTATACGTCCACACCTACAGTAGAGGGCAGCTGTCAACAAGGTGATTTACCCCCCTGTGCTGCCTCTCCTCCTCATGCTGATCAGTCTGTATTATGTTTTGTTAGTGGGAGGGGGTGAAGGTTGAAACCACAGGGAAACCACAGAGCTGATGGCATGGATTGCTTTGGGCGTTGATAAAACATTTCTGCCTCTGTGGCGGGATTATAGTGTTGTCTCGGAAGTTTTGGACGTGAGGATGGGTCGGAATGTTGATGGCTGGGGACACGGTTGAGAAATGGAGGTCAGACGTTAGCAAGCAAGGGCGTCACTGAGGCTGGTTAAATGAGTTTATAAATTTATAATGATATTGCACAAGGAAAGGAGGGGGTATCACTGAACAAAAACATGAAGGAAAACAAATACAGGTAAACAGATGGGGCCATTTCTTGCTATTGTCCTTTCAGTGACTCTGGCGTGATGTGGAAGCAGGTGCCCATGCTGATTGCCATCCATGTCCACCATAGTGTTGTTTCCCTCTAAGCCCGATTGGCGTCCCCTCACGCTTCATGTTGGCATACAATCGAGCAGTGCACTTTCTCTGTCGTGCTGAGTAGAGACAGATCTATTTAATCTCCTTCTTCTATTATTGTGGCTCTTGTTATGGAAAATGGGACCATGACCCTAATGACCTTGCAAAATACAGTAGCAGGATGCATAATTGCTGTGCAAGCACATGTGGTTAAGTTGGTCCTTTTACTTCAACAAGGTACATAAAACTCAGTATGAAAATACGCAGACTGAATACAACCGTGATTACTCACTGCCAGACCACTCTGCTGATTTTGGAAGCATTCAGCTGAATTTTTTCATGTTGGCATGAGGTAGGGCTTAGCAACATGCCAAATAATTCTTTGGACACTTTATAAAAGCAATGCATAAGTACAGACGGAACGTACTATCAAATGTTTGAAAGCCAAAGGCATTTAAAACAGCACTTGCAGCTAATGTCGTATATGGCGTATCACTTGCTATAAACATTTGCCTGCTTGCACTTAAATTTATACGACAAGCCAGCCTTCTTTTTTGGTAGAAAATAAAAAAGTCTGGAACAAAGTTTGAAGGGAAAGGAGAGAAAGAGAAAAGGGCACCGGTAGCAGAGACACAGATGGACAGAACCACCCAAAAGAAAACAGACAGTGTTGCTTTCCCCATTACCATTTGAGACGTTGATATGAACCAGAGAGGGAAAGTGGTGGCTTGTATATCAAACTCAGATCTCTACTTCCCCGCCTCATTTTTGCAGTCATCTGTAATAGCAAGATCAATGCGAATGAAATCAACCAACTGTCTCTATTATGGCTGTCCTTCTGTTAAATCTCGAACAAAAATGAGAGCAGTTCATCGAACTCTCCTGGGGAACTGTTAAAGCTGTGGGCCAACTGGTTGACAAGCCTGATTCATTCAGCATGCTCTTAAATTGTGAAAATGTCTTCCTTTCTATATCTTCGCACAAATGTCAGCACTCTCCCCTGTTCCTCCCTTTGCTGAATTCTTCCTCCTCAGTTCTTTTTTTACTTTTCACTCTGAACCCTCTTTCAATTCCCTCCACGTGTTGACAGACAGTCTCATCTGGGCGACCTTGCTTTCTTCCTGTGTTTCCAGGTTTGGGGGAGGTTGGAGGGAGGTGAGGGGAAAAGTCAGCCCTGTGCTCAGTGCTGTTTCAGCCTCTGTCAACACAACCTCTGCTCCGTAATTCCATTTTCTCCTAAGTCGCTATACTAAAAGTGGGTTGTGGGGGAGGAGTGGTCAAGACAAAGTCAATTAGCTGCACTGTTGTGGGCTGACCTTACAAGTGAACACATCATACCGCGCTAAACTGAATCTGTAGTGCACCATAAGGGGTTAATAGGCTGTTTACTGTTGACTGTATACACATAATGCTTACTGAATTTTACCTGCACTCATAAAATATTACAATGATCATATAATCGAATTGCAAGTACATTTTATGAACATCGTAATCCACGGACCAAACATGCAAACAGTGTGACAGTACTGACAAAAGGGCGAGAGGTTATGTTACTGAAACTCAGTTAAACTTGTAACAACAAACAGGGTCTGCAGCAGATCTTTCCATGTGAACAAATATTAAAACAGTCACCTCACATTGCACAAACACATACCAAAATATTAGGTCATTGCTTCATTGTAAACACTTATTGTGTGTAGGCAGTAAATTACGGACATGCATTGTCATAACCATTCCTGACACACGTAGTGAAAATAGTTTTCTTTACTGCACAGACAACATAATTTTGAAAAAAGCTGGTAGGGGTGATTATTCATGTGAACAAATTGGGAATGTTATTCAAAATAAAGATGAATATTCAGCACAAAGAGGATATTTTAAATTGTCTTGGCCTCAGGTCGTGACCAACATTAAATAGATCAAAAGCTTAAAAAGCTACTGATACAAAATCTTGTTTATTATTGTCCATTCTGTAGGTTCCATTCTCTAAATGTGTTGTCTAATTCTTTAACCCATAACACATCAAACTGTCAAAACCATCAGAATCGCAGTAATATTAACTAAGCACAGGGCCAGTCTTTGAGAAATTTCGATTTTTTGACTGTCGAACTTTCACTGACCTGGGGTCATCTGTAGGATCTGCTCCTGTTTGGCTAAGGTGAAACAAGTGGGCATCAAAACAAAGCATAGGTAGGGTCCGGGCTTAACGCCCCACTGTGCCTCTGACCCTGGTGCTCAATCTAAGGCATTTAATAATTAATTTAATACACTGTGATCAATGTCATTTAGCTGTTTTATGGCTTCTTCCATATCTAAAATTAAAGTTCACTTAGTAGTTCATTTATGCCATGGTGAACCACCATGGCAAATCCCTATTTTCTCACGGCCCAGCCACGCCAGCCCATAAGGTGTAGGGCCTCCTGTGCTGTGATTACGTTGCTACGTACAGCAGGGCCCAAGATCAAGTGGATTTGGTTTAAGTGGCAACTCACAGCAGGCCATGTGATGTTTGTGTATGTCTGTAGGCTTTGTGTAAGATTGAACATTCTCATATGCATGAGTCTCACCTACAACCCTTATCATTATAAGAATACCATACAAGCCCAAATATTGGTTCATCATCTGTTTTGATGTGTGCGGTGCATGTGTGTGTGCTGGTGTCATTTCTTGTGCCACTGCAAAGACGAGTCTCAGCAGCGGCGGCAAGAAGGATTATGTTTTCCTTTCCATTGCCAGGAGAATGGAAAAATCCTGGGTGTGACTCTATCCGTGATGAGGTTAAACCATAATAATCATTAGTGACCACACACATTCACATATACTTTTTGCTACATACATACACATGAGCAGAGAGACTCATAGCTGCGTACCACCCTTATTTTGTGAAAACAGTTCTCTAGGACAGGTCACATATGTACACGTGCTTTTGCTCTCCTAACACACTCTGCTGGAATGTAATCAGCACCTCTCTCCTTTATTATTGTTTCTTTTCAGCACTCATCTGTTGCTCTGGTGAAAACTGTTATGATCCTCATCAATAACACTTGTGTTCATGCATGTCTCTGTTCATGTACATATGGATTAGAGGCTGCAATGCAAAGCCACTAACTTCTCCTGTTAATCTGTTTTGTCTATGTTTGCATCTCCCTCATTTAAGTTTACACCAAAAAGTAAACGGGCACATAATGAGCGTGTACCACTATTTATATTCATGCGTATAAGTTTAGCTGAACATATAGAAAAACCTGGTACAACCATGTCCTAAATTCAAATAATAAAGCATAATTTACATTTGAGATACCTTTAAAACAAAATTGGTGAGCAACAGGTGAAAGACTTAAAATGTTTGGTCAGAAATGTCTGAGAACAAAAATGAGTACGGGGAGGGGGGATTCTAAATGAAAATTAAGTTGGTCTGAGGTGCTTGTGAAGAAAAATAAAAATAAAAAGCTATTGACAAACATCTTAAAGTCTATCTTGGCCATTTTGCACACACTTTCAAGACAGTCTGTGTCCCAATGTGTGCCATTTTTCTGGCACCTCAAGTTCTCAAGTAACACACAGGGTCAGGTTTCAGTATTAAACCATAAGGTAAAAACAACACCTGTGCAACATCAGTCACACAATCCTGCACAACACAACAAATCTGGTAGAAACTGCTGTAGAATTATTGAGGATAAACTGAATATTGAACTAAACCCGTCACACCTTTGTGTTTTTGGGCTGCAGCCTAATTGTTTACATTTTGGCACATCTGTACATCTGCATCATGGAAATACATGTTGCTTTAGGTACTAATGACTCCTGTTCACACTATACAGACAACAGGCACCTGTATTATTTTTAATATAGAAGAAAAAATCTGTTTATTATGATAAAAGATCCAGTGTTGTAAGGAAAAGTCTAAAGTGATTTGGTAAGAATTCTTTATTCTCTGTTCTACTGACTGCAGCAGTGTGTGTTTAACATCTGAGTGTTTCAATAAAAGAAGTGGTGTGACATTTGTGACATGTCTCAATAGTTTCACAGATAGAAAAACATAACAGAAATTTGGATGCAGATCATGTCTATTCAGAGTTCATATCATATAATAATACATCTAATATATTCAGTTACATCCCTCATAATAATGCATGTTCATGCTCATTGACAGTGAAGTGGTCCTTATGGTCTGATCCTCCATTTTAAGAGATGAGCACTAATGACTGCTGAGCCACCAGCCTGACAGCCAGCCAGCTATGGGAACCATGCAGCTCAGCAGCCCGCCCGTCTCAGAAACATTATTATCAGGTCGCTTGGTTTGTGTGTGTGGTTTTTTTTTTTCCTCTCGACTGTTTCTGTTCATACCTGGTGTCTGTTATACTCTCCCTTCTCTTATCTGTTGCCATGTAAACTGGTGGTCCCCAGGGTGAATCCACATGGGTTTGATAACTAGAGATGTCTGTCTGTCTGTCTGTCTTCCCTTCAGTCTCTTTTTAGTCTCTTGTTTCATCGCAGCTGTCCACTTTTCACCCCCACCCTCCCTCCTCCATTCTCTCTGTACCCCCGCCTGCTTGTCTCTCTGTCATTTTAACCTTCACTCTCTGTCTGTCTGTGTCTGTCAGTCTTTCGCCTCCTCTCTACTTTCAGCTTTCATCATGGCTCTGTTTTTCTGCCGAGGTGAGTGGTGATAGCTCCCATATTTTCTCCCAGCCATGTCCTCCTCTCATCCTCCCTGCCCCATGTCTTCCCATCCCCTGTTCCCTCGCCTGGTGCAAATCAGACAACACATCATAGCCAAAAATGCGGTTTTCGCAAGGACACAGCACACTGCCATTGTACTTTTTTTTTTTTCCCCTTTTAGACCGCAGTGCTATCACCATGGTCCTGTCATTATCTGGGGCCATTGTGAGGTCAGTCAGGGGTGACACACTTCAGTCATACAGTACCACTGATTATTTGGGAATTGGGCTCAGTGAGTGATATGAAAATATACTGTATATACATTTCTCTCTAAATCTAGATCTATACAAGACAGCTTTATAGCAGTTTGGGATTTACAGGGGTTTTGCATGAATGATTTGTCCGGTATTTAATTCCCTAGATAAGCTAAAAACATACATTACCTATTTATTTTATCATAACATAAAACATTTCTCAATTGAGTTCCCAGAAGATTTACTATGATATATATATCCATTGTGATGAAAAATCACACAATGTGACATAAGAATTTCTCTGTATTGCACGACCTTCATCACTTGAAGTATGTCACAGTTCATCCATGTATTGACCTATTCTCTATGACATTCTAGTCTCTTGTCAGTTCAGGCCCTGCCCTGCAGTAACTCCAGCCCTTCCGGCCTTTCATCCACCTGACTCTTCCCCACCCATTTACTCACCTGCTCCTATTTCCCTAAGTAATTCCTAGAATATAGACAGGCCCATTTCCACCCATTCTCTGCTAGATTGTCTATTGTGCTTTCCATGCCATAGCTCTCCAGCCTTGCTTAACTGTTTTCAACCACCTGCTTGTTTTTTGGATTTTGCCTTTTCATGCCTGTTTGTTGCTGACCATTTGCCCACACTCTAACTATTGCTTGTCCCTTCCTGCTTTTGTCTGCTGAACCTTAATGAAGGTGGTAAAAGCTGTGACAAAAGTATGTGACTTAGATCTATTGCACCAGTCAAAACTAAGCAATATCTGAATCTAAATATATTGACAGGTGTGCGGTTGTTCCAGGCAAATGTCAAGTGAATATGAACAGACCACACCCACACAGTCCTGATGAAGCAGATATGTAGTTTTTGAGTGTTAAATTATTAAGTGATATTACCAAAGCCCTTCTAGGCAAATCTCTGCACTTGGCAGCCATCTTGGTAATTCAGTTCAATTCAATTCCATTCTGTTTTATTTATATAAATCACAACAAAAGTCATCTCAAGGCACTTTTCATATAGAGCAGGTCTAGACCGTACTCATCAGAGGAAAGTTTAAGTTTAAATACATTTCTAAAAAGATCGGCCTTCTTAACAGTAAATTCACTTCCTGATTGTTTAGTGTATCACCAGTGCTGTATGTGATGTGAAAAAAAAAAAAAAAGAAATATATTTTTACATTTCATGTTTTATGGTATGTTATATATGTTACAAGGTGGACTGCACTGTTTCATTCACATGCAAAATTGGACAATCAGCCTCCTCTGTGAGAGCAACAACCCTCTGAAATTATATAGGGAAATAAGGGACTGAACAAGACACTGAGTTTTTAAATTCAAACTTAAAACATGGTTAAAATCTACTCAGATATGTTGTTATTGATGAGCTAATGTTTTTATAGATTAACTTGTTTGTAGTGTTTTATACTCATCTGATTGTATTGTTAGTTTAAGATTGTTAGGACAACGGGTTGAGTTATATTTCCCCCAGTCTCTTATCTCTCTCATTTTCATTGTAACTTACATGGGCAAAGCATGAAAAGATAAAGTGTTTCCCATAGCAACACACAGATACACTTGTGTGCAGGTACATGTATGTAGGCTCTTATCTGAGATTGGGAGCAGTATAGTGCTGCGTAAAAGTACAGACATAGAGCATTTACCCCTGTTTTACAGCTAAAGTCTCTGAGACCACAAAGCAGGAGTAATGTGTCAGTTGAATATCATGTTTATAAGAAATTCTCATGATATAAGCATAAGTCATGAAACTTTAGGGTTACATTCGAAAAAATGGAGAGAATCCATTAAATTGGGCTTAACAGACAGTATTACTGTGTGTGTCTGCTGCATATCAAGTACTCTCTGATGTACCTATATGATAAGCTTTAAAAGTAGAACGCACATACAATTGTGCGTGTTTCCTCTAGATGGAGTCTGATAAAGAATTTGTCCAAACAGACAAATATTGTCTGAGACTCAGCGAGCCAAAAACAGCTATGAAAGCCCTACAAACAGTAGGTTGGCATGTAATGGGTCAGAAATTATTTTCTGAAGCAATCTGGCCAAAGACAGCATTTTTTAATCTTTATTCCTCTGTTGAACTGTAGTTTAGTTTATTGTTTTTTTTTTTATTTTTACAGGACACTGCCATAAGTTGTCCATATCAAGCATTTCATGTAAACACTACATACAGCTGTTTCCAAAAATACCAAATAAAAATTTCAATTTAATCAGTAAAGGAGTCTTGTTACTATGTATGCAACAGTGTTCTCTTCCTTTTTCTCCTCTATACATGACTGTACACGTCCAACAGTGTCATCAGTAGAGAGTTGCAGTGTACTCGGCCAAGATCCATCAGCATTTTCGGGGAAGCAGTTATTCCTGCCTGGACATCCATGGTCTTGCTTTCTGGGATCCCAGGAGTTCTGTCAACAGGGCGTTCTAGTCAGAGAGAACATACATTCCCTCTGTGCCCATGTCTGTCTGCTGCGGCCAGAGCTTGGGTTACACTTCTTTCTCCAAAATCCAGCCAGGAAAAACAAATGACATCCTTTTTAACGTTTGGAATCCAGGACAAAATTTTTTTCCCCCATTCTCTCCCAGTTTGGATCATGATAGATCCATCAACATCGGCCTGGTAGTTTGAGCCAATTGTTCTGCTCGGCCATGATTTGATGGCTTCCATATGAGTGGGTATCCTCTTATATTATAATGGGAACAGCAATCAGGATCAGTGTGTGAACGGTGGCTGACATCCTGCCATAAAGTACAGTGGAACAGATGCTTGCAGGCACTGGCATGTGCACACATAAGAAACACACACCTAAAACCTGTGAATACGTGCCTGTACACTTTAAGATTTGACTGAATCCAGACAATAGTTTCTCACAGACACATTCACACACACACAGAGACACTGAGCGCATATCTTGTGATGCTGTTAGTGTTGTCATTCTTCATCTCATATCAATGGTGCACCATCAGTGGTGGTTTCAGCCTTCAGGATGGGGATAGTTCTGGAGACAGCACTTTAACGGTGAGGTAAAATAGCTCTGTCATTCCCAATCCCAGCTCAAATCCATCAGCTCCATCGCTCCCGTCACCAAAAGAAACTGGGAGAGGGAGAGATGGTGATCACCAACTTGGCAGGCACAAGGAATAATTTGGAAATCGTAACGGGGACCAAAAACTGGTCCAGAAATAGACCCCTTAACAGTGTAACATTGGAGAAAGAAAGCCATAAGTAGAGGGCTATTGGAAGCATAATGAAAAATAATACAGTGTGAGAATGGAAAGCTCAAATCCTGAAGGGTTATTAAATTGTGGTGGTTGTGAAATGACCAAATAGAGTAAAAATACAAACTGCACCAGGAAAAGTCAACTGTGTATTGTAAAGATACTGAGGTCAAAAGAATATTCTGGATGTTTAGCAGCAAACTTACACAAACAAGGAGGGGATTGTTTTAGTTTTATATTCAGTGCCAACATACTGAACAACAAATCTGACAAACTGGTTCTTGGTTTACCAGAAAGCAGTCCCATAGTGGTCATGCTGGATTTTAAAGTGTGAAACTGATTACTGTCAGTTCTGTCCGTTTTGTACAAATATAAATAAAGAGTGCAGACGTTTGTCTTTTCAGATTTCTGACTCAAAAAAGTATTAAAATCAAGTTAATGGTTCCAATATGGAGGGTTGTGTCTTGACATTATAAGGATATTAGAAGGATAGGCTCACATTTTCTTGTTGTTGCTGCTACAAATGTTTCTCCTGTCCATACTGACCAGTGTAAGAGATAAGAGGCAAAATCTATGCAAATGTTGCCAAAATGATTTGTTAAAAATAATTATAGTCTATTATTCAACTGAAAATCACCAGAGTGCCTCGTGGCCTGGGGCTTAAAGGCACTGACTGTAAACTGCAACCCTTTCAAACAGCTGGGAACCCCCCTCACCTAATTTCAAGATATTACCACTGGTTGCTAACATTATCATTACCATTGGAAAAACTTCTAGACAAATGGGTGAAAGTATAGATATTTGCAGTTGTGAATATGAGAAGGGAAAAAGCAAACCATCATCCATTGGGAGTAAGGAGATTAGATCCATGGCCAGATATAAACTCTGTAGCACCAAATCTGAGGTCAAAGAACATTTTTAGCACATTTGTGGTATCAGATTAGGTTGATTACTTAGTTTATCACACTAGTCGAGGGAGTGTCTTTGTTAACATTGTATAGGAGTGAATGAGTCTGATATTCTGTCTGGTCAGGTTGACCGGAGGCTCTCATATGGGGATCTGCTGTCTCTCCCTTATACACCACCAAATCTGGGCCATAATCACACCCTAATTCACACACTCATAAATCTTCTCCCCCAGGCTCTGATGTCAGCCCTATCCACCGACACACACTCGCACATACACACACACATATAATGTTCATCATAAACTACTGCGGGAGGATATTTTTAACAATTCATTTCAATGCCTTCCCAGTGCCAAAGTTTGGGGCCTTTGAAGTCTGAGTGGAAGTGCAAGAGAGGGCTAGTTTAATTTCACTTTACTCAAAGGCTGCCAAGGTCCACGAGGACTTTCAAAAGCATTCAGACAGCTATAAAATTAAGCCCTGCTAAAAACACAACATAATGAAAAAGGGGGGTTTTCAGGGAAAAAAAAAAGTCATGTTCAAGTTCTTTCTACATGTGAAGTTAAAAGGGAATATTCAGGGGTGGGATAGCATTTCAAAACATTTATCAAATCTGTTGCAGGACATACATTCATGTGTTTATGGTGCCTGTGAGGATACAAAATAGCATGGTACAGCTTGTGAAATGAAGAACAGATCCATTGCAAAGAGCAATTTAGGACAAACTGACAGGAGATTTCAACTGTGGGGATATAAAATTCTGGCATGTCTTACACTTCAATTGCTTTGAAACAATATCCAATCACCCAGTCCCTTTCTACTTTGTCTTTGAGAAGTGAAGGGTCAAGAGAGCAGGATATGATATACAGGGAGGGTGTGACAGATGTATACAGAGATGAATATAGAACCAAATAGCAAGCAATGTAAGAAGGAAACGCAAAGGAAACAGAGGCACCTACACATAGGGATCTGAGAAAATACTGAGAAAACTATGGCTACTACTTTTTTTTTTTTTTTCTGTAATCACAGAGTTTTGTTGGCATATGATGCTGGTACCGGCATTTTTTCTGTGTTTTCTGCTCAAACTAGATAGTTTCTGTCTGCTTGGATTTGAAAGTTTAGTTGGCCCCTCACTAACTGTAATGTAATGCGTAAGATTCTGCTGTCTAGTTTGTAAATTAAAGTGTGATGACAGCTGCTGTGCCAAGTATAAAACGCTGAACATTGGCTAACCATAGCCTCAGTTTGTGCTTCTCACTCAGAGCTGCTGATAGCATTAGCTTAAGCAAGCCTGATAAAAGCAGGAAAATGTTATGACTAAGATTTATTTCTCTGCAGTGGCATTAAATGCATGGGTTCACAGTAACTGTACCATATTCACAGCTTAACAAGATATATAGGGCTGACGAACAGCAGCATTACCCATTTTAACAGCAGGTTATGACTATGTACTGACAGTCCCCCACTGACGCACACACCAGAAAACCTCTTGTAGCAGAGCTAACACAGCTATAACACAGTGACTCTCTCAAAGAGCCATAATGTGCTCCTAGTGACCATCAAAGCTTTGCCAGGCCCTGTGTTTTTCAATTTACAGTAGCTCTGCCTCTGTCCTTGTTAAACTGACCAACAATCAGTCAGTCTCACCTGTGTTCCCTGAACCTCCAAGTCATTGGCCATGTCTCCTACAGTTGTTGTTCCCTCACTCCTCTGTAGAATTTTTAAAATATGCTTGGAGATAGTGTTCAAGCAGAATTTACACTTTAAAGTGTGATGCATTACCAGAACACTCAGAATGATTTATAATTTTATTATAAATGCCTTGTTTTAAAATCCTAATTGATTTACAATTTTGGCAAAGCGGTTTCTGTTGGATTAGGCTGTAATGGCTTGTAATTTGTTCATTAGACTTTATTCCATTTCTTCTCTATTTATTAATATGCCAGTGTCATTGAAATTCAAGGGACCTGAGAACAAGAACACCCATAGAAGGAAATTCGATTGACCATTCTCTTAACCTCTAACCCCAACAGCAACGGTACAATCTTAGCAGCTGTAACTAAACATGACAGGCCGTAGTAGCCATAACTTTCAAGGCCAAGGGGAACATCATTCATTTATTAAGCCACGCTGTAGATTATGTAGACGAATAACAGCCCCGCTGATGACTATATAGCTGACAAGTATTTCTTCTCTGTGTAGAAGCTTGTACTGGATGTCAGAGTTTAGGCTACCATTAGCGGCTCTAACCCCAGCAAACTTGCTGTTTGTTTGCCATCAATTAGTCTTCATCCTAAAAGCCTTCTCATTGATAACACTAAAAGTGAAAACACATTAGATGAAGAATGACGTCAGCTAAGCAACAAACCAACCAAAGTTATGTTGTAACAAGATATCAGTCTGATTTTAAACTTCTCTTTATCATACTAGGACCAACTGGCACAACGGAAGAACATGTTCCACATGCTGTTTCTTTATTCTAGTGATTTCTATGGATCATCAACAGGTGAGGTTGCTGGCTTTTTACCATTAGCTTTCGCCTTAGTCTTTTAGTATGATATCATGTGTGTTGCCTCATGTTCATATTTACAACCCCTTTGACAAATTCTCATTTTAAAATGAGTCGACTGGAAAACTTAAAAAGTCATCAGGAGACAGCGTTTTTAGTCAAGTCATGGAGCTAGCTTTAGCTTTAGCTAGCTAGTGACAGTTGTCATTTCAGCTGCCAAAATATCAGTCCTGGCTATTAAAAGCTACTTTTGTTTACTTCTGCCTGAAATCAAGGACCCATTGTTTATAATTACTATGTTACCATTATTGTAAAAAACTGCATCTTGTACCATGCAAGGACAGGGAGCTTGACAGGCAAACATTCGATGCTGCAACATAATCCAAACATCAGACAGTAAGAAACATAGATTAGAAAACAGCAGCAAAGTAGATGATACAGAGTAATCAGAAACATTGCTGAAAATGTGCTGTATGCACAGCATCATCCATCATTGCTGTATTAAAGTGTTACCAAATGCAGGGGAGGAATGAGCATCATCTGTGAGTGATGCAGAAGAGAAGAAAATAAGAGAGAGTGAAACCTAAGAAGAGAGAGGTCCTTCTCCCCTCCCCTCCTTCTCCTCCCATCGGTCTCCAGCACATTAATTGAGTTTGGATGGATTGAAGATCGATGGTGGGGAGGCCCCTCGATTGCTCGGTGGTAAGAGGGATTAAAATTTGAAATCAATTAGTTTTGTGTCTGCAAACCCTTACCTCTGCGGGAAGAGAAAATCAATTAAGGAAATTAAAAGTTGAAGCAGCGACAAGAAAGTCATTTTCAACGAGCTCCTCGGTTTTCATCTCGGCCGGAGCCCAGGCACCGAGTGGCACTGAGGATCAGATGGTGCCTTTATCTCAGTTCCCCAGATGAGGTATCTGACCTTTGAACTTTTGGCCTCTGAAGTGAGGGACTCCCAGGCGCACCTGGCTCACCGTGTTGCTTGGAACACACACAAAGGGACACACACGCTGAGATAAAAATGAAACCACAGTTTCACCTCAAAACTGTTTCTGCACAAAGAAAGCTGAAAATCCATAACATAAAGAGTATTTATTTAATGTACAGCAAGCAAAGCCCTGCACTTCTCAACCTTAGCTATAGAAAAATATGGCTTTATTTCATCCCGAATTTCACAAAAGGCCCAAGCTCTTAAACATCAAACTCAGACTTCAAGCTCTGAAGGCTTTGGAGAAACATTCAAACAATCCCCTGGATGTCCTCTCTCATGGTATAGAAATGTATATGCTCTCTATCTCACACAGCCTATAAGTGTGTGTTTGTTGTCAAAAATCACCTCTCCAGCTCAGTAGCTCCTAATAGCAGACGCGTAGTGATAAAGGTGCAGATAGATGCTGGCCACAGAGATAGAGAGGTTAGAGGTAAGGAGGCAGGGCGTCTCTTTGAAGATGACAGTCTATTCTGCCTGGAAACAGACTGCACAGCTCAGTCAGTCAATAGCCGTCATCGTCTTCTCTGCAGGGAAACATCACCAGGGGTCAGAGGTCAGCTGGTCAACAGCAACAGCAGTAGATTTACTGTACAGGGTGGAGGTGAAAGACCTCACTACAGAGTGACTTAAAATGGTGTATGGTTAAGCAAATGTAAACACACATGCTTTACATTTTTTTGACACAAGACTTCGTCATGTTATACTGTAGATCTATGGAAAGTTTCTCTGGTGGATTTTGCTGCTTGAGTCTGTAAAAAAACATACAAAGGTCTTAGTGGACAACTGAGCAAAAGAAATATTTAATAATCAATGTTTATATTACATTTTACTGTTGTGTCATTTTATAAATGTTGCTGATGTTCATTTCTGTATAATACGCTGCAGGCACACTGAAGTATCACTGTCCACAGAATGTTGTAGTGAATTGTTTTTTGTTTTTTTTAACAATGTGAACCATCCATTTAATTTAAAAGTTGATTAACATTAAATTCTGTTTTTCAGAGGTTGTGAGGATGAAATCAACACCCCATTACAGAACTTAGTGTCATCATAATTTTAAAGCTATGTGAAAACTAACCAGGCAGCAGGCATAATATGCAGCTTCAAAAATGCAGAGTTCAGAGTAAATCCTATTTGCCTACAGTAGGTGACTGTACAGGTGAAAGATGATTTTATCCCGTGTGACAGTAGGGACGTTATCTCCAAACAATTCCATGCACTAATCCACAAGGAGGATTATCAGCACCTTCTAACAACCTACAATATACATATGAGCAATTTTCAACCTTCTACCTCTATTGTTAAGGTGTGTTTATGCGTGTGGTCACAGCATTCTCTATGTTGCTCCATGATTCATCCTCATAGCACAAACTACATGAACCTTAGTTCCTCCTGTTATCCCACTGAGTTGCATTTTCACTGGTAACAGATTGATGTTGACCTGACTAAGGTTTGCAAACTGTTATGTCTGCTTCAATGCTATGGTACACTGAGTTGATCATGAGATACAGAGAGCTGTGATCTACAGACTGTAAAGTGTAAAAGAGGTAACTTACCTATGAATAATGTGTCTGTAATGTAAAACACTAAGAAGGTTGTCTGCTTCAGTTTTTTTACTGACTACTAAAGAAACACAAGCCTTTCACACTGTTTCACAAAATACCTCAATGGGCAGAGTCATAATTGAAAACCAGTGTAGGAAATTTTTTAACAGCAATTAGTGATTATTTTCACCCAGTGTCTGGTAACATTTACAGGGTGAGTGGATACTAAAGTTCTCAAAGTGCAAAGTTTCCTCTTGCTGCTTTAAGTTGACCAATGCCACTTTAAACGTTTTCTTTTTTTTTTTTTTGACATTATGTTTATTATATCATGCTGTGATTATAATTACCTTGCACTCACAATGTGCTTTTAATGCCTTATGAACACCACTTCAAGAATTACCCACCAAACTTAGACGAACACACATGCACGCACACACGCACACACACACACCCTCCACACACTCAGTGGATAAAGGAGCTCTTATGTCAGCGAGAGAGAAAGGAGGGAGAAAAAGCTCCTCCACTCTGTCTCCCTACAAAAGAAGCAAACAGGCTTTGATATCGGTGAAGAGAAGGTCCCTCCAAGCCCAGTTGGAAGTAATCTATTCTATACATATAAAGACACAGAGCCATTTCCCTGCCCTGCACTCGTCCTACAGTGGAGAGTCTTTCCAAAATGGGACTGAGACAAACAGAGAGCGTGATGGAATGAAAAGAGGGGCACGGGGTATGAGGACGTAAAAGGATATGAGAGGAGAGGGGATGAGAGGGGTAGAGGAGAAACAGGGGGAGAGAGGGTGAGAGGTGAGATGAAGGGGGGGGGGGGGGGGGGGAGAATGAAGACAGAGCGGAGAAAAATCATCTTATCCCAAAGTATCTGCACCTGAGAGCAATTTGTCCCCAATTTTGGGAGCTTAATCACACCATTGAAGTGTGTGCACACAAATACTGACACACACACACAGCAGTAGCAGCATTTGCCAGGCCTGGAGGGAGTTAGACACGCGGATGATGTCTTCTGGGAAAGCTGCAGGGTCTTTGAAGATGCTGACTCTCCACCACTCTGCAGCTAGACAGTGAGACGCTTCTCATTTTCTAGTACAGCAAGTGTATGTGTGTTTATGTGTGCTCATGTGTGTGTTTGACGCAGGCCCCTCCATCTTCTGACACAGACTGTTTTTTTTTCTTAACACTCCACAGGCTCTCTTTCATGGTCTGGGCACTAAGCATTTCCCCTCTCTCTCTCTCTCCTTTTTTCCTTCATTCTTTCTTTCTGGTGAAGTAGCTTGGGTGGAGCTCTTCTTGTGGGCGAGGGGTGGTATGGAAAGAAAGAAAGAAGAAAAGAAGAAAGAAAGAAAGAAAATAATTGCACTTGCCTAACTTCTTTCTGTCTTTCTTATACTGTGTTTCGGAAACAGGGCATTAGCCTCTGGAGCACAGCCAACCCTGGATCCTTATGATTAGGTTATAATAAAAACTGCCCCCAGATCAGATGAGATGATGGAATGAACATTTGAGAGGGAGGAGAAGGAGTAGGCACTGTGAGGGTGAAGAGGAGGAGGAGGCAGAGGGAGTTTTGCGGTGAGGAGGTTGCTTAAAGCTGAGCTGTTATTGCTGTGGTGGCTCAGGAATGCAACCCGCTCTACTCCAACCAGAGTGAGGGAGAGTGAAAAAAGGAGGAGAGAGAGGAGAGAGAGAGAGGTGGTAAACCAGAGTGTGACCAGAGCAAACCCATTATGTCATCAGGGCTATGATCTGCTAATAACCGATCGTATTGAAGAAAAACACTCTGGTTTCAGATTAGAGTCCACAAATGCTGTTTTGACTTTAGATATGGGTTCCTTAATAGAATGCTAACTTAGAGCTAATAGTGTCAAAGCGTGTGGACATAAAAAGTCAGAAACGGAAGTAATACTGGAAATAAAAATGATGATAAATGTCATCATATGTCTAATTTAAGAATACATGATATCTAAAATTGTGTATTGTATATTCTATAATGCTGCTTTGAAACATATTTTAAATAGTACCAGTTGTGTGCATGACATTAATTTGAACATCCATGAAAGGAATGTAATCCTATCCTTAAATTAGCAATTTAGAAAACATGTCAAGGCAAAAATGCAGAGCACTGGCAAAGAAAGATGAAAATAGGCCTAGAAATACTCAGTTCATTATGCATGCTGGGAGGAAAACTATCTCACATGAACAAGCTGTGACCTTAAGTCTCAGGTTCACTCGAAGCTTCTTTGTCAAAGTGAGTTATACATTACTGGTCTGGCCAACACTGAGGACCTGAGGTCATGCCCTTGAAGTTTTTCCAGAACAGGGTTTTTACCGTAAAGTAAAAAACAGTAAAAAAAAAAATACACTGTGAATGTTTTAAAGGTGATTCAGATAAATGTTTTGACTTTCTCCAAAACAAATATAGTCCATAATCAGATATTTCCTGATTTTAGGGTCCAGCAGATATCTGATCAAAAGAAGTCAGTAAGAGATAACCTGACTGACCTACTTCAGTACTCAACATTTTAAGATACTCGGTACTACAACATGTCAGTTTAATCCTCAAAATGTATTATGGTTCAATACCCAGTATCAGATTTGTACTCATTGCTGATTGAAGCATTATTAAATAAATATAATTTATGGGCAGCAAATAGAGTTCTTTTCATTGTTGATAAATATGTGATTTCTTTTTTTTGCTAAATCGCTTATTACATAAAATGTTTGAAACTACTGAATATGTCAAAAAATGGTTGTACCAAGCTGATCATTGCTCATGTTCTGAGCTCATTTCTTATTAACTGTCACTTTGTGATGTGAAGGAGGTTGCAGAATGCACAGTGAGAGGATCGAAGTGTAACGAAAGGCTGATGAAGAGGCACACTACTACTTAAGATGACAATGAAAATTATGTCGTAGGAATCTCTGATAAATTCATGTTAACCTAATATTGTTGAACAGTTGGGTCATCTGATGCCTCCTAACTCTGTATTCCCAAAGTGAGTTGGAATGACAACATTCAGTTTTAGTCAACTCTTCGCGTGAATTCCGTTTCCAGGGACAGGATTTGATAATGTATATTAGGTAATCATAATAGGAACATAAATAAATATAATAAATTAATAAATAATTATTTTTCATATCTTTAGGCTACCTGCTAATTTTGACCAGTAAAGATAACTTAACCTGTCGGCTGCTATATATATGCACTCAGAAAGCACAACACATCACAAAGCATTGTAACAATGCTTTATTATCATATTGTTATAACAATTGTTATAATTTATAGATTCAATAACCATGTAGAAGATAGAGACCTCAGGAAACCACAAAGAGAACAGGGAGGCGGTCACTGTAACACTGCAGATGTCGAGTTAATGTTTAATGCTGTGGCTGCTTGGAAGAACCTGAAGAGCAAAGATGCAGCGATGCAACACCACACAGACATGCCAATGTTGATCGTTTGATTGATACTTTTAATTAGTGGCTAACGCACAGCAGAAAACATCCTGAGACAAATCACTTGGAGCAGCACAAAACCAAGGGTAGAAGGGGAGAACTTTGGGCGGTGCTAACCCATCCATCACCACTGTCTCAAAAGGTCTCTAATTAGCTGGGGCCAATCAACAGGTCGATCCGTAGACCTCATGTCCAGCCTAGACCAATCACAGGCGCAGTAGTCACTGTCTGGCGCTGCCCGGGCCAATGGCGCGGCTGGATGATGGAGGTTGGCAGGAGGCTGGCTGCCGAGAGATCTTGGGGGTTTTGAAGGGCGGTGGGATAGGCGTGACAGCTTTATTCATCCAAGCGGCAGCGGCCTCAGGAGAAGCAGAGAAATGTCAACGTGGAGAGGGGCGATTCGAGATGTGATCCCCTTTCCTTCCCTGAAAACACTCCTCATCCTCTGCCTCAACCTCCCTCAGGCCTGCTCCGATAGGCGCTGGGAGCAGGTGGAGAGAGGGAGGGAGGAAGGGAGGGATAGAGGAGGATGTCTATGTCCCTCATTCATTCTCTTCTCTGACTCATGCTGGCTGTGGATTTTTGCTGGCAGTGCATCTGCTTTACAGCAATACAGATGTCTTACCCAAGGCCTTTCTCTGGCTTTGGAACGCCAGAACAACTGTGGCAAGAGACATGGACTAAATAAAAACAATCATCAGCTGGAAAATGGGCACTGATATAAAAAAAAAATGGTAAAACAAGCATCATAAAACATGTGACATGGCAGACTTGTCTGCAAAGTTTAATGAAGCCAAAAACCATTAGGATTATATTATTTTGTTAATGGTAATTTGCGCATATTGCTTTTAAGTGTTTCTTTCCGTTCATTAAAAAAGCCAGACAGGCTTAGAGAACAAAGTGGTAAGAGAATGACTTGATTCAGACACAAAGTCCTCACTACCCACACTCTCAAACACACACTGGTTTTGAGTGTGTATGGCTGTGTATTAACTGTGCACACTAAAGGTGGTTGTTAGCATAATAGAACACCATACTAGTTGTATGGCACCTTCTTTTTTAAAATAAAGAAAAAATTTGTTCACAAAGTGTATTGGTGCATTACACTATACTATATACATTCCCATACATACTGCTGCTATGTACATTACACATAAGGTACTGGATTATATTATATTGAAAATTCACTCCTAGTGTTTTTTGCTTTTTCTGTCATTTTTAAAGGTAAAGATGTTCTATGACATTTTGCTGCCAATGCTAGTGCTGTGGGACAATGTTCATGAGTGTGCAATTATTTACACACACATATGTGCGTAACAGGAACACAGGTATTTGTATCCTACTAGCAGTTTCTCACTATTCTACTGATAACAGCTGGTGGTAGTAACATGGAAAGAAATGGCGGTAAAAGTTAACTGTGGCCGAGGAGGAACATGGACATAGCAATGCATGATTAAAATTGCTTTGCAAATGTTTGTGAGGAAATGAAATACATTAACACAATCTTGAAAATGATTCAAAGGATGAGTTTTGGAAAGAAGCAATGAATGTAATCATAGCTGTTTGTTTACAAGAAAATTGCACAGGGCACCTTTAATTTCTATAACTTTTCTTATTTTTAAGGTGTTTACTTTGGCGAGAAGTTTGTTTACCATAGATTGTACACACAGGCAGGTTCCTGTACACCACACTTTTCAATTGTAGAATTGATTATATTTATTATATTAGATTTAACATGATTTTAATTATATAATTAGCTGTGTATTGAACTTGTATGCATCCTGTCAGATCATCTTGCCCAGTGGAAAAAACCTGGAGTGCTCCCAGACATCAGTAGTTACTTAGTTGAGCAGCGTTGAGATAGAAATGATGGTCAAAACATGAACAAAGACATAAATTATGTAGCAACCCTTTCACTCATTCAAACAGGTGCTACATTTACACACTCACACATACACCATTATGTTGTTTTCTGACACACTGAAAAATATGAATACATATGTACACAACATCATGCACAGTTGAAACATTATCATAGTCGTTATATGTCAAACACATGGTTGCTTCTTTGTACCTATTTTCCAGCCACTTTCCTCTCTCTCCTCTCTATTACACCCACACACACACACCTCCAGGCGTTGCGCTGTGGGTGAACCTGAAAAGCGTGTTTCTGATGTCATTAACTGTGGGTTCTCAGGCCACATTGCCACATTTCACTCTACTACAGCTGCTGCTCGGGCCAAGTCAGTGATACACTACTTGCAGCCACTCGGGCCACAAGCACGCCAGCAGAAAAAGGCTCCAGGACCTGCTGCAGAACCCAACTCGCTCCAGCCCACGTCAATCAAGTCCACTCGAGACGAGGCCACCAATGCCAACAGAGTCGCTTCTGAGCCCAAACACATTACATGAAGATTCAGAACGTGGCTCGTTTGTGAATTAGCAGCATTGATGAACAGATGTCTACTTGCCAGCAATGAGTTCTGCGAGGCCAAATGTTGGTTAATTTTAAGCGACATTTTGAAAAGTACCCCCTATGAGTGGTGGACAGCTAAAAGCCACAAAGCTAATAACAGCCCTCTATGGGTTTCTAGTGGGCCTGCTAGCACCTATTCATTTCTTTCCCCTGCTGCTGTTATTGGAGCTGACCTCACCTGGCCATTACCACAGAAACTGCTGGTTCAACATATTCTCCATCAGCCATTGGTTAAATGTCTGAGCCAACAGGACATGACCACAGACAGGAGACATGTTAAGATTTATACAAGTTCAGTGAAAAAGGAAAAAGCTAATGAAGAAGGGCCAGGCAAAAGCAAACAGTCCTTATACTCCTTGGGGCTGTTTGTTTTTATTGCAACTCAATCTACAGAAGTATGGACTCATTGCAGGAGGAGATATTAAAGTGTTTCGAATGTTCTTTCCAGAAATAAAGGTTTTGTGGTTATCATCAGAGCTGGAACAATGGAGATGTAATTATATATATGTACATATTTGGACGGATGTGGGTATGTGTGTAAATTTGAAAAGTTAGATGAGAGAGCGGATACCACTCTCATGTTGACCTGGACCTGGGTTCCCTGAGAACATAGGACCATACGTCATGGTGCCATTATGTGCCCATAAATATGGGGGACATAGGACCTTGGGAACATAGGAATGACTCTGTTATAACTCATTGCAATTTCAAAAGTTCTTGCACATAGTGTTGGTGGTATTAGGACTGGTGTGTAGGATCTCACTTTATTGATGATGTCTTTTTGGTTGTGCTGTTGTAAAAATAGCCAAATTCCTCAAAACCTATTTGATGATGCCAAAACCAGTAATTGTTAAGTCAAAGTTGTTTTTGTTGGCCCTGTAAAGTTGACATGTTTAAGACAATGTTTCCCAGAGATGGTTGATATATTTGAAAAAAAAAAATCTCCCTTGCCAAGCTTCTGCTGCAGGGCTAGTGGTGTATTAATTTCATACCTGAAAAAACTACCTTAGCTGTCCTCAAAAAACATCAAAACACTGTCTACTTTTTGGCAGACGCAACTCAAATCAGAGCTGCCAGCAGCGCTTCAATCCAAAGACGACAAAAAGGAAAGAGAGAAAAGGAGGAGAAAAAAACATCATCTCAGGTTTACTGCCTTGGAGCAAGAGGGATTGAAATACAAGATACTGGCCGAGTGTGTCGCGTCACCACTGAAGTTTATACACTCACTATACGAGCGCTATTAAAGACAGAAAAAAAAGAGGGCGAGAAAGAAAAGAGAGAGGGGAGTAATTTAATTTCATCTGCACTAAAAGGCAGCGTGTTGGCACCGGTCAGTGATTCGCCTCGTTAGCTCCCTACCTCTCTCACGTCAGCCAATGCATATTTCACTCGTGAGTAATGTGGAAGATGGAGAATTTGCCCTCCTCCCTCTTTCCCTCCTCCTCATCATCCTCCTTTTCTTCTTTGTTCCACCTCTCGTTTGTCTGCTCATCCCTCAAATTGCCCTCCCACAGTACAAGTTTAAACGTTTAATTCAAAGTGAAGATAGAGATCTCAGATTGGTGTAGAACTTTTTTTTCAGGAGTGAGTGGGATCTTTGACTGTGTGTGTGTGTGGGAGGGTGTGTGATGCAGTTCAATGGGTTATTGTAGCAGGTCCAGGAAGTGTAAAGGGATCAGCAACATTAAATGGCCAACAGGGTCAACTATCAGATTCCCTTAAGACAAGCCTGGGCAATTAGAGAGAAACAGCACAAGACACACACACATTTAAACACACGCACAGGCATGCACACACATATTCATCACCAACATGCTGATACAGTGTGTGTATTCCACTTGTATCTGATTTTAAAAAAGCAAGCAAAACCAGATGCACAAACCAGTTACACCACACATAATAAAACACTCCACATGCACTATCCACCACACACATATTGCACACCAGCACAGCCACACACACTTCTCACTTCATCACCCTGCGGGCTTGTTAAAAGGCAGTTTGCAGTGTGCAGTAAAGCAGGGCTAAGAGTTGCCGCGGCGAGTCAGGTAACAAATTGGCAGGACTGTTTTCCTTTGCTGATTGTGGGAGTGGGAGTGTTTCACCGCTGCCGCCGACTCACCTGTCGGAGGCCCAGGCCTAACGCTGGAAGCTGGAGGCGAGAGGAGATGATGGAACACCAGCCGTGTCTTCTCTCTCTCATTTTTTCTTTACCTCCATTTGTGTTTGAGTTTTTTTCACTTTCCTCTTTTTCATCATTCCTCATCCTGCCTCTATCTGTCTTTGTTTGTCCTGTCTCTTTCTATTCATTCTCTCTCAGCCTCTTGGGCCACCAGCCACATTATTAATCTTTTACACTCCCCTTCTCCTTCTCTCTCATTGCGCTGTCATCAGGCTTCCTCTGTGTGTTTTCATTCCCAGTCTGTCGCTGTATTTAATTTCAAAGTTTGAATGAGTTTTAATTCAGTTTGTAGAGAGGAGTCAGAAGACGAGGGAAAAAGAGTGGGAAACTATGATTCTAGGAATGTGGGGCGTGTATTGTCAAGTTCAATTTGCTTTTTACAATGACAACGACAACACTGACATATTATCACCTTAAAGTCTATAACAATAATTTATAGTGCTTATACATTTGGAATCATGTTTCGGCTGCTAATTAACTCTCCTTTTAAGCTCTGGTTTAGTAAGCCACCAACTCCTGAGGAAATGTAGCTAAATGCTCCACTATGTTCACTAACTAGTCGCTCTCTCTCTCTCTGTCTGCTGGGCACGTGGCGCTGATGGTTTATCAAAAGCTTTTGACTGAAAATAGTTGTCTGTTGCGTCTAGACACAATATTGATGAAAGCAGTGAGACTGTACCAAAACAAGCAAAGTTGTGGGCCAGAAGCAAGGAATAATGGTGAAAATGCTCTGTTTAACTTTGAAGTACAGTCAGGTGATAACTCCTATTGGGCTCATGACAACTTTCACATGATACATAATTATTTCATCCATATATAAATAGGGTCAGCTTTAAAGACAAGTGTGAATAAGCAAGTAAAGAGAGACATGGGAAAGAGAACAGTATTCATTTTAAATTATGCTTTGACCTATCTCTGTGGCCCTATTGACTGTGCAACTATACATTCACTACAACAGAAAACCATGGTTGATCTACTTTATATTATCGTGTATCTTTTAGGCTAAACTGCACTGGGAGTTGGGCAGGTTTCATCTAGTCTCAAAGCCCTGAACAGTCCTTATCTAGGTCCATTTTCCTTACCATTAGCAACTAAGCAACCCCTCCCAGCACAGGAACTTTTCTTGAATCATGTTTCTGAACTGCCTTACAAAGGAAAGAATGTGGTTTCAATATGATGTCTGTGTCAGTCTAGAAGTCATGAAGTCTAGAACCATCAGATGGGCACCTTCTCAATAACTGGTGTCTAGTTGAGTTGGAGCCAATGACAGGAAGGTTCCCTCCACCAGCCTCAAGAGCTAATAACATCGTGTAAACAACAACCACTTAAAAACATGCTAAGCTAAAAAGTTGTGTTTTCTAACAGTTTTAGCAAAGTTGCCATGTTGCTAATCTCACCAACTAATTTAGTAGTATAGTGCTGCTGTACCAATGGGTGAGGACAAAACTGTAAGCAGATTCAAGTTGTAGTGAACCTGAATAATTATTTTTAAATGATTAGCAAGACATGTATTTGCTAACAACTTTTCTCTCTCTTTACTTGCATTTTAATTTCCCAATTTCTGACTCATGCTGCCATATTCTAGAGTGTTATTCCACACTCTTGTTTGTCTTTGTGTATGTGTGTATGTATGAGCATGAAAGATTTTACAACCTGGGCTCTGAAAACTTGGTATGTAACTTGGTCTGTAAACATGCTAATGAAATAATGTATTATCTGCATCTGGTTTGGTTAGTATGAGTAGGAAATAAAAAATGGATGTTAATGGAAATTGGCATGTATAATCTAACATTTTATAGTAATGTATTGACCTTTTCAGACATACAGTGGCTCCTTAAAAATAAAACTTTCTTACACTCAATTGCAGATGCATAAATGTACTTTTTAGGCACATACACATGCCACTAATTTAAGTACAAGCTTTCAGAAGTGTCCATATGGTGCAGAGATTTCAGTCTGGCCTATGGCTGAGGGGAGATTTCATGAAACTCTTAAAAAACATGACAAGAGCATAAAGTATTTACCTGTATTGTTTCATCAATAAAACAACTCTTCAAAACTTCAAAGACAGACATGAAGATGAAACAGATTTTGTTCAGCTTTAGCATTACGACTCTGTAAAGCAGTGTCCCACAACAAAGAGCCTCCCAATAACATGGGGGTATTTCCATAAAACCTAAATGAGCTGTGAGAGAGAAACCAGAAAGAAAGAGCTCCAGACTGAAATGTTAAGACTACTTTCCCTGCTCTACTTCCTGATGGGCAATCTGAGCTGTTCATCAGGCTTTGCTCTCTCTTCAATGTTAAGTGTGTGTGCTGGGCGCGTAATGTGTGTGCGTGTGTGAAGTGAGACTAGAGCCAACCCTCAAAACACCTATGATTACAGCTAGCTCCCAGTCTCTCCTCTTTTTTTTTTTTTTTTTTATATATCGGGTAATGACTGCATGTCCAGGCGGCAGGATGACCAGCCTTTGATTGGACACAGGGCCAAGCTGAGGACACGTCTGATTGGATACATGCCGACAGATGGGCGAACAGACAGTGAGGTGCAGACAGGAGAGGCGTTCCTGGGTCAATTAACACAGCCTCTCTCTCTCTTTCTCTCTCTCTCTTTGTCTCTCTGTTGTTTTTCTCTTTCAGTCGCGGCTTTCCTGCCAGACTTTCTCTCTGTCTGCCTCTACCATCCATCATCATGACAGCATCATCAATGGGGCTAATATTAATGCCAGCCACATCTCTGCATCCTTCTGCCCACATACACACGCACGTATAGCTGACATGTTGTAGTGACGGCCCATAATTCTGTGTGCTCTGACCTGACACAGTGAAACATAAAACACTCTATTTAGGGGCATAAGCTGGGTTTATAGCCATTCATGTCAGCCTATGCCCATGAGGTGTACACCTGGCCCATATACATGCATGTGTGTCCTT
>BRZM01000199.1:9205-24961 GCA_033238685.1 Lates japonicus | reverse complement strand
CACGCACAGGCATGCACACACATATTCATCACCAACTTGCTGATACAGTGTGTGTATTCCACTTGTATCTGATTTTAAAAAAGCAAGCAAAACCAGATGCACAAACCAGTTACACCACACATGAACAAAACACTCACACATGCACTAACCACCACACACATATTGCACACCAGCACAGCCACACACACTTCTCACTTCATCACCCTGCGGGCTTGTTAAAAGGCAGTTTGCAGTGTGCAGTAAAGCAGGGCTACGAGTTGCCGCGGCGAGTCAGGTAACAAATTGGCAGGACTGTTTTCCTTTGCTGCTGATTGTGGGAGTGGGTGTTTTCACCGCTGCCGCCGACTCACCCTGTCGGAGGCCCAGGCCTGCGCTGGAGCGTGAACGAGAGGGAGATGATGGAGACACTATTCGTGTCTTCTCTCTCTCATTTTTTTTCTTTGCCTCCATTTGTGTTTGAGTTTTCACTTTCCTCTTTTTTTTCATCATTCCTCATCCTGCCTCTCTATCTGTCTTTGTTTGTCCTGTCTCTTTCTATTCATTCTCTCTCTCAGCCTGCGGGCCACCAGCCACATTATTAATCTTTTACACTCCCCTTCTCCTTCTCTACTCATTTGCGCTGTCATCAGGCTTCCTCTGCTGTGTTTTTTCATTCCCAGTCTGTCGCTGTATTTAATTTCAAAGTTTGAACTGAGTTTTAATTCAGTTTGTAGAGGGGTCAGAGAAGACAGGGGAAAAGAGTGGGAGCTATGAGATTCTAGGAATGTGAGACGTGTATTGTCAAGTTCAATTTGCTTTTTACAATGACAACGACAACACTGACATATTATCACCTTATAAAGTCTATAACAATAATTTATAATTAGCATACATTTGGAATCATGTTTCCGGCTGCCTAATTAACTCTCCTTTTAGCTCTGGTTTGGTCGCCACCAACTCCTGAGGGAAATGCTAGCTAAATGCTCCACTATGTTCACTAACTAGTCGCTCTCTCTCTCTCTCTGTCTGCTGGGCACGTAGCGCACAGTGGTTTTATCAAAGCTTTTTGACTGAAAATAGTTGTCTGTTGCATCTAGACACAATATTGATGAAAGCAGTGAGACTGTACCAAAACAATAAAGTTGTGGGCCAGAAAACAAAGATAATGGGCTGAAAATGCTCTGTTTAACTGAGGGGAAGTACAGAGTCAGGTGATAACTCCCTGTGGGCTCATATGACAACTTTCACATGATACATAATTATTTCATCCATATATAAATAGGGTCAGCTTTAAAGACAAGTATGAATAAACAGTAGAGACATGGAAGAACAGTATTCATTTTAAATTATGCTTTGACCTATCTCTGGCCCCTATTAGGCTGTGCCTTCATAAATTTACTACAGCAGAAAATAAGCAGTTTGATCTGCACTTACTATATTATCATTGTATCTTTTTAGGCTAAACTGCACTGGGAGTTGGGCAGTTTCATCTGAATGCCAAGGCCCACTGAACAGTCCTTATCTAGGTCCATTTTCCTTACCATTAGCAACTAAGCAACCCCTCTGGCACAAGGAACTTTTCTTGAATCATGTTTCTTTGAACTGCCTTACAAAGGAAAAGAATGTGGTTTCAATATGATGTCTGTGTCAGTCTAAGAGTGCATGCAAGTCTACAGAACCATCAGATGGGCACCTTCTCAATAACTGGTGTCTGGTTGAGTTGGGCCAATGACACAGGGAAGGTTCCACTCCACCAGCCTCAAGAGCTAATAGCATCGTAGCAAACAACAACCACTTAAAAACATGCTAAGCTAAAAGGGAATTGTGTTTTCTAACAGTTTTAGCAAAGTTGCCATGTTGCTAAATCTCACCAACTAATTTAGTGAGTATAGTGCTATTACCAGTAGGTGAGGACAAAACTATGAAAATAAGATTCAAGTTGTAGTGAACCTGAATAATTATTTTTAAATGATTAGCAAGACATGTATTTGCTAACAACTTTTTCTCTCTCTTTTACTTGCATTTTAATTTTAATTTTCTGACTCATGCTGCCATATTCTAAGTGTTATTCCACACTCTTGTTTGTCTTTGTGTATGTATGTATGTATGAGCCATGAAAGATTTTACAACCTGGGCTCTGAAAACTTAGTATGTAACTTAGTCTATGTAAACATGCTAATGAAATAATGTATTATCTGCATCTGGTTTGGTTAGTATGAGTAGGAAATAAAAATGGATGTTAATGGAAATTAGCATGTATAATCCTAGCATTACTATGGTAATGCTTATTGAACCTTTTTCAGACATACAGTGGCTCCTTAAAATAAAACTTACACTCAATTGCAGATGCATAAATGTACTTTTAGGCACATACACATGCCACTGAACTGAAGTACAAGCTTTCAGAAGTGTCCATATGGTGCAGAGATTTCAGTCTGGCCTATAGCTGAGGGGGAAGTTTTCAACAGAGCTCTTAAAAAACATGACAAGAGCATAAAGTATTTACTGTATTGTTTCATCAATAAAACAACTCTTCAAAACTTCAAGACAGACATGAAGATGAAACAGATTTTGTTCAGCTTGCTTGTTACGACTCTGTAAAGCAGTGTCCCACAACAAAGGCCTCCCAATAACATGGGGTAATTTTGCCATAAAACCCTAAATGGGCTGTAGAGAGAGGAAACCAGAGAAGAAAGAGCTCAGACTGAAATGTTAAGACTGCACCACTGCTCTACTTCCTGATGGGCAATCACAGGCTGTTCATCCAGGCTTTGCTCTCTCTTCAATGTTAAGTGTGTGTGCTGGAGCGCATGTGTGTGTGCGTGTGTGAGTGAGACTAGAGGCCAACCCTCAAAACACCTATATGATTACAGCCTAGCTCCCCAGTCTCTCCTCTTTTTTTTTTTTTTTTTTTTTTATATATCCGGAGTAATGACTGCATGTCCAGACGGCAGGATGACCAGCCCTTTGATTGGACACAGGGCCAAGCTGAGGACACGTCTGATTGGATGCAGCACCGACAGATGGACGAACAGACAGTGAGGTGCAGACAGGAGACGTTCCTGAGTCCAATTATGCAAGCCTCTCTCTCTCTTTCTCTCTCTCTCTTTGTCTCTCTGTTGTTTTTTTTTTCTCTTTCAGTTAACGCTCCCTGCCAGACTTTCTCTCTGTCTGCCTCTACCATCCATCATCATGAACAGCATCATCAATGGGGCTAATATTAATGCCAGCCACATCTCTGCATCCTTCCCTGCCCACATACACACGCACGTATAGCTGACATGTTGTAGTGACAGCCCATAATTCTGTGTGCTCTGACCCTGACACAGTGAAACATAAAACACTCTATTTAAAGGGCATAAGCTAGGTTTATAGCCATTCATGTCAGCCTATGCTCCCATGAGGAGTGTACACACAAACATATACATACATGTGTGTCCTTATGTTGTATTACTGTTCTTGTGATGGCCTTTATTTACTGTTCTGACGCTCAAGTCATGATCATTTTTAAAATAATTTAGACCTCATACGGACAGAAATAAGTACACCCTTACTTTTTAGTATCTAAAATGCAGGTTTTCTTACTGACTGTGGACAAAGATGTACATTTAGTGAAGCAGATGGTGACAGAGCGAGCAAGAGAGGGAAAAAGAAGTAGTTTGGAGTCTTGTATGGAGGAGTTTATACTTTATGTCTCTCCAAATTGGAGCCTTTGGCAGTTCCCGGTCTTGCTCATACATGCGTGGCAGCAGATCAATCTCTCGACTCTTTTCAGGCACTTCCTATCTCCGCCTTTAGGTATTGAAATCCACAACTTGTTTCTATTTGCATGTGTCACTGCGCATGAACTCGCCTGTGTGTGTACATATGAGTCAAGTTTAGAGTGAGAAGGAAGTGGGGGAGCATAAAAAGAAACGAGAGCGCAGAGAAGCCTCATGCACCGAGGAGTCACTTTATGTCTCTCCAAACTGGAACACTTGACTCCAGATCTTTGGCTTATTTCTCATGCCACCCCCGGCTGCCAATTCAGATTATTATCCGACTGTATTTGGAAAGTGAGCACGCTTGGTTTTCCTCTGCCAGCCTGCTTTTACTATGATATGATGGAGTGTAGGATGTATGCTTGCTGCCGGTGACAGGGGGACGCATTGTCTGGGTCTGATTGTCCTTCCTCTGTGCAATCAAGAAGGCTTGATTTGGGGAGATGGCATACTTCCTGATCCAGTCATTAACAACTGAACACACTGTCATGACTAGCCATATTATTTTGGCTTTTACTTCCACTTTTACTATTGCTTAATGGTTGTGAGTCATAGGCTGTCCTGCAGTACTATTGTCTTGCCTGATCATGACATTTCCTACACACATTAATGCAGCCTGGTGTCCAGTCGAAAAGCACAAAGGAGCACACACTGTGAGGGCTGAGGCCTGTCCAAACAAATGGCCCAAAGATTAACTACCTCTGAGACTTGTTCTAGTATTAACAAGAGAAAGGTTGATAACAATGTGCTGCAGGGAAACATGTTAACTTAAGGGAGAAAGCAGGAGGTTTGGCCAATCTGTGCTATGGACATTTACAATCTTTTAGTATTTTACAAGTTGAGTTTCTGGCAGAACTGGGATCTGTTTCACTGTCAAGGGAATGGGTTCTATATCCTTAGCTGAGGCGACTAATTTGTCTTTCTGGAACAACTGAACATCAGAGATATCCCCGTGATAACACTTCATTTTTTAAGAGAATAGCTGGGTATAATATGTTTGTGGAGGCTTGCAATTATATATTTCTGCTCATTGTTTTCCCTTGTCTGTCACTGCAGAATGTATTGTCTTTTGACACATTTTATATTTCTTTTTCTTCAAAGACCCAGTTTATAGTTGGATATTATTTTTGTGTAGAGGCAGGCTGGTATTAGATAAGGAAAATGCAAATGTCTCCTTATAAAGATGTTTTCTTGATAAAAATAAGGACTACATGTTAAGTTTTCTCAGCACAGACCTACATTTAGACCTGCTGTAGTAAAAAAGAAAACATGTTCAGATTTATTCATTTTGGATGTAAACAGCAACAAACTGTATGATAACCAAGTTATTCATTATTGTATTCATAACCACTCATTATCTGTCAACCGAACCCTGTCTTCAAAAGATTTGTTACATGAACATAAAGCTGCACACTGAGTAAATGATTTTATGTATTTGCAAAGATCTAGAATGTTTGTACTGAATGTATCAGCAAAACATTCACTGACAACATATGTCATTTGCTCACTTTCAGTATCTGCTGATGACAATTAAACCATGATGAACATTATGGTTCTGTTTAGGCAACTCAGAGCACTTAATTCAACTTTTTCAATTTAACCAAATCTACAATCTTGAGTAAACAAAGTAAAGTTTTACTGAACACTGAATTGGTTTGGTTGGGTGTTGCACCTGTAACCACACGCAGCAGTGATGTCATTCTGGTCACTGGAGTACATTTATACATCACTGCAGCAAGGCAAAGCAAACTGCTGTTTAGTTACTGTGTTGTAGTAGCCTAGACCAAACACAAGGCTTGTTTCCTCCAAAATCTATTGGTAATCTATAAATTGAATTTAAAGGAGACAGGATTGGTCTGTGATAGCTATTATGTCTGTTATACACAGAAGTATAACATACAGACCCCAGTATTATACTGTATCCAGAGAGGCTGTGAGGAAGACATTCACCATTATAAGCAAAGCAGGACAAAGCAGACAAGTCATTACTTACCTAATGTGGGCAGAAAGAACACAGAGGAGCTCTTCTCACTTGCACAATTAACCCGACCACTTCTAAATACAGTGCATTAGGTTAGTCTGAGGATTTGGATAAATGGCCTGAGATTTCTAATTATGTTCTACTAATATGTGAAAGCAGTGCTAAGATCTCAGCAGGACCACCCACTGCAGGGCAGACAGAAAAACCACTGATGGTGAACTGTATCTCTGGCTGTGTTTTGTTGGTTTTATGTAATGTATTTTCCTCATTCATGTGGGCTTGATTGAATACAAACAATGAAAATGATACCAAGTGGAATTTTTTAAGCACAACAGAGTTAGCGGTGTAGTTCACAGCCATCTATCATCACTGCAGTAAAAGTCAAGTTGTGGTGTTAGTTTCTTAAAGTCAAGAAGTAAGGGCATCTGTGGCAGAGAAGCCATTTTGAACTGAGGTTCAACACTCTCAGAGGAAGAAAGCCAGTGTTGAAGAGGTTGTGTTATATATTTCAACACCACAAGACATGTTGCATTTAAAATAAGGGGAATGAGTTTGCTTTTCTCCAACTGAAACAACTTGCTCTTTTGCCCTGACTGCACTGTTACTATTACTCTCTCAGGGGGTTGTAGCAGAGCAAGAGGAGGAGGCTTGTTGAGGCTAAGTGGGCACATGAAGAAAAAGTTCACATCACAAAATATCCTATGAAATCTAGAGTGTGTGAAAAGTGTCTGAGGGAGGATTTTGCAACAATAGTGGCTGACTAGTTTGTATACCTGTGCCTATACATAAATTAACATTAACAGAAAAGGTTGCAAGTTTTCTCCCCCCCAATATATGTAGCATTTTAGTTACCTTTACAGATCCACTGCTGGTTGGACAATAACAGGAAGTGCTGTGAACATATTTTTTCCACATCCTTAAGTCCATATTTTGCTTGTGTATCTGCTCAGATACTGACTGATGGAGATGACAGGGAGGCCTGGCTTCTGTCAGCAACAAAATGGACGGGGGGGTCAAGGTTCAGCCAGGAAGTTATAGAGTGATGCTGTCAGTGAGATGGAAGGACAAACACAGATGGAGAGGGAAGGAGATGAAAGGAGACAAGAGAGATTGATGGAAGTGTGTGATGCTGACAGAAAAAAAATTGTGTTTTAAACATAAAAGCAAAGATGGCAACTGAGGGAGATCTGAAGTTAGATACAGAGAGGAATGTCACTGTGGCCTGTGTTAACAGGCCACTTTACAGTACATTTGTGATGAACATAGCATAGTGTGTGACTGCTTTGGAAAAAAATCCACAAACATGTTATAATTTCATTGTATTCTCTACACAGGTGACAGCCCCAGAGTATGTGTAAGTGTATGTCTGTGTTAGTATGAATAAGATCAGTGGAGGAAGCTAAATGATAAATACAGTTAAAGGGGTAATACTACTTGGTTTTCAACCAATAAATAGTTCATAAGAGAACTGTGAGGAGAATCATATTCATGATGTCATGTCCAGGCTAGCCTCTGTTTTACTAGCCTCAGTACAATGTGAAACCATGATTACTTTGTGAACACAGAACAAACTACGTGCTCCCATGACAAAAACTACAAGCCCAGCAGCATTAGAGCTTATGTTTTTTTTAGTATTCTACTTGTAACCTTTGCCGTCTCAAAACTTGAGCATCATCCATGCTCTCTGTCCTGCCATTATGATAGACATTCCTGAACGACCCCTCAACTCACTCATAGATTCACCTCTTCTATTGAGCCATGATGTTTAGCCTGAAAATATCTAAGACTTATGGGAAATTTTGTTTATTAAAGATCATAAACACAGAATAAACAATGCAATTAGAGTACCCTTCTTTTTAGGGCATATGAAACAAGTTTTTTGTATACAGGTGTGAAAGTATCTTTTCATACTTTTGCAAAGAGAAACTTAATGAGTTTAAGTGTACTCACTGTTTAAGCAATATGAGAAGTTTATAACAGGACTAGTTAAGATGACAGATGAAGTGAATAATACTGATCATCTTGCTGCAATACAATGTTCTACTGGGCAACCTTGGGTCCTGGCATTCATCTGGCTGTTACTTTGACACATACCACCCACCTAAACATTGTTGTAGACCAAGCACACCCCCCACGGCAACAGCACTCCCCAATGGCAGCGGCCTCCCCCAGCAAGACAATGCTCCCTGCCACATGGCAAAAAAAAACTGCTGAGAAATGGAACAAGACAAAGAGTGCAAGACCTGGCCTCCAAACTCCCCAAACCCCAATCCAATCGAGCATCTGTGTGATGCATCATATCCAATGGGGGCCCCACCCCGCAACCCACAGGACCCAAAGGATCCGCTGCCAATGTCCAGCCCCAGAGGTCCCATGTCCATACCCAAACAGGTCAGAGCTATTTTGGCAGCATGAGGGGGGCACACACAATATTGGGAGGGTGGTTTAAATGTCATGGCTGCTTGGTGCATGAACAGTTACTGACTGTTATCATAACTGCGTTTTGAATAGGTGACTCTGTGATTAAACGTGCTGCACCAGTTTGTTTAATCTGAGCCTCTAGGATTATACAGAGCTGGAACACAGACCAAAAACAATGAAAAAGCTGAACAAAACCCAAAGAATGAAATCTTTCGGTTCCTTCTTCTGTTTTTCTTTCATCTGAAAGAAAACAGAAAAGAAAAACTTTTATGAACTCAGTCAATGATAGAGAAGCAAAATAAATATATGTGTTTACAGGGAAATGTTCCATACTATTATCTATCTATCATAGTGTTATAGGAAATAAAATTCTGTGGTTTTGCAACCAAATTGGCAAAAGGGTGAGAAATATTAAGGAGGGGTGATTTTGATTCAAGTTTTATTTCTCAACTGTGATTTTTATGGAATGTGAATGTTTGTAATGTGTCATGGGGTTTCACCATATGTGGCTGAGAATATGGGAGCGTCGTGCTGCTCGTCGCCTTGTGTACCACACACAAACAAAACCGGATTCATGAGAAGTAGGCCGCCATAATCAATCATCTTCAAACTTTTATTTACCAGGGAACAGTGTGTGTGACAAGCGAGATCAGCCAGCTGTCTGAGGAGAACACACACAAACACAGGCACGCGGTTCCTCTCACACAGGCAGACGAAAGGCACGTTTAGACTGACAAACTTTAATATTCACATACTAGAACATTACACGCGCACACACAACAGGCAAACAAGTCATCAGCAGCACTCATTGCCAGTGAAGTGTGGTATTTCCTGCCCTGCTGACATATATTCATGACACACACACCCTCCCTTCCCTTAACAAATGTGCAGAGCAGGCCCCTGGATGTATACAGTAGTGCTAACAGTTTGGGCTTGTTGATTTAACACTTAGGGAAAAAAGCTGAGACATGACTGTTATTCTTAGCTTTCCTCAACAATTATAGATATATGGAGAGGGTAAAAGGATCTGCTGAGGTGCATTTTGAATTTGATATGACTCAAGGGGATGTGACTACAAGGGGCAAAATGTAGATTAGCTCCCAGAAATATATGAGGTTGAATAAGTCTTCATTCAGAGAGTAATACTTACTCATGTATTTTGTTGACATTGGCTTTACTTCCTCCTTTTTGGGGTCCCACAGACCCCAGTGATACATGTGTTAAAAATAACAAAAACAGAAAAATTAATCTTCTTATTCTTTTGACCATATAAAACTCAATATGTACAAGAGTACTTAAGTGGTAAGCCTTCACTGTGACAAAAACTGAGCTTGCACACTAGATGAGGGTGAAAAAAAGAATATGAAATGACAATGAAAGAAATGTGTGGGTTTTTTTTATTATTATTACATTATATGTGCTGTGCATAAGTAAATATACATTCTTTTCGTTTGAGTCATTATCATTCAAGGACATGTATGTTCTCCTATAGCGACATTACTCGCTGTATGTTTAGTGTCAGTTCCCAGTTAGAACCCTGTTAAGGCAAATTGGTCCATTAACAGAAATCCAAACCCTAATAAGTGTGTGCACACACCTACATACTGTCAAGATCAATCACAGATACAGAACATATTAAAATCCATATCTAACCATGGTTGATAGTCAGACGCATAATTTTCTGATTCAGATATTTAAAACATGTCACTAGTTCAAAATCATATTTATGAGCAATTGTCATTAGATTAGCAGAATTCATGAAGTACCAAGGCAAACAATGTTTTTCTAGCTGGGGGGCTGGGGTCTCTAGGACCCCAAACAGAACATTAGGATTTACACTGATTTGAAAAACATGAGTTTTAGTGAGCTGCCTATAATAAAAAAAGAATAACATCAGGAAGTGAATATATCTTTATGATAATAAAGAGATCTGAAACAGATGGATCTCATTGTGAAATTAACTGTGAATGTGTGTACAATGTGCACTCAAGAAGTGTTCCTGTTGTAATGCGCATGCAGCAGGTGCAAGCAATAATTTTCATGAGTCAGTATTGCACATCACATTGTGCAATCAACATCTGGACCTGTGTTATACATGTTTTTGGAGCAGAAGTAGCACCAAACTGTAGTCTGCGAGGGTCTCATCGCCTTAATGTCGATGATCATTACCAGTGATTATCGGATCATCATGAGAATTGGGTCTATGGCTACAACCAAAAGACCAAAATAGCAGTCCTCATAGTGGAGAAGCCAACAATCTCTCGAGACCCGAGAAGGCATGTAAGGTCAGGAACACAACCAAGAGCATTCTCGTCATTTTCTTTATCATTGGTGGGATTGTGCACCGAAAATTCATCCTCCAAAGGTCAGATTGTCAAAGCTGAGTTGTACTGCACGGTTCTGAAATATCTGAGGGAGGACATGCAGTGCAAATGTAATGAGCTGCGAGAACTTCTCCTTGCGACTTCTTCCGCAAAATACAATTCAAGCTGAGTTTTGACACAGTGAAGAAGATCCAGCACAAGTCGCAGATGGTACTTGAGAGAACGGGACCTCCAGGGAGTGTTCCAAGCATGGCAGGAGTGCTGTGAGCAGTGTATCACTGCACAAGATGAAGGAGATGGCAGCCAAATTTAAATCTGGTATGGTTTGTGTTTGTTATAGGTGCAAGCTCAGAACTTTTTGATCACACCTTGTAAGTGTCTGGGTGGGTGCAGTCTTTATATTTCCCCTTGCTCAACCCTGCAGCACACCTTTTGGGATTTGGAGGGGTTTTCTTACCATAATTTACAGGTGAGCAGCAGGTGGGCAAGAGAGGAGAGGTTAATGGCAGGTGGGGGAACAATGGATGCAGAGAGGAGAGGGAGCTGACCAGGTATCCAAAGGAACGTGTCCTGCAGGAGCTGCAAGTAGATGACCGCAGGGTGCGATGGTCGTCCACATACAATACACCCTCAACGCAGACACGCCACTGCTGCCACGAGAGACAGCAATGCGTACTTCACCCTTTGTTCATTTAAGTCCCGCTTCTGGTTTTAAAACTACTGTTCTAAAATTGAAGTGTGAAGTATGAAGCGGCAGTATCCTCTCTGCCTACAAACCACCACTCTGTAGCATTTAGTTATAGTAGCTAAGGCTAACTTGAAGAGTCACTTTTTGTGTGTGTATTTTTGCTTTTCTTTGTTATATTTGCCTTGATTTTACTTTGATATTTGGTTTACTTGATTGCAGTTAACTTTTAAAGTTAACACATTAAGAGTATATTGAAAATTTTGTTTGAATTAATCCAAATAAAATTAAACATTTCAGACTATAAGGGTTTGAAGTGTATACAGTGTATGTAAACATATCATAGCAAACTGACACAGGATGAGGCACTTGCGTCACTGTAAACTAATTTCTGTGATTTAATGCTTTTCAGAGGAGACATGAAGCCAAGAACAACAGGGATCTCAGATGAAATCAGAGTGTCTGCTTATCCTGTGTCACTCCTTACACTGATCCCACATCAGGCATAAGTAAATATAGTGTGAATCGATAGCTGTCATTAACAGTAACCTTATCTACTAAGTCAGGACATTCATACAGTAAATCTACTTCACATGACACGTCAAGACATGAACCAAAACACAGGCTCATCTCTCAACAGCTGCAAGTGGACGATGATGGAAGATGAATCCACGTTGAGGTTGTTCACTATCAGCCTCTTATTACTTCTATTAATCAGACAAGGATACTAGGGGATTACCTGCCATGCTGCAGCAGTAAACTGTATTCAAGTGTATCACACGATTATTTGCCTTTAATGGAGGGTAACATAAATGCAAATGGGGAGCAATTTTGTTAATTGGTGCCATGAGGTAAGAAGCTTCTATGAAATGTCAACTTTTTAGCCTGAAAGCAGTTTGTTTAATGGATTTTAAAGGTTTCACAGGCTGTTAGGTTGGGGAATTTTCTCAACCTTTTAGCAATTTCCTTATGCAGAAAGAAAAAACATAATTTATGTTAGTAGCAAAATGCATGTTTGGTTCACCAATAGCAATATATCAGTAATAGTTTAGTTTTTTTTTTTCTTTACATCATCATTATGTGTGGTTCTCAGCATCACTTATGTAAAGAAACCTTTCCCGTTATTGGGAAATATTTATACATTTAGATTTGTCTAACACTAACTTTGGAATACATTTTTACATAGGACAAGGACTTCGGATTTTGTCCCAATCCCTTACTATAAGAGTGGGATTACTCCTATTGATTCACAGGTCTTCAGCCACTGATGGAGGACAAATCTAATGGATATTTCAAGTTAGTTTTTTTGTATGACATATGACATACCCTCTTATGTTACAGTTCCTTTGCTGCAGCTCGACAGACTTTTTTTTTTTTTTTTTTTTTTTCCAGTGGCTGAGGAGACATGATTTCATAACATCATATTACATTGTACTGTGAAAGTCTAAATATAACTGGTGAGACAGCAGCATCCATGTATCTGTGTAGCCTTCTTCTCATCTCTACCTGAGGCTGGCAGCTACAGAAGCTACTGTTTAAGCACTAAAAGCTTTCAAAAATGAATATTGAAAAATGATAAAATCTAAATTAAATCAATATTTGGTGTGACCATCCTTTGCCTTTAAACCAGCACCAATTCTCCTATTTATGACTGTGGCTGTATGTTGGGGGATCATTGTCATGCTGAATAAATTTGTGAGTGATCAGAAGCCTCTCTGAAGGTATCTAAATATCTAAACATCTTAAGTGCCTAAAACATTAGCACACATTAGCTGCTTCTGCACAACCAAATCTATGATCCTCCTGGTTTTGGTCGAGTTGCATTTTGGGTAATGTAGACACCAGGTTTTGACAAGGAAGAAGAATGCATGGAGATAAAACTGGCAATATCTGTGGTTCTACTGCATCGATTCTGGCACTTTTTAAAACTGTTTAATTGCCACCATGAGTCAGACAGTGCTACAAGAGTGAAATGTCAGATCAGTGGGGTAATTTCTTTTGTATATGCATATTTTTATTGTACAGAATGTTTTCTCTTCTGTCACTTTTCAGCATGTTAGGAGGTGTTTTTTTTCTCAAGACAAAAATGCAAACCTTTCCTTTAACGGTAAAAATGAAACTCTCTGAAAGCCTGTGTCTGTACTTGGCTAAAGATCATTTGACAGAAAAAGACTCCAGTATAAACAATCTATGATCGTAGTTATGTTTGCAGTTCAACATGAGATGAGTCCCCTCTTGTGAAAGCAACTTTCTGATGGCATTATCACAATTTCCACAGCTGGAATATCTCAGTTTAACTTCAGCCATAGATGCCTGTGACCTGATACTCAATAGCCCTGCTTCTTTACTCACTTACTTATTTATATTATACTACAGTGCCATAAGCTGTACAAAAGCACCGCATACAAAAGAAGAGGGAGCAAAAAGCTACCTTCTGGCAGGGAAATATACTGTAGAAGGAAAGAATACATTGGCCCAGATGCATAGGCTCAGAATAAGATTTGGCATGAATCTGTGATACAAAAAACACAATCATGACTGCAGACTGGCACTGGGGACATCAGACACACATGCTCCCTCTCTCACATACACACACATACGATGATTTCCCCTCAGACTCCTTGTCCTCCACAGTAGAACACATGTCATTTGTATGCCGCCCCTCCAGCACACTGACAGAACGGCATTTGGAAACACTCATCTCCTGATCACATCCATGCTCTGCTCCCTGTTATTCCCAGACAGGTGTCCCTGCACACACATACACACACGCACAAAGACTCGCACATAATTCAATACTGTATACTCACGTATTCAAATATAATCAAATGAAAAAAAAAAAACAACTCATGCATAAGCCAACATACTCAAATAAACATAAACAAATGCATACATACATATGTTCATATACAAGTTCACACTCCATCTCTGTGGCAACTGCTGACACTATCAGGTGTGTGGCTTCTTCATTATGCTTCTCTCCTGTGCTGCTCTGTATGACCAGGTCCTCTCACATACATATTCACACACATGCTCGCGCGCACACACACAGACGTGTTGGGTAACGAGGGGGCCTTCCATTCTACTGACTAATGTCTCCCTGTTGCCTTGTTAGCTCTGTACTTTGTCTGTGTGTATGTGGATGCATGCAGTTGTGCATGAATGTGTGTTTTAGTGTGTTCAACCAATACGTATATACTGTATATATTATAAATTCTTATTTCTGAATGCATTTCAGTGTGATAAATTGAGCATTGTGCAAGAAAGAATATATTACAAACTTGTGCATCCTTTTCTGCATCTGTGTGTGTGGTATAGGTATTACTCATGTTTGAGGGGACCTAAGGCTACATCGACACTAGTGCATTTTTTGTTTTAAAACACATTGCTGTTGCTAAATTTTTATGCCCAGATTCCACACTACTCCAGAGTTTTAGAGCCTTTAAAACATTTGAAAATGCTGCTAGTTTAGTTTGAAAACTCCGGGGTTGTGTTTTAGTCCAGACCGGCAGAATTTTAGACTTTTGGAGATAATGGGTCTTATCACTGATCACACTGGCCACATTCTTATCACGTGACCCATTTAAACCTCGACTACCAGTGGTGAATGCAAGGGTTGCTGACCTTGGTGTCTTTGCTAGCAGCTGTTGTGCAGCTAAATTCTGCATTATAAAAGAGGACAACAGTAAAATTTTGTCTGTGATATTTTCTGCAAATACACAACTACCTGCAGGGTAGTCAATCAGCCTCCTGTTTACATTGGTACATGCATGCCCAGTGTACATGAATTGTCATGTGATCTGTGTTTTCAAGCATGTTAGTATAGACAGAGATTATAGAGCTAAAAATGCTTGTCTGGGTGTTGGTCTGGTGTGATATTAGTGTGGACGTAGCCTAAATCTGTTTACACAGTCACATTATGGGAACTTATCTTACTTATGAGGACAAAACAAGTCCTCATAATGTAAATCATTAACTATTAAAGTTAATACATGTTTTAAGGTTAGGTATAGGTTAAGGTTAGACTAAGTCTCCAGGAAATGTAATGTCAATGTAATGTCCTCTGTAGTCATGGAGTTACAATTGTGTATGTATGTGTGTTTGGTGTGTACTTCTACTTTCTCACTCTTCGTGAGGACCAGCTTTAAACCGTTTGAGACAGCTTATAGACCCTATAGAGTGAGGACATTTTGGGAAAGTGAGGACATTTTGAACAGCCCTCACAACTTTAAAGCACTGTTTGAGGGTTAAAACTTGGTTTCAAGGCTCAAATTAGATTTCAGTTGGAGTTACGGTTAAGAGGATAGCAAATGCATTATGTCAATGAGTGTCCTCACAGAGATAGCAGTACAAGTTTGTGTGTGTGTGTGTGTGTGTGGTGGTGGTTCCTTTACATCTGCTGTGAGCTGGGTTAACGTGCGTGACTGCTTCTAACCCAGGTCACAAGAGAGGGGTGCCTGGGTGATGTGGTGATATGAGAGGTCACGCGCAATCTCCCCACCCATATGGAATTTACCACACACACGTACACAGATACACACACACTAAACAAAACTGGGGTAATTAATAGCCCCTCTACGCATCACTGATACACCCGGGAGACCC
>BRZM01000198.1:70341-84849 GCA_033238685.1 Lates japonicus | reverse complement strand
CTCCGTCAAACACAGACTTCTCCTTTCACTTTGACAGAAATGACTCAGGAATCAAACCCGTGACCTGAGCCTTACAGACGCGTCAGCAGCAGCGGTGAGGTCACTTCCTGTCGCCGCAGACGTTTCAAAGCTCTGAAGTCTGAAGTCGTTCTCATTCAGTCACAGTCTGATGAAAACATGGAGTCACTTCCACCGTCAGTTATTTCTTCACATGACAAAGATCTAATTTTAGAGTTCACCTCTTTAAACGAGGTCAGACTCGTCGGAGCTGCACTGACTGACTGCAGCACTTTAAAGGAACGTTCTGCGGTTTTAGCAGCTTCATTGCTGACTAATCATCTGCAGCTTCTCATGATGTTTTCTGGATATTTGCTGATTAAGTCGAGACAGTGAATGAGTTTAAATCTGAATCAGGTGGTTATTTCTTCTTCAGTCATTTCCTGTCAAATGATCAGCTAAGTTTCAGTTTTACAGGAAAACTCTGGTGTTTCTCTCTGCGATGGACAAATGACAACTTTTAAGTTGTGAAACTGAATTAAACAAACGAATGTCACAGAGAAAAGCAGGACTCCAGACAGAGACGGTGCGACCTGTAAATACGTCCCCTGTTCTCAGGTTGGGTCCAAGTCCCTTCACTATACGTGTGTTTAATCACAGACATGTTGTGATAATCAGGATGTGTAGGAGAAACTCAAATCATTGTTCTGTGTAATTTCTCACCACAGGATTTATTTGTGCGCTCAGGTTCGACCTGCTGTAATCTGCACAGACGCTTTAACGAGGATTAGAGCGGAGACGAGGAGTTAACCTGACAGGGCGCACGCAGATTATTCAGAGGTGAAACAGGAAGTCTCCGACACTAAACTACGGTGAGAGACAAGGGTCAAAGAGAGTCTGAGGGACGACCCCGACGGTCCGACTCACAGAGTTCAAGTGTTTGAAGTGAACTTCCTGCTGATCCTCTGAGCTCTGGTGCTGCCTTCATGGACTCTGGACATTACTGACTGATCAACATAAACACTGATCCTCTGGTTCCAGAGTTCTGCTGAGAAACCTCAGGTCCTTCATTCACCTGGACGATACTGACACCTGAACACTGTGACAGACCAAACACCTCCCCCCAGCAGGAAGACAAACCCACTCCACCACTGCCTGCTCAGAAACACCTGGAGGAACACGACAAACAGCCCGAGGTGTGGACCTGGACTCCAAACTCTCCTGATCCTGATCTGATCCAGGATCTGTGGGATGATCCAGAACAAACCAGATCGTGTTTCCAGTTTTTCTCCACATTACGTCTAAAACACGTCGTGAACATGAGAAACATCCAGAACCACCTCCTCTGTTCAAACTGCAGCTTCCAGTCTGACCAGCTCCTCAGTCTCAGTGAAACCAGTCAGACCAGTCGCCTGCACTGAGATTCACTCACAAACCTGAGGCTCACAAAACACTTTCAATCTTTTTAGAGTTACCATAAATTAGATTTACATCATCATATCTATTACTTACTTCAAATGTGTTTTCATAACTTTTTCAGTTTCATTGTTTCATTCATATTTTGTACTTTTTTAATCTGAATTCTTCTTGATGAATTATTCACCTGATCGTTTACATTTCCTGCTGCTGTCACACTGAAATATGATGTTTCCGTTATTCTGTGGAGAAAAACGTTACATCAGTCTCATCAGTCGGTCCAGGTGCGGACACACCTGTCCCGGCTCTTACCTCCTGAACGGTTTCCCCATGTTCCGCTCCTCCGCCGGGCCCCGCCGGCCGCCGGCTGCGGGCCCCGCTACTCCCCTGCCGGGACGCTGCTTCAGGTCCGGGTCGCTGTCCAGGAGAGTGCCGGTGGTCCCGCTGTCAGGCTCCGCAGTCAGCGAATTATTCCGCTTTCGCATCACTGGAAACGTTAAAGGAGACGAGTGTTAACGACAGAAAAACCGACTCGACGACGAGCCGTTACCGCGGGCCTGTGAGCGGGGAGGAGGCCGTTATCCTGCCGGGTGACGGAGCGGTGAGAGCCGGTGAGGACGGAGCTGAATCCCCGCTGTGCCTCCAGCTGCTCGGCGCTCCGCACTGAGACCCGCAGAGAGCAGCTGATCAGCACCGAGCTGCCGCAGCCAATCACGGGGCAGAAACACGACCACGTGGTCTCACCGTGCTGCGTCCACGGCCTCTGGGGAGCGTCGGAGCAACGACAACCAAAACAAAACCGATTTTTATGGAGATTACAAAAAAGAGCTCGAGCGTGCTGCCTTCAAATGCAGCTCGTAGAATTAACATCCACAACAGAGAGGTATGAAAACAGGCTGTGAATTCTCTGTCCGCTGTTTATAGGTGTAAATAACAAAACGAAGAACAGCAGCAGAAATGTAACACTGATAAATAAGCAGCAGCAGAAACAGTAAGGTATATAAAAGTATGAAATATACACACACATGTACAACACAGTTAAACACAATGAGCGTTTAAAATGTTTAAGATCATTTTCATTTTTACAGAAAAGTAAAAAACAAGTGAATCAGAACGTTGTGTTTCTTCTTTCTCATTAATCATGTTACTTTACTCGTACTTATGTCTTTTTTCTATCTTTTCATTCACTTATGCTGATAAAGGATTATCTTATCTTATGACCCCTCAGATTTATCTGGTGACCCTTTGGAGGGGCCCAACCCACAGGCTGGGAACCAGTGGAGTAAACTATCTGTTACTGACAGTAAAATGCTGCTTAAGCATCAGTGACTCACTGATAATAAGATAATTTATCACATCAGTCACTTTTCTTTAAATACCTGAAGTAAATGTAACTGATTACTCCTCTGTACTGGTGGGATTTTAAATCTTGCCCTTTAACTACTACTAGAGTGTTTCTACAGTGTAGTACTGGTACTTTCACTTCAGAAACGACACTGAGTACTTCTTCATTACTGACCTGGGTACAGTTGTCTGTATTTAACTAAAGCAGAGCGACAACAGACAGTTGCTTTATTAATAATGATTTTAAACTAATTGAAAAAAACTGCTTCAAAGAGCCAAACGTGACGTTCAGCTCTAGACTAAAGCCAGTTTCCTGCTGAAATCAACCCCCAGACGTAAAAATGTACCATTTCAAACCTGACGAGAGCCACGTTTTCTTATAGGACTGTTTTTTCCCGTGGAACTCGAATGCAGCATTAAAAGAAGCAACGATGTTAGCAGCAAAGCTAATCAGCTAATAAGCTTCACCAAGAAGCGACGTAAACTAACTATAGTATCCCACTTTTTATGACACGTTTATAAAATCACACAGAGTCGGTATCTGAGCCCGCATCGGCCTCTGGTGGCTCTCTGCCGCCACTGGAAGCTGTCTGACGGGTTTATTTTTAGCCGGTGTGGCGCTGCTGGCTAACCGGAAATACGCCGCCTGATAAAAGACGGTGACGGTCCAGAGATAAACAGCTCGTTTCCGTTCATGTTTATGAATGTAATTATAAAACACATCCTCACCTCTCAGTCTGCGGGAGGTAAAGCGGCTTCACCGCATGTCTGGGTCAAAGTTAACTGTTAAAGTTGTTCGGCGGCGACAGGTCGTTTTTCTGATCTGATGTTTGTCCCAAAGCGGCATCCGGAGTGTGACGTCGTCACGTCACGTGACCATAACACAGCGTTCCAGTTTACCCGCGAAACGGAGCTGTCCTCCTCTGTCAGAGTCCGGGGGTTTTAATGTCGGAAAAAAGGTTTAATTTATCATTTTCTGCTTATTGTTTGTGTTTTACGGCCTCAGGATGTTTTGTGAGAAAGCCATCGAGTTAATCAGAGAACTTCAAAGGATGAGCGACGGACAGCTGCCCGCTTTTAACGTGAGTAACGCCCGGTAAACATCTGTAGTTCAGAGCCAAAGATCTCCGTTTAAAAATCTCACATTTTTGATTTCTGTTGCTCATTCACTGAGATTCACAGCTCTTAGAGAAAATACCAATAAATATTTCTATAATTTAGAAACTGTTTTACAGTTCGGCTTCGACCCAACACGTCAAACAACTATTATTACGACGAAACTGACGATTTTGGCTTCAATAGTCGTTTAGCAAAGCTGCGACACGCACCTCAAAAATACTGAAAAGTTAAAGGGCGGTCCGTACGACTCATACATAATCTGTATTTAGTTTGGTTTGGTTGTGTAAATTCAGGTTTTCTGTCTCGTTTCCAGGAGGATGGACTGCGGCAGGTTCTGCAGGAGATGGAGGCTCTGTACGAACAGAACCAGAGTGATGTGTGAGACACATTTTACTGCTAATATCAGTTAACGACAGTTCTTCTGTTTGGTTTTCAGTTTTTATCTGGGTCAGTGCGGGTTTCTCTTTATTTTAGTTTTATTTCACTTTGGTTGAAGGTTTCCGTTTTTAAATGTGTTGTTATTCAGCGGTAAGTTTCCTCATATTTTCACCATTAACAGGAAAATAATAAGAATACAGCTTTATGTTAGAAATGCTTTTGTCAATTTCCTGTTTTATTATTTTAATTTTCAAGATGATGATGGACCCCCTGTGTAAGAGTTAAAACCTAAAAACCACACAAGAGAATGACTGACTACTGAGATGTGACAGTTGAGATCCAGATGATCCAGATGTGAGGTGAAGACTCGTGTGATCTCTCTCTCTGTGTTTCAGTAACGAGGCGAAGTCTGAGGGTCGAGCTGAGCTGATTCCCTCCATCAAACTGCGTCACTGCTGCCTGCTGAGGAACCAGCGCTGCGTCACCGCCTACCTGTAACCACCTGACACACACCCTCACACCTGTGCATCATGTGACCTGCAGATCAGACAGTTTCAGTCCTGGAACAAAGAACCGTGTTTAAAGCTCTGCTCTTTCAGATACGACCGTCTGCTGAGGATCAGAGCTCTGCGGTGGGAGTACGGCAGCGTGCTGCCTCCTAACATCCGCTTCCACATGTGTGCAGAGGAGGTGAGAGTTAAAGTTACACCTGTTTTCTGCTCCTGGTTCTTCCTCCTAATGAAAGACACCTCCCAGCTGCATTATGGGAAATGTAGGATCGTCTCCTCTGCTGCTCAGAATCTCTCCGAAACAGCTGATACATGAAGAGATTCAGACTTTTCTCCATCAGTTTGTTTGTGTGTGTGTTTCAGCTGCAGTGGTTCGGTCAGTATAAAAAGTCTCTGGCCTCCTTCATGCGCTCTCTGGGCGGAGAGGAAGGTCTGGACATCACTCAGGACATGAAGCCTCCAAAGAGTCTGTACATCGAGGTGAGGCGCTCTGGCTGCTTGACCTTTGACCTCTGGTTGTGGTCGGACCTCAGGGTGATGATGATTGTGTTTTTGTTTGTGTTTTCCAGGTGAGGTGTTTAAAGGATCACGGAGAGTTTGAGATCGACGACGGAACAGTGATTCTGCTGAAGAAGAACAGTCAGGTCAGAAACTCGACCTCAGTCCAGTGTCCAATAAATAACCAATAAATAACTGAAGGGAGGTCCTCACGTCAGCGTCCGTCTCTCTGTCCTCAGCACTTCCTGCCGCGGTGGAAATGTGAGCAGCTGATTCGTCAGGGCGTCCTGGAGCACGTCGTCTCCTGAGAGCAGAGGACGGACTGACGGACGAGCTGACCCCCCCGCAGACACTTCCTGTCTTCACGTTAACATCAGACTCATGATGAAAACAACAGACGGGTTTTTACTCGTCAGTAGAGTCAGAATGTTCCCTTTCTCCAGGACGGAGCAGGTTGAGGATTAAAGTCTGATGGAAAAATAAAACATTTCTTTTTCTAAATGTTGGTCTCAGTTCAGTCTGTGAAGAAAAGGAATCCAGGCTTTACAGTGTTGGAGACGGGGTCTTATTTTCTGTGTCTCTGGGTGGAAACGATTGATAGGAACAAAAATCTTTGGATTCCTACAGAGACAGAGCTTTTTATTAAAGAGGAAGATCTTTTAACCAGAAACATCTCTATATATCACTACCAGACTCCATTGATGAAAACAGGGATTTTACTGGGAGCTGCTGGAATACCACTGCCTCCATCTGTTAGTGTGTTTGTGTTACTGTGTGGTACTTTTACTTCACTAAAGTATCTGATTACTTCTTCCACCACTGAAAGTCACACAGTAACACAGACACACTAACAGGTGGAGGCAGTGGTATTCCAGCAGCTCCCAGTAAAATCCCTGTTTTTGTCAATGGAGTCTGGTAGTGATATATCAGTACAAACAGAACACGTAACTCTGGCTCTGTGTTTTCGTGTGAAGCAGAATTAACGTTCATCAACCTCGACAGAAACGTCTTCACAAATCAACAGAATGAGATAAAAACAGATCATTTAATGTGGTTTTCATGGGACATTATCAAACAGGAGGAGAACACACGGATCATCTGTCTTTGGTCCACAGACAGGTGAGATTTGGTTCATTGCACCTGAACAGGAAGGAGAGTAAATCAGAGCGGGAGGTCTCACTCTGAGGGAAAAACACAGACTGAAACAGAACCAGCAGCTGCCTGCAGACAGGAAGTCTCTTTATGACCGCCACAAAAATAAAAGTCTCAGTTTGACCTTAAAAATAACAATAAAAATATATAAAATAAACAGAATAATCTAATAATACCCTCATGGCTGAAATACTTCAGAGTAGTGCTGACCTGTTTAACGTACAGGTGTGTGTGTGTGTGTGTGTGCTCAGACTGGTTTTCCTTCATCGAGAAACAAAGTTCAGTTTCTGTGAAGCAGCTTCAGGAGGGAGGAGCAACCTCGTTACAGGTGAGGACGCCGATGACTCATCCAACAGGCCACGCCCACAAGCTGCTGAACCACCTTTACCTGTGAGTCACAGACGTCTCACCTGGACGCAGCGTGAAGATTTACTGCAACGGTGTCGAGAGACAAATTCAGATACATCAGGAATAAAATGAAAAAAAATCAGTTACAAGAAAAAAGTCAAAAGTTTGAGAAAAACTTTATGAAAAATATTTCTGTTTCTGGTAAAAAAAAAAAAAACAACTAAATTTTCTCTGAAAAAAATTCAAAGAAATTCTATTCTTAATTTAACAAAAATCACAATATTTTAATAAATTAGGTCTTATTTAAGAATAGAGAAGAAAATAATCTGATATATTGAGAAAAACACTAATGTTACAAGAAATAAAATATGATTATAGGGAAAAGGAAATTAAAAGAATTTAGACTTAATTTTCAGAGAAAAGTAAAAATGTTACAGGAATAAATTCATAATTTTACAGCCTGAGTATTAACACAAACATTTATTCTGAAATATATTTTGAAATATTACAGTTTAAAGTCGAAATATCAGATGTTTTCAAAGATTTTAATCTTGAAATATTTCGGCTTTTTCTGATAAAAACTTTTTATTCTTAACTTTTTTTCTCAAACCTGTGACTTTGTTCTTATAACTGACTCTTTAATCTTTATTCCTGAAATCTCAGGTTGTTTTTGCGTCTCACTGACGTCAGTCGACCGAAACAGGTAAAAACTGATGTGTGTGTGTGTCACCTCTCTACAGGCTAACAGTTTCCCTCTGCTTCAGTCTTTGTGCTAAGCTAGGCTAACCACACCCCGCTAACTGCTGAAGCTGCTTCAGTGAATCTGATCTGATCTCAGAGCAGCGTTTCTCTACGTGGCGAGCGACGCGGGGACGATCTCTCTCAGCAGCTTGTTGAGGGCGTTGATCTTCTCCTCCATCACCAGGTTCTTCCTCTCGGCGTTTTTCTGCCGCTGCTCGGTGACCTGCAGAGCCTTCATCAGCTGAGAGTTCTCCACGTACAGGTCCTTCAGCAGCGCCGTCGATTTGGAGTTCTTCGCCAGCTGTGGACGAGACGCACAGAGACGGAGCTGCAGTCAGAGACGTTATTCATCCTCCTCTCACCAGGATCTGATGCTTTTCTTTGTCGCTTCACACACAGACTAATTCCTCATGTGTAAACTGACAAAGACGATTCTGATTCTGAATATTGTGAATTTATTTTGAAATATTTGTATTTTTCTGTCTTCACCGTCCAAATATTTTGAATTTGTTGTTGAAATATTAAAAGTTTTTCCTGTAAAAATGACAGCTTTTTATCCTTTATGCTAATATGACGTCACCTGTTCTGTCAGGTGACCCCCACGATGACTGACCTGGTCTTTGAGCTGCTGGACTTTCTCCTGCAGAACCATCCGGACCCCCTTCAGTTTGGTCTCCAGGTCTTCCACCCTCTGCTGCAGGGACGCCATCGCCTTCTCGTACTGATCCTGAACACAACACGTCACGAGCTTCAGTTAATGTTCAGACCAGACCTCACAGTGACCTTTGACCTTTGACCTTTGACCCAGACAAGCTGGTTCCAGTATTTCTCAGAATGGAGCCAAAAGCAGAAACAGCTCGTTGATGAGAGGTCAGAGGTCAGACTCTGCAGCAGAGGATCTGGCCCTGTTAGCATGTTGCTACCTGTTAGCTCTGCCCTGTGTGTGTTCACCTGTTTGATGCTGATCTGGGAGCAGCTCTGCTGGGCCTGGATCCTCAGCGTCTCCTCCAGCTGCTGACTCCTCCTCTGCTCCTCCTGCAGCCGAACCTGCAGCAGCTCCACCTGCTCCCTGCGCCCGTCGCCCGCCCGCTCCTGCAGCTCCTGCAGCTGCCGCAGGTGCTGCGCCTGCACCAGGCTGAGCGCCGTGTCGGCCCGCACCACCTGCACAGATGGTGACGGAGGTTTAATGAGACGCCGCTCTGAACTCAGCTGTTGATCTGACTGTTCACAGAGTTCAGTTCTGACCTGGTCCTCGGCCTGCGTCCGCGCCGTCTCCAGCTCGCTCAGTTTGGTCTTCAGGTTCTGCTGCTCCTGGGTCAGTTTGTGGACCTGCAGACCCTGGACCTGCAGCTCTGACAGCTGAAAACCACATGAGTCCTGTTTACAGACGGAGGAGAATCACAGCTCAGCTATCAAACACAGATTCCTGGTCTGGTACCTTGTTCTGGAGCTCCTGGTTCTGGACTCTCAGTCTGTGGGTCTCCTCCTGCAGAGTGATGGAGGTCTGCTCCTCCTGCTCCTCCTGGGCCCGACACAGCTCCTCCTTCTCCCTCGTCAGCCTCCTGACGCTGGTCTCCAGCTCCTCCACCTGCACAGAGAGCGGAGGGTTCATCAGTGTGTCGCTGGAGACGTTGCAGAGTTCAGGGTCCTGTTTTCAGTCCTGACCTTGTCGTGAGCGTCCTGCAGCTTCCTCTGCAGCTCTGTCACTTCCTGGGCGTGGCCGAGTTTCTCCCGACTGACGGCGCCGAGCTGAGAGCGAAGCAGCTCGGCCTCGGACTCCAGAGAGAGAACAGACTGCTGCAGCTTCTCCACCTGCAGAGACGATCAGAGGTCAGTGTGTGTGAGCAGATCCTCAGACTCTGCTTATTTCTGCTTCGTGCTGTGACCTTGTCGTTTCGGGCGTCGGCCTCTCTCAGCAGTTTGGCCTTGTCCTCCTCCAACCACTGCTGCTTCAGAGTCACACTGCTGAGCTCTGCCTCCAGCTCCGACAGACGGCCCAGCTGAGACGTTAAAAATACCAGTATCAGTCCATCAGTGTGTCATTAACACACACACACACACACACACACACACCCCGAGACGACGCTCACAGCGTCTGTTTGTTATGATCCGAGCGTCACCTTGTCCTTGTAGCAGCTGAGCTCTGTCTCCAGCAGCTGTCTCTCCTGAGTCCAGGACGCCTGCTGCTGCTGCTTCTCTCTCTCCTGCTGCAGCGCTGCGTCCTGCAGCCGCCGCACCTGAAACACACCGTCAGCCAATCAGAGCGGAGGATGAAGGGACAGAGCATACTGTTCTTTTTCCTTAAAGCTCACGTTTTGTGACTGGACTTGAAACATGGGTTCAGTTTTAGAAACAGGTGTCAGTAAATCAGGATCCCACACACTTTACAGACAGACCGTGTTTCGGACATGTGACATTTCAAAGATGACAGACGACGTTTCAATCTGACAAAGATCCACTGTAGAAATATTTTTAATACGTCTCGGACTCAAACATCATCCTGGAAACTTCAAACTGAAGAGACTTTTCCAAAAGATGTTTTCAGAGACATTGTGAAACCTCGTCTTTAAATGAGCTGCACTGAGAATCTTTTCTCTGCTTCTAAAGCGAAACAAAACCAGAGGGAGAGAAACCTAAAGAACTCTGGAGGAAACACTGATCTCTGTCTCTCACCGTAGCTCCCTCCTCCTCCTGCTCCTGGAGACGGTTGCCAGGCGCTCCCGCAGCATCCGGACCGACTCCTGGTCTCCACGGAGACGGGCGCTCAGTCTCGGCGTTGTCGTTGCTCAGCTGCAGGTTCCTGCTGCTCAAATCCAGAACCTCCTCTCGATATTTAGAGTTCTGCAGACACACAGAGAAGAAGCAGCTTCAGAAACGCCGAGCGGTTTCTCGTCTCGTCAGACGTCACAGGACGAGTTGTCGTTGTTGTTTCTCACCTCTCTGTGCAGCCTCTCCTCTTCCTCTCTCCTCCTCTCGTGTTCTCTCTCCATCTCCTCCAGTCTCCTCCTGACAGGAGCAGCAGACCACAGAAATATTTAGACTTTTTATGTGCGGTGGAGTTTCCTTGTCTTGTGGGTTTTTCTCAGTTTACAGAATTTTTTAAAAGTTATTTCCAGAACCATCAAAGACCAAAGACTTGTCTAAACCACCTGGATAAAGAGATCTTTAAAAAGTCTCATTAAATGTGTGGTCCAGGTTCTGTAAAACTCTCACCTCTTCTTGGCGACGTCGTCCTCCAGGTTCTGGACTTCCTGCTGCAGGACGTTCAGTCGCTCCTGAAGAGCTCCGTTCTCTGATCGAACCTCCTCCAGCTGAGTCCTGCACCGACACCAGAGTCAGAAACATACAAACAAACCTCAGCGGCTTCAGTAAACCCACTGATGATCAGGGACATGAGAGGTCACTGATGACTAATGATCCCAGCACTGTGTGTGTTTAGATTCAGAAACTGTCCACAGATCAGGTCGCTGAAGGCCTCGTGTGCTTCAAACTGAGCCTGAAACTGAACAAACACTGTGAATGTCTGTAGTGTGCCCAACACTTTTTTATTTGTCCTGTGGGGGGGGGCCATGGTTCTGTACTAGGACCACTTCTTCTTCCATTGTGTTTACTCTGGGGATGGGATATATATACAGTATATATGTATATATATATATTTTTGCGATATACTGGAAAAAAGAACTAGTCATCCTGTGATAATGAGGATAAACTGATCTCGATGAGTTGATGATGTGTTTGTGACGCAGCTCAGAGAACAAACATGGTGGAAGGTTGAGTTGAAGCTGAGGAGGAGTTCGTCACTAAACGAGGAGAATCTGGATCTGCAGAGTCTGTGTTTACATTTCAAACCTGTAGTTTTCCACACAGCTGCACTGTTTAACTGTAACTGGTGTAGTCGCCTGTTGTGATGGGTGAGTTTTATTTTTCGAGTGATGTTTGTGAGGCAGCTATAACTTACAGCTGTTGAATGGTTCTATTTCCATTTCTATCATCAATAAAGAGCAGAAAACATCCCTGGTTCGCTCCCACTCTGCTGAAGCCTCCATACACTGAATGGAAGCTTGTTTTTATGCAGACGATACTAAGATTTATGTTCTTATCCTGATCTTTATCTCCTAAAATAAAATGATTCATTATTGATCATCCATAGACACGATCTCCATCTAGATAACAACAGAATTATTACTGGGTAAAAGTCTTGACAGCAGAGCGACTGATGATTGAGTTTTTAGGTCCATTTTCTAGAAAACACTCGTTCTGTAGCTGTTACACGTTTACAGTTTGTTTGAAGCAGACTGAGGCCTTAAACGTCTCTACAAGAAAATGAATTTTCACTCGGTCAAATACGTCAGTGCAGAATTGAAGCATTTTGTTTTGAAATTCGATGTGAAGTCAGAACAGAAACCACAAAGAGTCGAGGGTGATGACAGACAGGACACAGACACATGGAGTTATTCACAGTGATGAACAGTCTGTCATGCGTTTAGATGTTTGTCATTCGGTTAGAGATGAGGTGAAGAGTTAAAGCATTCCAGACAGAGCCAATCAGACTGCAGATTCAGCCTGCAGCAGTGCATTGTGGGCGATAAACTCATTCGGTTTCTACCTGTGGAGCAGAGTCTCAGTCAGATGATCGATGCAATTAGTCTTTAAAACACTCAGTGTATCAAGCAGAGCAGCAGATGGAGGTTAGTCGTCATCGGACCAGGTTTTGATTCTGAGTCGGTCTCATGCTCCACAAACCTGTGTGGAATGGCCGGGTCCATCACCTCCTCCAGAGCCAGGACCAGTTTCTCCAGCTCCATCAACTGCTGCGTCATCTTCCTCTTCTCCTGTTCAAAGTCCTCCTCCGTCGTCCTCAGCTGGTTCTGGGAGTCCTGCAGGGCCTGCAGCAGCTGCTGGACCTGCTCTCTGACCTGGTCCAGCTCTCCGTCCTTGGCTTTCAGCTGAACCGTCAGCTGCTGGACGTCGCTACAGTGCTTTTCACGGGATGACTTGGCTTGTCGTAGGAGATCTGCCAACTCAGCCCGGAGCCGATCCACCTCGCTGGTTTTGGAGTTGAGCTGCCTCCTGAGGTCCAGGACCAGGTCTGCGGTCCCATTGAGCTGGGAGCTGAGGTCTCTGAGGTGGTCTCTGAGGGTGGTGATCTCCTCCTCCATCTCTACGATCTGGGTGGAGAGCTGGTCGGCCAGCCGGGTGTAGCTGCTGTTCTCCTGGCTCAGACGACAGACCTCCTCCTTCTCCTCATCCAGACTGGACTGGAGCTGCGAGGTCCTGGTCTGCTCCTGCTTCAGAGCCTCCTGCAGACTCTCCTCGGTGCTGCTCCTCTTCTCTAACTCCTCTGAGACTCCGTCCAGCTCCAGCTGCAGGTTGTCCACTGCCATCGCCTGGTCCTTCAGATCCTGGATCAGCCTGGCGCGGTCCGTCTTTAACGAGTCCAGTTCAACAGTCAGTTTGGAGACACATTCGGTTTTGGTCCTCATGGCCTCCTGCAGGTTCTCCAGCTCAGACCTCAGGGCGCTCACAGTCTGGTCTCTGGCTCGGAGCTGAGCCTGTTGCTGGATGAAGGCGTTGGAGAGGCGGCTACAGTTATCAGCCACCAGCTCCCGGTCCTGCTGGATGCTGTCGGACGCAGCCTGGAGGTTTCCCAGCTCCTCCTTCAGCTGGGTCACCTGGACCAGGAGCTGCTCCTCTCTGGCCTTCACCAGCTGCAGCTCCTCCTCCACCGAGCTCTTCTCTGAGGCCAGACGTTTACTCAGAAGCTCGTGAGACTCCAGGAAGGCGATGCTCTCCTCCAGCTGAGCACAGGCCTCCTCCAGCCTGGCCTCCAGCTCGGAGCACCGCCCACGGGAGGCGCTGAGATCGTCCTCTAACTGAGCGCAGCGCCCTCGGATCTCCTCTAAACTGGCTTCTGATTGGCCGATCTGCAGGTTGAAGCTCTGTATGACCTCCTTCAGCTGACGGACCGCCTCCTCGTGCTGCTCCTCCATCCTCCTCTTCTCTGAGGAGAGCTGGCTGCAGATCCTGGCCCGCTCCTCCCCGGCTCTCTCCTCGCTCCGCAGCTTCTCGTGCTCTGACTGGACGAGGCGCTTCTCCCAGAATCCTCTCTGTTCCTGCAGCAGCTGGCGCTCCTGGTGGAGCTGGTGGAGGAGGCGGCGCTGACCCTCAGCGTGCTGCAGCTTCATCTGACAGAGCTGCTGCTCAGACTCCTCCCTGCTCAGTGTTAACAAGACACCAGGTGTTTGGGAGCGGCTCCGACCAAAATCCTCCACCTCAGGTATTGAACCTGTGGAGGTGGTCCTGAGAGTCGTCATGTGAGTCGTCAGGATCCAGTGGGTCGAGGTGTGAACCACAACGACCACAAACAAGTCACACCTCGACCCATGTGATCATCCCAACGACCGCGACAACTCTCATGACCATTAAACCTCTGCACCTCCACATGTGACGCAAGTCGTCTATATTTATTATATATATTATTTATTTATTATTTGTTTTATTTGTTCATCACATTTTTCATTGTTTCCTTCTATTTCTGTTTCATCAGCTCATTTTAACATCTGTGCATCACTGAGGATTAAATAAAGGTTGAATGAAGGTGGGACCCTCGACCACAGGTAGACTCGAAGATGGCTTCGTATCTCAGATATTCTGGCTCCATGTTTGAACAGTGGGAGGACTCTGAGACACGGCGGCCATCTTTAAATACAGTCCCTGATCTGGACTCCAGCCAGGCTCAAAATAAGAGACAGTTATTAATGTTTTACTGATGATTTGTGTCATAAAGAAGCTGGACTGAGCTGAACCCGGTCCTGGGTGTGTTGGGCATTTTCTTGAACCACATGAAGCATCATGTGGTCCTGCTGAGCTTATCAGATACCCACCTGACCTCAGCATCACCTCCTATCCATTCAGCTTCAGCTCGCCTCCAGCTGATCTTCTCCGCCCTGACCAGGCTACTGACCCTCGGGCAAGTTCTGCCTGCCCGCCTACTCCCGCTGCACCC
>BRZM01000198.1:0-47558 GCA_033238685.1 Lates japonicus | reverse complement strand
TCTGACCAGAACTGAGCGTTCATGTTCCCAATATATGATCCACTTCACATTTCTCATTAACTCCTGTTCATTCCCATGGAAAGTCTCAACTTAGGTGTGGACGGTTCTGAAATGTACCAGAAGCGTTCTTCCGGTCCTGAGCAGCAAGGCTCCAGACCTGGCTGCCAGTGATTAGAATGTGATCAGCTGCTGTTTAGGAGATCGCGGGAAATGATGTGGACATTCTGGGGAGCCGTGAAATAAAATTATCCACCCTCTTTCAGGACAGAGAACCTGAACACACGTGTTTGCGAGATGGTTAGAATAGTTTTGTTATCAGACGGAGCTCAGAGAATTGATGCGAACGCGACAGTGAACCCGATCACTGTGTTGTTGATGGCTCCTCCTCCTGTCTGCAATCAGTAATCTGTCTTATCTCGCTGTCATCATCAGCTCTCCTGCACAAACACACCTTCAGCTGTCAACACACAGAACCCATCCTCAACATCTTCCACACCAGAAACGCTGGTTTACCAAAATAAAAAGCTGACTGGCTCAGACAAACTCAACCTTTATCAGTTATTAATAAAAACTGAAGAAAAACCTCAACCGGTTTTTAATTTTCAATACTTATGTCAATGTGATCCTGTGTAATGAGTTTATAAACCTGTATTGAACAGACAGTAATCTGATCTTTAACTCCTGTATTTATCATGTTGTGTCTCGAGCTTGCTCTTCATGTCTCTATGAACAGTTGTAGTCTTTGCATCTTTCATAGTCCTGATGTTTTTTCTTCCTAAACATCTGCTTCTATTTATTGTCATTTGAACTCCATTCTACTTCTGTTTACCTCTGGTCATGTCCTGTCTCCTTACGGCACTGATATATGATTCCACATCCCTTTGGTTCTTTCTGATCTTGTTCCAATCATCTCATCTTTCCTTCTTTTATTAAAGTTTCAGAATAAAACGAACAGAGACGTGTGTCTGTCTGTCCGTCAAATCTGTCTGTAACTTCACGGTGAACAGCTCCCAGTTCGGGTAACGTTACACATGAAGACCGATAACCTCAGGTTTGTCCGGAAGTCTCGCAGGCTGATGAAGCACCGTAGAACGAACCGCGGGGACAAAGATAAACTCCACCGACACATAAACCGACCTAACATCAAACGTTACCGAGAGAAACTTTTGAAAAGTCAGTCCTGCTCTGACTCTACGGAACCGTCAGCCTGTCCGGTAACTGTAACCATTAGTTACGTTGAATTGGTTGCCACCGCGGAAAAGTCCTCCTCCTCCTCCCCTCCTCCTCCGCTCCTCTCGGTAAACTTCCACGTTTCCTCCATGAAGAAGTTCCGCAACCAGACAGTCGCCGTTAATCACCGGCTTACGTACAAAGGTAACGGAACAGGCTGGCTGACCGACCGACCAACCGCCGCGTGAACTGCCATTGCCATACGAGCACACTTCAGTCGGATGTTTCGGCAAAAGTATATTGATTGTTTATGGTTTAAAATCTGCGCAGACATACTTCACAGGAATATGTTTATTATTTTACTGTTTGATTAAATTGGAAGCAAACTATTAAGACCAGACTATGTTAGTTTATTTGGTTGTGTTGAGTTTAAATTCAGGTAAAAAACTGTTTCTATAAAAATCGATCATAGTTTTCATTTCCATTTTAGTTTGTTTCTCTTTATTTATTGTTTGTTTCGCTTACAGGAATCAGTCTGTGCCCACAACTGAAAATGAGATTTTATCAATGAAGAAACTAAAACAATCAAATAAACAAACAACAAATGATGACAGAAAATATTCTTTTCTTCATATTTGAGTTACAGTTTATCTGGATAAGTGCTTTAGCGTTAATGGTCTGTTCTCTGGCTAACTAAATCTCATCTTCACTTTGGAATAAATGTGTGCCTTTATAAGCAACAGTAATAATGATTAGATTATGATGAATTATAAGGTGAACGCTGTTGGGCTTCAGCTTTTTATTTTGGTGGCAAAAACATGATTTTCCGGCCTGAGACTGTGCCGCCTGCGTCTTGACGATTCTCTGAGCAGGTCAGAATAAATGATGGGGAGCAGTTTTGACCTTCTGAGCCGCTGGAGGCATGTACCGACACACTGAGACACTGAGGTGTGTGTCCGCAGTGAGTCTCACCTGTCGCAGGAGGTCACACTGATAATTACCGGATTAATAAGTAAATGAATTAATAATATGTCAACTGGATTCTTCTCCTTCTGCTCCATCTTCTTAACATTTAATTATTATATTATATTATATTATATTATATTACATTAGACATTACATTATAAGATAATAATAATAATAACAGTATCTATAAAGATTTATTAAAGTGATTCAGAGTCGTGAGAAATCAGTTTTATAACAACACGAATTAAAGCTGAGCTGCTACGGGCGGAGACAGTTCACCAATAAAGGTCAAAGGTCAAACTCCTCCTATCAGTTATCAGTGAGAGACGTCAACGCTATTTTATTTTAATCAAAGTAATAGAGACACTGTCCCATGAACAGACAGGGAGAGTTTATCTGTTTCAAGATGATACTAATTACATTTGAGGACTCTTCTTGTAATGAGCATTTTACTCTGTAGAGAACCTGGAGTACCCTTCATCACTGTCACCACTTTATGTTTTCTTAACCAAATATTATGGATATGATTCCTATGATGGGTTAGAAATATCTTGAGAGTATAGTACAGATTACTGAGAAAACAGATTTTATTAGCTGTTGATCATCAAATTGTTCGTTAGTGTGTTTTGTGTTACCGTGTGGTACTTTTACTCAGTAAAGCATCTGATTACCTTCCACCTCTGAAAGTCACACAGTAACCCAACACACTCAACAGATGGAGGCAGTAGGTTCCAGCAGCTCCCAGAAAATCCCTGTTTTGTCAATGGAGTCTGGCACGATATATAGAGATGTCCAAAAGGATCTGACTCTTTAATAAAAAGCTCTCCTATCCATAATGCTGTCACACACAAGTGATATTCTATAGTTTGATTTTTAAGCAAAAATAATTGACTGTTACCTCAGACTTAAATATTTCCTACAGCACCTGAAGGCAGCACCGGAGGCCGCCCCGCCCCCCTCCTGCTCAGCTGGGCGGAGCTGAGCTGTGATTGGTGGAGAGCTGGTGTCGTCAGAGGGCGCCCAGAGGAGGAAACCTCAGCTGGAAATAAGGAACAGTGATTCAGGATTCTGAGGATCTACGAGACCAGACCGTCAGACAGGTGGGTCTACCTGAGTCCACAGGTGAGTTCACGTCTTGTCTGTTGTTAGGGAACCTGTGAGTCTGTGTGGAGCAGCGGGACGCGCTCAGGAATCACTTCAGGATCCTGTTTCATGCCGCAGGTCTGAAACTTCCTCCTGACTTCCACAACAGTTTCTGGGAGTAACGAAGTAACGGAGTAATCTGGTTCGGGCTGGTCAGGTCCAGAGAGTCCGGTCAGCTGATCCACAGGAAAACACAGGTCAACATGTCAGGAGGAAAAATAAAACCAGCAAACTGAAGCTTTTTTAAAGGAGACGACTGTTTTCCTGCGGTGAACTTATACAACTGCATTATGAACTACTTACAAGTTATAGAGTGAAAATACTACGTTACAGTTACAAGAACACAAGTACAGAAGTACTTTCAGCAGAGTGGTCGAGCTGAGGATAAAGTTTTCATGATGCAGGTTCTTTTCAGAATAAAAGCTGTTTTATCTGTTAATATACTGTGTGTGTGTGTGTGTGTGCAGAGATGGGGGTGTCCTCATGTCTCAAAGGCCCAGTGGGAGGGGGTCCACGTGGTGGTGGTAGGCGGTGGGTTCGGAGGAATCACTGCCGCTCAGCAGCTGAAGTCTCTGGGACTGAGCTTCACTCTGATCGACCTGAGAGACGCTTTTCATCACAACGTGACGGCGCTGAGGGCGTCAGTGCAGCCAGGTAACACCTGGATCACCTGTCCACTAACACCTGGATCACCTGAACACCTGTCCACTAACACCTGGAACACCTGAACACCTGTCCACTAACACCTGGAACACCTGGGTCCACCAACACCCGATCACCTGAACACCCGTCCACCAACACCTGGAACACCTGGAACACCTGTCCACTAACACCTGGAACACCTGTCCACTAACACCTGGAACACCTGTCCACTAACACCTGGATCACCTGAACACCTGTCCACTAACACCTGGAACACCTGTCCACTAACACCTGGATCACCTGAACACCTGTCCACTAACACCTGGAACACCTGAACACCTGTCCACTAACACCTGAACACCTGTCCACTAACACCTGGATCACCTGAACACCTGTCCACTAACACCTGGAACACCTGTCCACTAACACCTGAACACCTGTCCACTAACACCTGATCACCTGAACACCTGTCCACTAACACCTGGAACACCTGAACACCTGTCCACTAACACCTGAACACCCACCTGTCCACTAACACCTGGAACACCTGTCCACTAACACCTGGATCACCTGAACACCTGTCCACTAACACCTGGAACACCTGAACACCTGTCCACTAACACCTGGAACACCTGTCCACTAACACCTGGAACACCTGTCCACTAACACCTGGATCACCTGAACACCTGTCCACTAACACCTGAACACCTGGAACACCTGTCCACTAACACCTGGAACACCTGTCCACTGTAACACCTGTTAACACCAGTAACACCTGTTAACACCTCTGAACACCTGTAACACCTGTTAACACCTGTTAACACCTGGAACACCTGGAACACCTGAACACCTGTAACACCTGTCCACTCAACACCTGAACACCTGTCCACTAACACCTGGATCACCTGGATCACTTGAACACCTGTTAACACCTGTCCACTAACACTTGAACACCTGTCCACTAACACCTGAACACCTGTAACACCTGTCCACTAACACCCGAACACCTGTCCACTAACACCTGGAACACCTGGATCACCTGAACACCTGTTAACACCTGTCCACTAACACCTGAACACCTGTCCACTAACACCTGAACACCTGTTAACACCTGTCCACTAACACCTGAACACCTGTCCACTAACACCTGGCAGTGTTATCTGTGTGCAGTGTGTGTGACCTTTGACCCTGTGTCCCGCAGGCTTCGCTCAGAGGACCTTCATCCCGTACGCTGAGACGTTTGGAGACAGTTTTGTTCAGGGTCGAGTCGAACGAGTCGACACCGACAGACAGACGGCGGTCGTCCTGCAGGGAGGGAGGGTGAGGACGGGGAGAGGGGGAGACACACTGTCTGTCTGTGAGGAGGGGGGAGGAGGGGGGAGTAAAGGAACATTACAACATTTAGAAGTGCTGCTAGGCTAACAGTTTCCCCCTGCTTCCAGTCTTTGTGCTAAGCTAGGCTAACAGATCGGTGCAGTGTTGTATCAGACAGTGAAGCAGGGGCTGGTTTACCTGTCGATCTACATTCCACCTGTGATCGTGAACTTTGTGTAGCGACAGAGTGAGATCAGATCAGGAGCTGCAGACGTGTCAGTGTCACGTGTTCATGTGATGGCTGAGCAGGTTGTTCCTCTGCTGCAGTAGATCCAGTTCTCTCACCTCATCCTGTGCACCGGGACTGACGGGCCACTCCCCGGGAAGTTCAACACGATGTCGTCGTATCAGACCGCCGTCCAGACGTACGAGGACTTCATCAAACAGGTACGATAACGGGACGGATTCAGGACGGGCTCAAAGACGGTCAGTCCACGTCTTCAGCTGTGTGTGTGTGTGTGTGTGTGTGTGTGTGTGTGTGTGTGTGTGCAGGTCCAGGCTGCAGACTCGGTCTTGGTGGTGGGAGGAGGGTCGACCGGTGTGGAGATGGCTGCCGAGATCACGACGGACTATCCAGACAAGAAGGTGACGAAAACCGACCTCTGATCAGATCTGACTGTCACGGTCACTCTGACCTCTGACCTCTCGGTGTTCACCCCCAGGCTGCCACGAAGAGAAAATGCTACTTAAAGGGCTGTTACACTGTTTTCGTAGCTGTGCTGCTCAGACCAGACTCCACTGACAAAAACAGAGTTTGATTGTTTGTGTCAGATCCTCCTCAGTGACTTCATCCTGTTTCCTCGTGTTCAGGTGGTTCTGGTTCACTCTAGGGTCGGACTGGCCGACACCGAGCTGCTGCCCAGTGTCCGACAGCAGGCCAAGGAGGTCCTGCTGGAGAAGGGAGTAGCTGCTGGGGACGTACGCCTGCTGACGGGGTGTGTGGTTCGGTCCAGACCAGGTTCTGTCGAGGTTTTATGAACCTGCTTCCGTGTGTTTCAGGACAGAAAGTGTCCAACCTGTCTGAGCTGTAGCTGAACGTCACCCAGAAGAACATGGAGGTCAGCACCGACAAAGGAGAGACGCTGACCACAGATCTGATCATCTGCTGCACCGGACTCAAGGTCAACTCTGTAGCCTACGCCTCCAGCCTCTGTGAGCACACACAGCACCCACATCAACAGCTGGTTCAAAAAAACCTGATTCTTTGATAAAAAGCTGAAGGTTAAAGAAAGGGAGAGATGAACTACAATTCCCAGGGTACACTTCAGCAAGAAAAATGACCACAGACAGACACAGAGTTTAAAATGTGTCAGAGTGAAGCAGAGTGCAGTTCAATGTTCTGGTCTCTAGAGGACAGCTTCAGCTTTATATACTGATCTGATGCTCCCACTGATTGGCTGTCTGTCCTGTCAATCACAGACTCTCAGCCAATAGAAAAATACTTTGATTTTATTGGTTAACAGAAACGTTGCAGCTGCCTCATGTGATGTTTTAACGTTTGATGGTTCAGGTGAGAGATTAACGAGCCCACCTGAACGCGTCAGGTCATCAGTGAAACCTCAGAGGTCAAAGGTCAAGTTAAGTCTGGTACAGGAAGTGGTCATCAGCTGTGTTTGTCCTGACAGCCGGCAGCCTGGCCGAGGGCGGAGCTCTGAAGGTGAACCAGCACCTGCAGGTCGACGGGTTCTCCAACGTCTACGCCGTGGGCGACTGCGCCGACGTCAAAGAACCCAAGATGGCGTACCACGCCGGGCAGCACGCCGCCGTCGCTGTGAGCAACATCTGGAACAACAGTCTGAACGGGAAGGAGTTGACGCACTCACCAGACAGGTACACACACACACACACCTGGTTGTGGGTTAGTTACCTGACAGAGTTGCAGGTTGCCGGTTGGACTGATGCTGTTGTTGGTTGCCAGTAACGCTTTCACCATGTTGTTGAAGAGTAATAAGATTTACGCGCCGCGTTTAATGGATTTAAGCTGCCGCGTTTCCTCGTCGCTCTGGGGAAGAGTCGAGATCTGCTGCTGTGGAAGAGCTGGAGGGAGATGAAGCAAACACAACCCTGACACACATACACCACACACACACAACCCTGACAAACACCCACCTGACAAACACAACACTGACAAACACACACCTGACAAACACATACCCTGACAAACACACTCATTGATCTTCGCGTCTCATTTTACTGAAAAACGTTTATTAAACTTCTTCAAACAATAAATTCAATATTGAAACATGACGTCGTCTTTTTGTCACAAACTGATTCAGAGAAACAGAAACTTGTTTCCTGATTCGTCCGTCGACTCGTTCACACGTTTAAAACAAACAGGTTCAGGAAAATAAACTGAACAGTGACGAATGTTCACCAGGTGTTTTCCAGGGTTCAAATAAACTGAGGTGATAAAGTGAAACATGAGACGTGTCCAGCTGCCGATCAGGAGCCATCATCCGTCAAATAAATACAAATACAAATCAATAAATACAGAGGTGAAGGTCAACGTTTCAGTTCAACAATAAAAACAGATCAGGATGAAAAAACCTCTGACTGATGTTCAGGGAAACGTCTGGATTCAACTGATCAGGTGAGATGATCTGCTGCTGATTAATCAGATTAGAAATCACCTGATCAGTTTGTGTTTGTACAGGATCAATAACCGATCGATCAATGAGCTGAAATCTCCTCCCAACACTCGACAGGTTTGTGAACCTCAGTGAGAATCTGTGCATAACAACAACAGAACAGTGTCAGACACCCGGTGACATTAAAACCTGCTGAGCTCCTCCTGATTGGCTCCTGTCGCACCTGGGGGGGGGGGGGGGGGGGGGGGGGGGGGGGGGGGGCAGACAAACCAGTCTGAGGAGGTTGGGAGCGTCTGGTTTCATCAGCCTGCTGGAATGTGACGGGCGTTTGTGGGTGTGATGAACACGAGGACGGGCGGAGACAAAGATGAACCTGCTTTACATGTGAACACACCTGAACACACCTGAACATACCTGAGCTGTTACTTCCTGTTGGACTGTGAAAATCAAATCATTTCAGACTCATTTAGGTTTTAATCAGTGTTGAGGATCTGCGGACGGAGTGAGTTCATGTTGCAGTGTGTTAGAAACAGGAAGACACCTGTAACACCTGTACCTAACACCTGCTGTGAAGCTCTGAGCTTCAGTCAGAGGACTTTCCATCCTGGACTCTGAGAAACATCAGATCAAGTTTGTGTGTGTTTGTCAGTCGTGGACAGAGACCGGACTCTGCTGCCGTCCGATCCTCCTCGTCCTCGTCTACTCAGTCTTGTGGGTCTTGGCGTCGGCTGCGCGGCGCCGCAGGTACGTCTGGTAGAAGAAGTTGGAGAAGAGCAGCAGGTAGCTGAGGTACATGAGTGCGGCCCAGGTGATGTTGTCGAGGCGGGAGGGGCAGTCTCCCTGCTGCATCCAGCCGTACACCAGCCCGCTCACCGTCAGCCCCATGGCCATCTGAGCGATCTGAGCGCTGGTGATGAGCACGGCGAAGGGGCGCGGCACGACCACGCCGGCCGCTCGCGCCGCATAGTAACTGTACATGAGCGCGTGCACGGCGTAGTTCATGGTCATGAACCAGCCGCCGCCGGCCACCATGTCTTTGTAGGAGTACCAGGAGTAGAGCAGCACGGTGATGTGGTGGTACCAGTGCAGGAAGAGCAGCTTCTGCTTCCTGAGCACGATGAACGCCGTGTCACCTGCAGGACGCCCAACACACACACACACACACACACACAGGGACAGGTGAGTACAGGTGAAGGTTCAGGTTTTTACCCATCTGCCCCTAAAAACAGCCGACACCTGACTGAGTTACATCTGATCCAAGACACCATGATAACCAGTGTGTGAGCCGCACAGTGATTTAAAATACACTGTTATCAGAAACATGGAACATGTGACACGTCAGAGTCACATGACCCAACACAGGGATAACTTATTTCTGAACCTGGTTCATGGTTTTTGGTGTAAATAACTGATAAAGATATCATGGATTGGATTCCTACAGAGAGAGATTTTTATCTCAACCAGACTCCATTGACAAAAAGAGGGATTTTACTGATCAGAACATTAGAGCTGCTGAGACACTGCTGCCTCTGTCTGTTAGTTACTGTGTGGTACTTTTACTTCAGTAAAGTATCTGATTACTTCTTCCACCACTGAAAGTCACACAGTAACACAAACACACTAACAGATGGAGGCAGTGGGATTCTAGCAGCTCCTGTGTTCGGCTCAGTAAAATCCCTCTTTTTGTCAATGGAGTCTGGTAGTGATTGCAGGGTTCACTGTTCTTCATCAATAATGCACAGACTGTCAGTCACTTATGTGGGGAAATAAAGGAAGTTCTCCTTTCACTTCAACATGTTTTATGCGTCACTGACAGATTTTCCAGACACTGATGTTTTCTTCTGCCAGACACATGATACTTCATATCATCACTGTGATATTCAACAACACTGTCTCATGTTGGTGCAGCCCTGAGTCTGTGAGTGAACTGACCGAGCTCTGGAGCTTTGCTGAGGACGAAGGCGTAGGCCCAGAACTTGCTGACCGGTCCGCTGTAGAAGCTCTGATCACAAATGGAGCGTCTGAAGCCGCTGCTGCTCAGGATGTGGAGCATGTAGGAGCCGGTCCGAACCGCACCGATGATACTGGAACCACAAAACCACAGGAGGAAACCAGTCAGACCACAGACGCACACAGAGAGAAGCCTCTGGATCAGGACAAAACCTGGTATCTAGTACAGAACTCCACTGACAAAAACAGGGATTTAACCAGGAGCTGCTGGAATACCACTGCCTCCATCTGTTAGTGTGTTTGTGTTACTGTGTGACTTTCAGTGGTGGAAGAAGTAATCAGATACTTTACAGAAGTAAAAGAACCACACAGTAACACAGACACACTAACAGATTGAGGCAGTGGTATTCCAGCAGCTCCCAGTAAAATCCCTGTTTTTGTCAGTGGAGTCTGGTACTGATCTATAGTTAATAATTGAGTCTCACAGGCTGAAGATGTTTGATCTCAAAAATAAAAACCAACTTCAGTTCAAACTTTTCTGATTTTAAACCTGTTTAAAGTTTGGTTTTACCTGAGAACTAAAACACACACACTAGACTCAGCTCCTGAAGGTGACTGATCAGAGTCACTGTGACTGTCTTTACATCTGCTGACCAGAGGAGGTCAGAGGTCAGAGGTCAGGCTGTACAGACTGTGTTTACTCCTCAGATCTGTTGTTACTCTGACCAGGTGAGTCAGGATCAGTCTGAGCCGGTTTCTGGAGCAGCTTCATGTTTCAGGTCCTCGGTAACCGTCGTCCTCGCTGACTGACGGCTCGGCATTGTTCTCAGGAGTCGACAGAAAAACAAACACACCCGGTCACACACACACACACACACCTGAGCTGTAATGACCCTCTCCTGTCTGATTGGACGGCTGGTTACCATGGAGACAGTGTGTTGTCAGTACATGTGAACCTTTATTCAACATGGCAGGGAGCAGAATGCAGCTGGTTGCCATGAAGACTGAGGCAGTTAAAGTTTGTTTCTGTTGGGAGGAGGAGGCAACACCGTCTCCATGGAAACCACAAGAGTCTCCATGGTTTTTAACGTTTGTCACTCCATCACACACATTTGTCTACAGTCACTTCAGATGAGACTCAGCTGGACAGACAGACAGGTGAGCGTCACCTGACAGGTGAGCGTTACCTGAAGAGAGCGAGGCTGAGCGACCAGAGGATGAGCGGCCGCCGCAGGTTCATCTTGGGCCGAGTCTTCATGTAGTGCTGACCTCCAAACACCAGGGCGGCGTACAGAGCGCTGAACACAAAGGACTTACTCCTGCAGGAATAAAAACACTCAGTGACTGATGGAAAAGTGACGAGGTCATCACACAGAGGAGGATCATGGGTAATACAGAGCGAGGCTGCAGAGGCAAAGTCACATCATGTTGCTTTAATATTCTCAGTGAACACGTTGTTGTGTTCTGAGGTTTAGAGACAGTGACTCATTATCTCAGGTCAGATAGTGTGTCTGTGTTACTGTGGGACTCAGTGGTGGAAGAATACTTTACTGCAGTAAAAGTACCACACAGTAACACAAACACACTAACAGATGGAGGCAGTGGTATTCCAGCAGCTCCTGGTTAAATTACCGTTTTTGTCAATGGAGTCTGGTACAGTGAAGTTTCTGATTTCACACTCACAGATTTTCTCTTTAACATTTGGACGTAATATTAATGAATTCAAACGGATTGTATCGTCACACTTTGACAGTAGAAACTTCAGAGTTCATCAGCAGGTGAAATATTTCTGAGCATGTTTTAATAGTTCATCACCTGTGGAGTTCAGGTCCGGCCGGGCTGGGGAGGAAGCTCTCTTACCTGAACGACCAGATCTGAACTAAAATACCGCACATACAGGTGTGACATCACCGCGCAGTGACACACCTGAGGTACACCTGTACCTGTTTCTCACATTCCTTTCAGCTCGTTGTAATCCCGAGAATACGTCACGTCAGTGTGTTGGGCGTTTGTCCTGAATCTGTGCTCCGCCGTCACCAAACCCCATTCAGAAATCACCAGGTTTTAACATTTCTATCTTATCTGTGTTCACACATGAGTAGTCACTGATTTGTCTTTGTCGGTGACATGAGCTGTTCTGTTCGGCACAGATAAAACAACAAACCTCTTTATTCCGACGAACCCAGCAGGTATTTGAAGGGCTCGTCTGTTTTTTAGTATCGAGCAAACCGGTTAAGATGGAAGTATGCTGAGCTGAGAGCTGTTTGATGGACTGCATTAAAGCCGAAACAAAGCCCGGGACCCAACCATCCTGAAACCGCCCTCACACACACTTTAAACCTAAATACCTGCTCACACCGAAGAGGAATTAAAAACCGGTTAAATTTACAGCCGAGTTCGGCTCTGGAGGAACTGAAAACACCTTGAGAAGCACCGGTTCAGCTACAGGTTGAGATGAAGAGCATGAACTGTTCGCTCACCAGTTCGCCTGCATCCACCGAATCGCTCCTCTCTCGTCGAAGCGCCGCTCGAAGCTGAACTCGGACAGCGGGAGGTGAAAGTCCGTCTCATTCAGCTGCAGCATGTTTCTCCTCAGCGGCTTTAACCTGATGTGATGAACTGAGTCTGAGGATCCTCCTGCGGTCGGAGCTCTCACCTGTTCCCGTGCTAAATAAAGCCTGTGGTGAGGGGGCGGAGCCTCAGACACTCACCTGTCGGCTGCTGCTGTGGGAGGAGCTTCCTGTTCATTCACATTTTTACTGTGGGTTTATTCAGAAACACCTCCTGAAACTGTGAGAGCTTCAGATCAGCTGGACACCTGAGCTGCGTCACACAGGTGAAAACATTACACTGTAAAAAATAATTCAGGACCTTTTACAGCCATTGAATTCAATATAAAAGTTATAATGAATTCATTTAGATCAATCTCCTGAGCTGCAGACTTCACTTTGATGTTTAAACAACAATTACATCAACTTCATATTGTGTGAATTTAAATTCAAATTCCTGCTTTCATTTATTAATTTATTAATTTCTAACTTTAAAAAACTGGTTTTAGCCTCATGTTTCTCCTCTGCTCACTTCAACTTAAAATCCTGTGCTGAGAATTATTAAAACTGAACACAGAACAGTTCAAAATCCTTTTCACTCATTTGGAAAAAGAAGCTGAAACAACTCATTTTAAAGAGTCTTTAAAAACGTCTTTATTCTAACAAGTCTTAAAGAAGTCTGAATTCAGAGGTCAGAGGTCAGAGAGTCCTGAAACTGAAGCAGCAGGACGCCCAGTTTCACGTCTGTGTTTCTGTCTGAGACTGAAGCAGCTGCAGTTTCAGGCTGAAACACCTGAACTGAGCCTCAGACAAACTCACAGCTCCACTGCTGATCAACTTTTTGAATCTTTAATTTACAGTTTTTAAATCAATGGGAACGATCTGATCGTCTCACAGACTCCACTGTAAAACGTTCATGGGAAACACAGATGTTTGATCAGGACAGGTGTGAACCACAGCAGGTGAACTGCTCTGTTCAGTCAGCTGCATGTGAGTCTCATTCTCCAGGTTTCAGAGTCAGAACTGATCCCAAAGGTTTCTGATGATTTACAGCCACAGACACGGAGACTAAGATCCAGGTTCAAAGAGGTAAAGAGAGTCAGCTGCAGACGAAGCAGCAGATCAGTTCATGAAGCAGTCACCTGTTGATCAGGTAAGAAACGTTCCACCGAGCGACTTCCTGTCTCAGGTGTGTTTGTGCTCATGTCCAGATGATCCTGAGGATCACGTACCTGCAGGAGGAATGTAGTGTCTGAAGTTTCATATATGGTTCTTATTCTCTTGGAGTCTCTGAACACAAGTGTTTCCCACGTATGTTTTTCTGTTTTGGGGGTTCATGTTTAGGTTAAATAGTTGTGGACGTAAATCTGTAGGTGTTAGGGAGAGGGGCCTCCTTCCCTTCCTTCCCCTCTGTTTCTGGGAAAGTTTGGGACATGAGTGGGATCCCGAGGTCTCGCTATAAAGGACAAGGCTATATAAGGACAACTACCCTATATATACTGATGTTTAGGGCTGTTAGAGAGAGAGATCCATATTGGCTCGGATCCTCTCACAAGCTACTGCAGTGCTTGTTTTGATGCTGGACTTCTTTGTAATAAACTTCTTTATACAAGCAAGACAGTGTCAGCGGAGATCTTCTCTTCATCATCTACACAGCATCACCATCGAATATACCACAGGAACATTCAGACGCCTCTTCAGGTCCAGGACTCGTCAGGTCTGGGACCCGACCGGCGGCTCGTTGGGCGGCGGGATCTTCACGTCAGACGGTTCCAGTCCCCAGATCTGGCGAGCATACGCAATGTTGCGGATCACCATCCTGGTCCACTCTTTAGGATTCTGCAGAGAAACAGGAAACACTGACCAATGACTGATCAATAATCTGATCAATAATCAAACAGAGGTCACTGCCTCCTGACACCTGACGTACGCTTCATAATCTGCAAACACCTTAAACCTGCAGGACAGACGGACCGAATCAGACATGACGGACAGAACGGGTCAGTCAGGTGTCAGGGGGCGGAGCTTCTGAACGGTTCTTACCTGTCGTGGTTCATCAACATGTCGATCAGGTCTCTGAAGAGCTCTGACTGTGAGGGGCTGAAGAACCCGCTCTGGACCTGATCCACAACCAGTTTCAGCTCCGGCAGACGGTCATAGAACTCTCTGGCGAAGTGACATCATCAGGTAAACAGCTTCCTGTCGGGGCGTTTACACACTAGAGCAGGAAGACAACACGCAGCCACGCCCACTCAGCGGACTCTGACAGCTGGGAGGGGGCGGGGCCGGGTGGGGGGGGGGCGGGGCATCTGTGGAAGAAGAGAGGTCTCACTCTGACTCTGCTTCTGAATCCCACCGCTCCTGAAGAGACAGGACAAAGAAAATCAGTGACAGTGAACTACAAACAGAATAAAAACTAAGATGGCGATATAATTTCATTTTACCACATTAACTTCACTAAAACTAATCAATAATAAATCAGTTATGATTTATAATAACATTTAATCATTCTGTGATGGGTCCTTCAGCAGAGACAATAGTTTTACTTTAAGATATATTTCAATGTCAGTGCTTTTAGATACAGGACATTAACTTGTAGCAGAGTACTTCTCCTCTGTGGTACTCTGAGTACTTCTACTCTGTTGTACTTTTACTGCAGTAAAGTGTGTGTTCTTAAATCTCCACAGAGTGACTCATCTTTGACTCTCTGCGTCTTGACGTCACGCTCCGGGCGTCAGATAATTCGATTCGTATTTCCGGGTTTCAGAATAAAACGCCTCCAGTTAAAAAAGTTTTGGTGTCGTTGCGGGTTCCTCGTGAAGTTCGAGGTGTGTTTGACGTCAGGTGAGTCAAACCGCTTCCTGCTGCTGCAGATAACTTTCACCTGGTGTTTAAAGTTTCCTGTGTGCGGTGAAACTTCAGTTTTGTGTTGAAGTTTAAACTGTTTGTGTCTGTAGCTTCTGTCTGAGTGAACCCGGGTCCGCCTTCAGCAGGTCCAGACCAGCAGGTAAGGACTCCGTCTGAACCGGTTTACGTGTCGTTGTGGTTTGGTTCCACTGGTCTGACTGGTCGGACTGGGAGACTCCAGCAGCTTCACTTCGTTTGTTTTAAGCAGAAAATCAGATCAGAGGAGAAACTGGATCTGAGCTGAGGACCGGAACATGGAGGGTCACTACTACAAAATAAAAGCCCGGTGTAGTCTCAGACGTGTTTAGCCTGTTAGCCTGTGTTAGCTGGAGGATCAGAGTCAGGTCTCAGTAAAACAGTGAGAGTCCAGAATCCTCTCCACTTCCTGTCACACCTGCACAAACACCTGGGTGGAATATTTCACAGGAACATGGACGCATTCAGAGAAAACGGGGCCGTGGGCACAGACTGATTGAATAGGACCCCCCCCCCCCCCCCCCCCCCCCCCCTTGAAGGACAGATGCTGCGTTCAGGACAAATCGTCTGAATTCTGAAAACTGTATGTGTCACATGATCTACTGTGAAAACAACATGGCTGCCTGCAGTAACATCTTCACTGTGGCTCACTTTACTGATCCTGTGTCAGACAACAGTGAAAATACAGAAACAAATATAAAACAGAATAAAAACTAAAAAAAAAACTAGTATAGAGACTGTTGAAGTGAAAAAACTAAATATAAAATAAAAAGTGTATATTCAATAGAAATACATTAATATGTCACATACAACAGTAAATTACTTGTTTAAAGTAACTGTAATGTAACTGTCCCCTCAGTCATGATGCAGGACGCCATGTTTGTAGTTGTTATGAGTTAAAAATCCACGTTCATGTGCTCTGATCAGAGGTTGTAATTTCCAGTTTTCTGATGTGTCATGAACGCAGCACATACACAGTCACCTCCTGAGTGACTTTTTAAAGAGAAACATGAGTTCACACAGAGACACAGCTCCCTGAAGACTCATGATCTGATGTACAGACGTGTCAATCAGGATATTGATCATTGACAGTGAATCATTGGATGCAGCTGAGTTCACTGTCTCCTCACAGTCCAGCCTGTGTCTCAGTCTGACCAGCAGTGATCGTGTGTTTTCTGTCGATGTTTTTCAGGGAGGATGTCGACCACGTCTCAGAAGCACCGGGACTTTGTCGGGGAGCCGATGGGAGATAAATCAGTGACGGCTCTGTCGGGGATCGGAGAGATTCTGGGGAAGAAGCTGGAGGAGCAGGGCTTCGATAAGGTGGAGAAAACACTCTGCAGTTTAACACTTGTCCTTTGTGGCGCCCCCCAGAGGCCGCAGAGTCTTTGATCATGTTGACCTGATCTCTCTGCTCCTGTGTCTTCAGGCCTACGTGGTTCTGGGTCAGTTCCTGCTGCTGAAGAAAGACACTGAGATGTTCACTGAGTGGCTCAAAGACGCCAGCGGAGCAAACTCCCGTCAGGCCGGATCCTGCGCTCAGTGCCTGAGGGAGTGGTGCGACGCCTTCCTCTGAGACCCCGCCTCCTCCTCCTCCAATCCTGTTCCTCCTCAGCTCGCTGACTTCCTGTTACACTTCCTGTTTCTGCGTAGTGTTGTTCAGCCTCCTGCAGGTTCACCTGGACAGTGATGATGTCACACTGACCTGACAGGTGTTGGTTTACCTGTTAAATCAGCTCGTTTCATTGGAGAAAGTTTACGTCAATAAAAGTTTGTCTGAAAGAAGCTGAGTTTCTGTTTGACTCCTGGCTGAGTGGAAAGTGACAGTTTGAGAGTCTGACCTGTTGGTGGCGCTAGATGAAAAGTCAGATCAGAGTTCTTTAGATCCATCTTCTTTAGAAACACGAGAGACACAAATATCTGAACTCAAACCTGGAAACGTTTCAGCAGCTGAAGTTTAAAACAAAGTGTTTCTGTGAGATCAAATTAAATCAGATGTGAAATCAAAGCTTTATTTTTAACATCATTTCACCTCCAACATCAGTGAAGGAAGAAGCTCAGAAAGTAAATGACTGTGTCTCTGATGTCCTCAGTAAAACCTGTTACTGCAGAAACAACCTTTACAGACAGACAGACAGACACAGACAGACAGAGCTCTGTGGACTCTGACAGGTCTGAGGATGTTACAGTTAAATACAAAAAACCTTTTCTTTTATTCATCGTAGCTGTGTCTTTGTAAATCTAATGTTCCCTCCAGATCTCACTGATCCTCCATCTACAGTTCTGTGCTCTGAAGCTTTAGTGTTTTCACTTTGGATAAAAGCGTCTGTTAAATGAGTAAATGTAACATGCAGCTATAAAAACACCAGAAAACACCAGTCAAAGATTAAGTGAAGTGAAGTGACTGAGTGGTTCAGTCTGTGTCTCCATCACATCCAGACTTAAAAAGCTGAAACTAAGAAACATAAGAACAGAAAGTTCATTTAAAAACACATTATTCTCCATGAAGAGAGGAAATGATCATTAAAGGAATGAAATTAATGACACATTGTAATGAACAGATGAATACAGTTAAAGTCTGTCTCACAACATACACACTCCTTAACATTAACATAACAACAGATAAAAACTGAGACTCTGCTGAAGCTTCAGATGAACTTGAGCTCAACATCCAGACACACTGATGCTGCTCTGTCAGATCCAGAGGAACACACAGGGATGATGGTGGACTGGACTCTGTGTCTGACAGTGGAGCTGTTCTCAGATCAGTTCAGACTGCAGCACTGAGAGTCATCTCCACTTCTTCTGATTCCTCTGTCAGTCACTGCTGGATGAAGCTCTCCTCTCCACTCTACCTCCCAGTAACATGGTCCAGTCAGAGCCTCTCTACACACAAGCTGCTGCTGCTGCTGCTTCAACATCTGGATCATCAGGACACAGCTCATCACCTCCACCTGCAGAGAGAGAGAGACAGAGCAGAGAGGAGGTGGATCAGTGTTTACAGAGACTCTTCATCAGCACATCCAGTATAAAGAGCAGCAGGGACTTCAGTCCTGTTCAGAGCAGCAGTGGAGCAGCTGTGGAGCGGAGCCAGCTTCCTTTCAGCTCTCATGTTAACGGATTGGAGTGAACACACTGAGACCTGCACAGACTTTTAGCATCAAGTCTGTTTCCTCTGCACATTTCACTCAGTCCACAGAGGAAAGAAAGTGCTGAGTCATCAACACTTTAGTGATGGATTCACTGTTGTTACAGCTCAACTCCTCTGTCACATTTCACAGTCACTGTGTGTGTGGCTCGTGGACGTCTGATCTGCAGGCTTCAGTCACACTGATCTCAGAGCTGTGACAAACATCAAACTCCTCAGTTGTTCAGTGTTGAAATGAGACAACAAACAGTGTCAGATCAGATCTGCTGCTTCCACAGTTTGATGAATGAGGACCACTGTCTCTATACATGTTGTGAGGCTGTCAGCTGGAATCCAGCTTTATTTCCTCAACACATCATAGCAACCAGCTTCTGGCTGATCTGATTGGCTGACTGTTCTCTGTCTGTCTGTCTTTCTGTCCAATCCTGAAGCCTGTCACCATTCTCCTCTCACAGCTTCACTGAGGAAAGCAGCCACTGAGAAGGTCACAGCTTTACAGGAAACACTGGGTCTTTGCTCTGATACTAACTGTGTTTAGGACAATACTGATGGAAGCAGCATGGACTGACTCCAAATACTGACCTCACAGTCTCCAGTCTGTAGTCTGGGTCCTTCACAAGATCATGGAGAGGCTTCACTGCTGAATCCTGCAGGTCCCAGTTTTCATTCAGGTCCAGTTCTCTCAGATGGGAGGGGTTGGACTTCAGAGCTGAGACCAGAGAAGAACAGCTGATCTCTGACAACCTGCAGGACTCCAACCTGAATAAAGAATAAAAGATGTGAGTTTAGGAGACAAAGTTCCTGCTTGAATCCATTCAATGTTTCATCATCTGTTCAGAGCTGAAGAAGGTTTAGAATGAACAAGTTTAGAAACTGGAAACTCCAAACACCTGAACCAACAGGATGCAGGTTAAAAACAGTCAGAGACACAAAGAGAAAAACAGCTCTCATTAATATCAATGACAACATGCTGCTGCTTCAATAAAGACGTAGTGACTTCAGCTCTTAAACTCTGCAGCTCCACCACAGGCTCCATCTATACAAACTCAGGCTGTGCAGACACATTTATCTGAGATTCAACTAAAGATCCTCAAGTTTTCAAAGAGAACAAACATGTCAGACTGAACTGTGGAGAAAAGTCGACCAATGATTCAAACTAAATCTCCAACATTGTCACTTCCTGCAGTGGTGACCACATTGAACAAACATGGTGAGTTTGGTCTGAATCTCTGTCAGTTTCTCTTTAGTCTCATCACTTGATGTCGTGTTGGAACAAGAAAATACTGAAGATACATTTGTTCATGTCAGAGTGGAAAAAAGTCTGATGGGATTTAAACAGTGAAGGATTTTTCTTCTTCTGTGGTTTAGTCCAGTGACTGTGGCAGAGAAATGCTGAGCTACAGATTTCAAACTTTAATAGAAGAAGAAAACTGACTTTACCTTTAAGATCCTCAGTGTGGATCAGTATAATATGAGCCTGATGTCTGCAGGTTAGAGTCAACACAACTTTCACATCAGATTCATCTCAGCACAGAAAGAAAATATGGAGTCTGACCTCAGAGTCTCCAGTCTACAGTCTGGACTCTGCAGAAAACCACACAGATCCTTCACTCCTGAATCCTTCAGGTCCCAGTTTACATTCAGGTCCAGTTCTCTCAGATGGGAGGGGTTGGACTTCAGAGCTGAGCCCAGAGAAGAACAGCTGATCTCTGACAAACTCCAACCTGAATAAAGAATAAAAGATGGAGATCAAATAATTGATAATCAGATATAAACTAAACTGAATACAAACTATTTTAAATTACAGATGGATTTAATAGAATACTTTGGAAAATGCTCAGCTGAAATGTCAACATGATTCCTGCTGAATAATAAACAATAATAATAATTATTATTATTATTTAATTAAGCTGAGTCATATCAGACAGAAACACAGTTAGTTAATCACTGGTCAGTTTGGAGATTTGGGGCTTTTTGCTTCTAGAACATGTTTGACTTCAGACTAGTGGAAAGAAAACGTCAGAAATCCACAGCTGAGTGTTTCTTTATCTACAGTTTGTCCCCAGCAGTTGTTGTTCTACTGCAGCATGCAGCACTGTGTCTGCTGTCTGCACCATCTGCTTCATCTTCAAACTCATCAGAGACACAGAGTGAGTCAGGGGAGGAAACAGGGCTGAGACAGAGAAAAGCTGAAGCTGAAGGGAAACAAGAAACATCTCTCTCTGTGTCTGCATCAATAAAACTGGACCAGATGATCAATAAGTGACACATGACACTCAGAGGCCTGGAGTCACTGCACAGGACCAAGGAGCAGATCAGGCTGATACACATGTTGACCCAGATGTAGGAAGATCTCCAACAGTAACAGACAGTGAACTGACCTCAGAGTCTCCAGTCTACAGTCTGGACTCTGCAGAAAACCACACAGCTCCTTCACTCCTGGATCATACAGGTTGTTCTCACTCAGGTCCAGTTCTCTCAGATGGGAGGGGTTGGACTTCAGAGCTGAGACCAGAGAAGAACAGCTGATCTCTGACAAATTGCAGGACTCCAACCTGAATAAAGAATAAAAGATGAGATCAAATCACTGATAATCAATCAGATCTGTCCTGATCAATGATGTTTAGTCTAAAATGAGTAGAGTGACTTTGTCCTTCTGTTATTGTGGATCATCATAATGTCAGCCTTCTACAGACATCATCCAAATGTCAGCTCAACATTCATCCACCTGTTCATGTCAACACTGATTCAGAACCTGCTGCTGACCTCAGTCAGTCTCTAACTACAGGATCAATATCACATCAGACACGTTGGACTAAAACTCTGTTTATCTTATTTATCTCATGACCTTCTTCTTCCTGTGTTTTGTATCTCAGCAGGTTTGTGTAATTAAATCGTGTTAAAGGACAGTTTCAGTTTTAGTTTTAAACAACAGTCAGATGTCAGATGGAGATGACAGAGTTGTTGGTGGCAGTAATCCTTCCTGCTGCTGCAGTCAGGTTATAAAGCTTCACACTGATTACTGACATCAATAACTCTTTAATGTCTATGTGGGCACATGAGGATTGTTTTATTATGTATCGTACATTACAATGATAATTGTTTTTTATTATCAATTTTATATATTACTTTTTTACCCTTGTGCATCAGTCTAAACTTGTTTCACACAACATTTGCTCCAACATATGATCAGCCTGTCAGCTTTCTCTAAAACATTCTGAATTACACTGAACTGTTTGAAAGAACAAATAAAGTTTGATTGATTGACTGAAAGTCAGAAATAAAGTCTTTCATTCAAGTGATGCAGCTGTTCTGTGCTGAAAATTCCTGGAAACACTGAACTTTGTGTTCAAACAAATCCTGAACATTTATCAACCAAAACCTTAAAACTTCAGTAAACTGACCTCAGAGTCTCCAGTCTACAGTTTGGACTCTCCAGTCCAGCAGAAACCAGCTTCACTCCTGAATCCTTCAGGTCTTGGTTGTCACTCAGGTCCAGTTCTCTCAGATGGGAGGGGTTGGACTTCAGAGCTGAGGCCACGACTTCACAGTGAGTCTCTGAGAGTCTACAACCACCAAGTCTGTCAGGACACGTGTTAGAGAACATGTTATTATCAAAGAGGACACTTTATACTGACTTGAAGCATTTGATGACAGAGTTGGACACGTCCTGTTTTCATTTCATTTCATTTTTATGTGTTTTGCTCACAATGCACAATTCCACACAAAAAGTGATTGAAGGTCACAGTACAACTCTGTTTGCACATCTCATGACTGAAAAGGAGCAGGAAGAAGAAAAATCTTATTATACTCGTCCTTTGAACAAAACCAACCCTTTGCCTAAAAAACTAAAACTGTTTGTAACTCAACAAGATGTTTGATGAACATCTGCTACAAAAACACAACAAGACAAAAACAATGAGGTTCTGATCCTTTGGGACTTGAACCATCAATAAATCCATGGTTTAAAGTCATTAAACTGATAAAATGCTGTTGTGATCAAACATCAACCAGAACCAGTTTATTAGTCTGATCAGGTTTACAGGTCGTCTCCATCACTCTCAGGAAGATCAATAAAAAACTGTTAACTGTAAAAATGATTAGAAATAAATAAAGAACTGTTCATTATAAACACAACCAACCAAGAATCAGTATTTTACTCTCACAGAATCTGAAACTGATACTTTAATTAAATAAGTGGAAATCTATTTTAATATTAATAATCTGAATTTTATACAGTATATGTCATATTTCATTACTAATCTACATAATGAAAATAACATTAATCAGCTGTGGACTCACCGAGCCTTCCTGCAGTTCCTCACAGCTGGGATCAGTCTCCATCGTCCCTCCTCTGGTGTGTTGTACTTGTTCAGGTCCAACTCATCCAGAACCTCCTCTGACATCTGCAGCATGTAGGCCAGAGCTGAGCACTGGATCATAGAGAGTTTCTTCTTTGATCTGTTCTCTGACTTCAGGAACTCTTGGATCTCCTGATGAACTGAGTGGTCGTTCATCTCCATCAGACAGTGGACGCTTTGGTCTTCCTCTTCTTCAGGTTGTTGATGGCTCTCTGGATGATTTCTGGACTGTTCTCTGTCTGACCCAGCAGGCCTCCTAAGAGTCTCTGGTTGGACTCCAGAGAGAGGCCATGAAGGAAGCGAACAAACAGGTCCAGGTGGCCATTTTTACTTCTCAGAGATATTTTGACGGCTTCATTCAGGAACTCATGAGTTGAATCAACATATTTTCTTCCCAGGAACTTCTGCAGTACCTGTGTGTTCCTGTTGGTGAAACAGTGGAACATGTAGACTGCAGCCAGAAACTCCTGAACGCTCAGATGAACAAAGCAGTAGACTGTTTTCTGGAAGATCACACTCTCTCTTTTGAAGATCTCTGTACAAACTCCTGAGTACACCAAGGCCTCTGTCACATCAAGACCATACTGCTCCAGGTCTTCTTGGTAGAACATGATGTTTCCTTTCTCCAGTTGTTCAAACGCCAGCCTCCCCAGCTTCAGAAGAACTTCCCTGTCAGCCTCCGTCAGCTCCTGTGGACTCGTCTCATGTCCCTCACCGTACTTGTTCTTCTTCCTCTTTGTCTGAACCAGCAGGAAGTGTGAGTACAGGTCAGTCAGGGTCTTGGGCAGCTCTCCTCTCTGCTCTGTAGTCAACATGTGCTCCAGAACTGTAGCAGTGATCCAGCAGAAGACTGGGATTTGACACATGATGTGGAGGCTCCTGGAGGTCTTGATGTGTGAGATGGTTCTGTTGGACAGCTCTTCATCACTGGATCTCCTCCTGAAGTACTCCTCCTTCTGTGGGTCAGTGAAGCCTCGTACTTCTGTTACCCTGTCAACACATGAAGGAGGGATCTGATTGGCCGCTGCAGGTCTGGAAGTTATCCAGACCAGAGCCGAGGGAAGCGGATTCCCCTGGATGAGGTTTGTCAGCAGCTCGTTGACTGATGACTTCTGTGTGACGTCAGACACAACCTTCCTGTTGTTGAAATCCAGTGAAAGTCTGCTTTCATCCAGGCCGTCAAAGATGAACAGAACTTTACAGACAGCCAGCTTCTCTGCTGTGACCTTCTGTAATGTTGGATGGAAAACATGGAGCAGCGTGAGAAGACTGTGCTGCTCATCTCTGATCAGGTTCAGCTCCCTGAACGAAAGCAGAACCAGCAGACTGACATCTTGGTTTTCCAAGCCCTCTGCCCAGTCCAGAGTGAACTTCTGCACTGAGAAGGTTTTTCCAACACCAGCGACGCCGTTGGTCAGAACCACTCTGATGGGTCTCTGCTGGTCAGGTAAGGCTTTAAAGATGTCCTGGTACCTGATTGGAGTGTCATGGAGGGTCTTCCTCTTGGTCTTCTTCTTCCTGGAAGCTGTCTCCAGCTGCCTCACCTCATGTTGGGTATTAACCTCTTCACTCTGTCCCTCTGTGATGTAGAGCTCAGTGTAGATCCTGTTGAGGAGGGTTCTACTTCCTGTTCCATCACTTCCTTCAGTCACACGTTCACATCTCCTCCTCAGACTGATCTTATGTTCATCTAAAACCTCCTGCAGACCACTATCTGCTGTCTGCAGTCCAGGTCCTGGTCTGGGTCTTTTTCCACACTGGGGACAGGAGGAGTCTCCTGATGGACCAGACTGGTCCCAGTATGAGGTGATGCACTGTCTGCAGAACCAGTGTCCACAGCTGGTAGAGACTGGATCCTTCAGGACGTCCTGACACAGATCACAGCAGGACAGCTGCTCCTCCACAGGAACATGACTCCTCTTCCTCTCTCTGTGGACATCAACACATTCATTATAACACGTTACATCAGTGGAAGATAATGTGACTGTGACTTTAGAAAAAAGTCTTGGAACCATAGGTGAGGGTTGGAATGTAGACTGACTGGTAAATTGAGAGCTTTGCCTTCTGGCTCAGCTCCCACTTCACCACAATGGTCTGGCTCAGCTCCTCCATATTAATGCAGATGCCGCACCAATCCGCCACCTCCCACTCCATCCTACCCTCACTCGTGAACAAGACCCCAAGTTACTTGAACTCCTTCATGTGGAGTTGACAGCAACCAAGAGGGAACAATTCACCATTATCTGGCTGAGAACCATGGACTCAGACTTGGAGGTCCCAGCCACATCCCAGCCACTTCATTCTCAGCTGCAAACTGCCCCAGTGCTTGCTGAAGGTCACGGTCTGAAGAAGCCAATAGAACCATGTCATCTGCAAAGAGCAGAAACAAAAAACCGGACACTCTCCTCACCCTGGCTGTGCCTTAAGATCCTGTCCACGAATATAACAAACAGGATCAGGGACAAGGGACAACCTTGGTGGAGTCCAACACCCGCTGGAAAGCTGTTTGGGAATGTGAACACAGCCCTCACTTTGGTTGTGCATTGACCAGATGGCTCCCTTCTGCATCCCCAGTACCCCACACTCCCGCAGTACCCCGCACAGGGCTCCACAGAGGACACAGTCATAAGCCTTCTCCAAGTGCAAAAAACACATGTAGACTGGATGGTCAAATTCCCAGGACTTCCTAACATTGAAGGGGTATGTCAACCAAGACAACTCCACAATGTCCAGTGCAAATGTCATCTACACCCAGTGCCTTGCTGCAGGGCAGCTTTCTGACTACCTCAGCAACCTCTGCCAAGGATACAGGTGAGGCTTCCCTTGAGTCATTAGACTCTGCCTCCTCCACAGGAGACGTATTTGCTGGGTTCAGGAGTTCCTCAAAGTGCTGTATCCACTGTTCAACAACCCCAGTCTGGGTTGGTAGTTCCCCTCCCTGGCTGAACACAGCCTGTGCCAAGGTGTTCTACTAGCAAGTTCACTTATGAACCACCTTATACTCAAACATAAGAGTTCATTATGGCCCGGTTTCCGCTTCCGTCGCCCATGTAAGCGTTGAACTATAGAATCCCCAGTTACAACTCTTTCCAGGACACACCCAGAGACTCTAAGAAGGTCAGGTACTCTATGCTGCAGTTTGGTGCAAAAGAACACACAACAGTGTCGCAACCCTGGGTCGATGGGAAGCAACATAATGAGAATGACTCCTGCCCGGTGTCTCTCACCCTGAGCAACTTTGGAAAAGGAGAGTCCCCCTCTCCAGGAATTTGGTTCCAGAACCCATGCTATGCGTAGAGGTGAGCACAACTAGCTAACTATCTAGCTGGTACTGCACCAGCTCAGGCTCCTTCCCCACCAGAGAGGGACGTTCCAAACCCCTCCACCATGGTAAGGTGGCGATTCTCAGAGTGCTTGAATGAACAAGATCGCAGATACAAGCAGCCTCAGAGACAATCTGTCCTCTGCTGCTCAACTTAAAACACTGGCTGAATAAAAAACAATCAATATTTCATAACAATGATCCAGCTCTCTGTAGTGGGGGAAATAAGGCTGTCAGTGCTCAAACAACAAAAACATCAGTGTTGTAATTAAGGTTATTAAACAACATTAAAACTGAATCATCTTCAGCTTACTGTGGAAACTGAGTCTTACTTTCTGTCTGAGGGTCCAGGTCCATTACTGAGGTCTGGAGGTCTTTCTTTGGACCAGTCACTCTTCATAGACAGACAGCTGGATCCTGGAGACTCTGCTCTCCACCTGTGGAAACAACACATATTTTACATATTAACACTTGTAAAGAGCAGATATCAAATATAACAGGACATGTGATCATGATTTGATAATGACAGTAGTGATGTTCATGTGTCTGATCATTAACTCATGTTGCAGTGGAGTGGACCAGGAGCCACTGAGGGAAACAGGAAGGTAAAGTCCTGTCAAACAGATGCTGCTCTGTCTTGTGCTGTGGTGCTGAGCACTGAGCTCCAGTAACATTTTTTTATTATACATCTTTTACCCTGCTTCTCTCTCTCTGTTTATGCCGATAATCTCTCTCACTGACTGAATTTTAAAAAAAAATTATAACTCAGTGACTGAATTAAGGTTATTAAATAACATTAAAACTGAATCATCTTCAGGTCAGCTTACTGTGGAAACTGTCTCCAATGACTGTTTGTGTCTGAGGGTCCAGGTCCATTACTGAAGTCTGGAGGTTCAGGTTTGGACCAGTCACTGTTCATAGACAGACAGCTGGATACTGGAGACTCTGCTCTGTCCTCCTCTTCCTCCAAACCATTCATGATGTCCAGTCTGAGAGGTAAACCTGTAACACTGGAGACACACACACAAGTTAAATCACTCACAGCTCAAAGTGCGAGCGGGAATTTAATTTCAGAGCTTTCTTGAAAGTTTTCTGAGTTTGTGCGCTGTTAGCTGCCGACCCGGAAACATCGACTTCATTTAATTAAAACGGTTATTTTCCGGTAAACCTTCTGTTCTGTGTCCACAGACGAAGTCAGACAGATTACTCAGCGACTACAGTCACTGTGAGACTAAACTACACCCTGTGACAGTGAAATAATAACGAGAATAAAGTCAAACTGACAGAAATCAAACTTACTCTGCGTCATCTCGTTGTCGCTCCGCTTCTTCCGTGTTTTCTTTCTCTTCTTCGTTGGTGTTTATCGGTGGTTGGCAAACCAGCATAAAGAGGTGCATTAATGCCACCTACTGGACCAGTGTGGAACAGATGAAATAAAACTAGATTATTTTGGTTAAATTCTTTTCTTTTAAAAGCTTAATACTGTCACCATAACAACGACCCTTTTATTTGAATAGAGCTTATTTAATCAGCTGTTCAGTGACAGTTTATATGAACTTTGTCTCAACCTTTATTTGATTTTTTCTGTAAAACAGCCAAAGCCTCAGGATATTATGTTGATAAAAAATCAGGATCAAATTAAACTAACTGATCTGAGAACAGCTCCACTGTCAGACACAGAGTCCGGTCCACCATCATCCCCGAATGGTCTGATGTGGATCAGGTGCTGTGTCCTTCGCAGTCAGCAGGTCTCAGGTAAACACCTGTAGAGGTGTTGGAGCGACGTGTTCGACAGCTCTCTCCACCTCCATCATCCAAACACTAAGTGAGGGAATATCTGTCAGGAGAATATTGTACCAGCAGAGTTCAGAGACTTGGAGTAGTGAAGCTGTTCTGGATCCTGGTGGTGGATCAACATCTCACTGAGACTCTGTCTGTTGGTTTGTCCTTTCGTCTGTCAGCGTCTCTACTTCCTGTTCTTTACTGTCTGATCTCTGATTTTTTTTAAAATAAAATGTTAAAATAATGTTCCAGCCTTGAGATCATCAGTCTGTGTCATGGTCCACTCTTTGATTTTACCATCACTTTAAAGAAACATAGAAGCAGCAGGTAAAAGTACAGATGAGTTTTCTCGGCCTGTTCTCTGAGCGTTGACTGTGTTCTATTAAAAATGTCTTCTTGTTTTTCTGAAGTGTTGAAATAAGCAGGAGCCTTTTGTCCCAGATACACAGGTCATCAGAGGTCATTCAGTGTAACGAGACCAAGACGCCATTTTGAATCATGAATTGATAGTCATGTGACAGTCTGTGACATCATCAGAAGGAGCCCTGAGGAGCAGCAGCCAGGTGAGTTTATATTTATATTTCATATGAAATACATTCTAATATTTATACATTTCCTCAGGAGTGTTGGACGTGTCAGAGGCTTCTTTACTGATCAGTGGGACTCGTTCAGAAACACATTCACGTCTGTTTATTGCAGATTTTGTAGCATCCACATACAGAGAGCTGCTCCACATGGAACGAGCCTCGACAGTAGAAACAGGAGCTGCTTCAGAGTAGAAAACAATCAGAGTCGCTGTCGATAGAAACACAAGATATGGATCTGAACAGTGTGAGGTCGAAGACGTGAAGCTGGTCTCATGGTTCACTGGTTGAACTGGAACACAAGCAGATTTTTACTTTGTCGTTTTCAACGTTTCTTTTATCGACTGCATGCTGAACGACTTCCAGAGCTTTCAGCCACATCTCCTGACCTTCATCAGCTGGATTAGTGTGAAAATAACTGAACCGTGTTCCTGACGTCTGATCAGATTCCCTCTGCTGATGAAGGCCACAGCCTGCAGCTGAAAGCTCCAGAAACCTGCTCCCGCCTGTGATTTTCATCTGTGGAGGTTTAAAGGATCCAGGTTCATCTGATTCTATAAAATCTATTAAAATCAAAGTGTTTTCACTTCAGCTGTTCACGTCTGAATCTTTTGGCACAAACACATCAGCTTCAAACATCAACACAAACGATGAACAAACACAGAAACACTGAGTCTGAGCAGAATCCAGATCTGAGGCTTCAAAGGTTGAAGGAGGTGAAAGTCTGATGAACTGAGCTGAAGGAAAGAATAAAACCAGCTGAGAGGTGAGGGGAGCTCAGTCCACCTGAGGAGCCTAGAGAGCTCTGCTAGGACGGTCAGCCTGGTCTCGTGACCCAGGTGCAGGAGGTTCTAGGTCAGAGCGAAGCCCCGTGAGTCCCTCTGCTGTTGGCCGGTCTTCGGTCAAAGGTCATCAGGTCTGGGTGAGTCTGGGTCCTGTCCTGGGCTCGGTTCTGGACTCTCACAGACCCACAGACAGATCACCTGGGACTGAGGACCGGCCAATAGCAGAGAGGCAGCCTGGGGGGGGGGGTCAGGTCTGGGTACTGAATGAGGTCACTGTGAGTCTCCAGGAGGTCCAGGATATCAGCAAGTCTCAGGATCCTTTCAAAATAAAAGCCTTCAGTGTCTCTTCAGGGACTGGATGTAGTGGAACGTCGCTCCCAGAGCCCAACTAGTTTCCACCTGGTTGATGGTCCTCGCCAGCTGCAACACACACACACAGATTAGATTCAGAAGTTTTGCCTCTGGACTCTGGTCCAGGTTCTGGTCCTGACCTCCTCACCTTGAACTGTTTGTGTGGGGGGGAATCCAAGCTCCTGCAGCAGGACTGAGATGTAGACCAGGTCCAGACAGAGGAAGGGACTCTGCAGAGGACTGACGGACAGGCTGCTGCACACTGCAGCAACACGACAACACAACAACATGACAACAGGTCACATCCCAGCAGAAAACATGGAGATACAGGTGTCAGGTCACATGACCAACGATAACATCAGGTGAATGAATGCAGGGTTCAGTTTATGTGATATTATTACAGGACACAGGAGAAGCTGCAGCTGTTTAACCTCTGAGCTTCACTCTGATGGTTCAGTGTGAACACCTGTTGTGTCTCAGTGTACCTAAGGTGAACAGGTTCGATCTCAGTCAGACTGACACTGACCTGAGATCAGGTAAAAACCAGATGCAGACATCGACCATCACAAACAGAGTGTTTGATTCTGAGGTGAAAACTAATGAATGTTTTTTGTTGCTGATGAATCAACATGAAAAGAAAGAAAACACAGATGTTTCTCTGTCAGACTGTGCAGGTTAGTGGAACAATGAGGTTATTAATCACAGTGTGATGGTGCACACAGTCTGAGTTCACTGGTTAAAACATGAGGAGAAGCTGAGAACGAGCTCAGACGGAGTTTACAGACAGAAGCTGCAGTTCAGAGGATCTGCAGCCAGGTGGCGCCATCTCACCTCTTTTAGCTGCATCCATGTAATCCGTCACTTTAATGGTTCCTCCCTTCTTCTCCTCTGGACACAGGAAACACAACAACAGACCCCAGATCAGACTCAACAACAACAACACACTGACACACACAGGGTGAATGAAACCAGTGTCCTCCTGCTGCTGATTAACATGAGGACAGGCGAGTTACTGACACACCTGAACCTCAGACAGTTATTCAAATGAATTCAGACTGTGTATCAGAGGAGCGATGAACCAAGACGTTTTAGAGTGAAATGTGTCAGAAAGGTTTCAGCAGGTTCAGAGGACACAACCAGCAGCAGGAAAAAGATGGACGTTTCAAACTGACTGAAGCAGAAACTAGTTAGTGAAGGGACCAATAACTGTGTCTGAGGATTCATTTAACAACAACAGGCTGAAGTTCAGGTGAACCGATCAGTCATTGATCAGTTATGTTGAGGTCAGATTCTGGAGGAAATGTTTGTTTATCACCACGGCTGATGATTGTGACGAGTCCTGGAAATGAAGTTTCCTACCGATGACCCCGAGGTCGACGGCTCGGTCGTAGTAGTAGGAGAAGGCGTAGAAGTCCATGTCTGCAGCTTCAGCCGCCTTCGTCACCTTCCTGTACAGAACCTTCTCCACCTTGGTCAGACACGCCTCGTAAACCGGCTCCCCTGAAACACACACACAGATACAAGGTTCCTACACATGATGCCAACCAACCAACCGACCAATCACATCTCTGCGTGGACCTTACCTGCCTTCTGTCCCTTCACAGTGTAGACGACGTCATTGTACTCCCACCTGCCTGAGTACTCTGGAGCAAGGCAGGGGCTGACCAGCTCAGTGCTGCCCCCTACTGCGCACACACACACACACACACACACACACACAATGCTGATCCTTCTCATTTAGTTTTAGCTGCGATCTTTCTATAAAATCTTTGCTTTAACTTCACATCGAAACTATAACGTCAGAGTCAACAGGTAACAACCAGCTGCAGCTGTTGGAGGCTTTATTCTCCACATCAACGTGATGATTCATGGAGTGGTGTTTGCCTCCATTATTCCCTCTCTTTTAGCTCTGTGTTTGGTCTCCACCACCTCCTGAGGGAAATATCTGACTCTTCAGCTGCTGAATGTTCCTCTACACTCAGATTTATCAGGAACACCCAGCTAAAACTGAACCAGTCTAATCCAACAGTCCAGTGATCAATCATCCTCATGAAGGTTATAATGCCAGACCATCTGTATCAGTGAGGACAGACTGAGTTAAAGGTGGAAACATCATTAACTACAGCCTTAAAATGAGTTAAGTTGAATCAACACCAACACAAACCAAACACTCTGAGCTTCAGTAAACTGAACTAAATGTTGTTTAGTCCACTCCCTGCAGATACAGAGAAACAGACAGCAGAGTGGATCTGTGCTGCAGCTTCTTACAGGAACTAAATCACTGCAACAGCTGGCAGGCAAGGAATTAATCTTGCTGTGTTATTAAAAGATTAGATAATGGCTTATTTATCTGATTGGGGGGGGGGGGGGGGGGGGGGTAATAAAAGGCAGAGATGAAAGCAAATTGAAAAACAAGAAGAAAAAAAAAGAGGGTTATGGACGTACGGGGTGAAGAGTCGACGCCTCCTAAAACGGCGAGTCGAGCCGACATCAGACCCAAACCCAGATAACTGCAGAGAGAGGAGAGACTCACTGACTGAGAAGATGTTCAACTTGATCCTGAGCACAGTTAAATGATCGGTCAATAAATCAATCAATCAAGCAACAGAAAATTCATCTGCAACAGTTCTGACTGAGTCATCATTTAACTATATAACATATGAAGTTCAGACACATTAATGCACTTCATCAGCTTCATGAACTTTCAGACATTTCTAGATGAAATATTCCAATAATCATAGAGATATTTAATTAATTATTTACAGAGTGTGAAGTGATTCTGACTGTGTTCAGTTCAACATTCAGGTTCTTCATCATGACTTTATTTCACTGCTGCAGCAGGAGGGAGCTGAATTATCCAAAATGATCAGTAATATATAAAGTTATAAAATGATCACATCTGTTTCACTGAATGGAGTGTGTGTGTGTGTGTGTGTGTGTGTGTGTGTGTACCTGTGAGTGTAGACGGTGTGTGTGTTGTTGAACATCTGGAAGGACCTGATGTAGTCGATAGGTGAGGTCTGGATGGTTTTCTACACAGAAAAACAAAATATCATCGGAGCTCTGACTCAGCGTTTCCAGGCTGAATGAGTTCTGCTGATGTGAGGTCAACAATGACCCTGAGGTCATATCTAAGTCCTGACGTCCAGTCCACCACAGTTCACTGACGTTGTCTAACAGTTCTATTTACGTTCCACTGGACTCTCACAGGAAAGTCTTTCTTGTTGTTGCTCTGTTGTAGCATCAAAACTAATCTGCTCCACCTGAAGAGGACAAAAGGAGCAGAAGATTTCTTTGTAACATCAGCAGAGTGTTCACTACTGTTGATGTGAGGAGCAGCCATCTTGAATTCTTATGTCGGGGTTGGTTGCTCTGACTTCTTGACTTCGGGGGGGTTCAGGTTGAAATTTTCGACCAGAAACTCAGAACTCGGACTTCAGAGTTCAACTGAAACGCACCATAAGGTCTTGAAAAGACAGACATGTTGTGATCAGACCATTTCTGGAGGTAGTCTGGACAGTCTGTACAACCTGACCTCTGACCTCCACTGATCAGCAGCTCTCTGACCTGATGAAGATGTAAAGACAGACGGTCTGTCAGTCAGTGACTGGTAGAATGATGTTGGTGTTTTGTGGTGACAGAGGTCCTGCACAGCTGATCTGATCTCAGACCTGATCTCAGAGAGAACGAGAACCAGGACTCGTTAAAAACACCAGGTGTATAAAGTTTCCTCTTCACCGTCTACAAGAGACAAAAATGGACTGAAATAGCTCAGTCAGTGTTTGTAATCAGTTCCTTGGTTGCCCCCACCCACCCCAAAACTCCCACCACCATTTAACCCGTCCTCCCCCCTCCCTTTATCACAGACTAAAGAAGAAGATGACGAGGATCTTCCTGGTGAACTCCTCTGCAATCCCTCGTGAATGAAGCCTGACCTAGATAAGAAACCAACCCCCACCATAAACACCACCAACATACTGCCTCCCTCTCTTTCCTCCTCCCCTCCCTCCTCCCCCCTCCTGATCTGTGAGGGTTTATTTGGGATTAGCGTGGCATTTACAGATTAAAGCCTCTAAGATGGAGCCACACTGGTAGTTTGACTGGAGAGAGAGAGAGAGAGAGAGATCTTTCTCTCTGAGTCTCCCTTGCTCTACCAATCTTAGTCCACCCCCCCCCCCCTCCCCCTCCCCCCCCTACTCTGTTGGTGTCTCCACCTCGTCCTGAGGCTGAGAAGGTGATCTGGAGTTGACCATGCGCCCAAATCCAACATCCCCACTGTGGGAGTCAGCGTTGTGAAGACCACCTGAACACAGAGAGGAAGGGAGGGAGGGAGGGAGGAGGAGGGTCAACGAGGAGGAGGAAGAAAGAGTAAAGAGAGATTAGGAAAAACAGAGAGAGAGCTACAGTATAATCCAATAACAGGTAATCACTATTTCTTGTCCACATTAATCTGGTTTTACTCACACACACACACACACACACCATAAACCTTACAACACTCACTTGCATGAAAGCACAAACAAAAATTTATCTTCCCGTCATTGGTTCATATCTAATCATGAGATAAAATCCTAATTTATACTAAATTTAAATCCCTCTCTGTGAGAGTGAGAGTGTGTGTGTGTGTGTGTGTGTGTGTGTGTGTCTTACCTGTGAGGAAGTTGACGGTGATCCACGTAGAAATCCCTGAACAAATAAAAAATAATAATGTTAAATGACTGCAGTCTCCACCACTACGCAGATGATAGTCAGTTCTATCTGTGTCTGAGATCACAGATCGTGATGTGATTGCCTGTGTTAGCTGAGTGCCTGCAGCCTATACAGTCTACAGCTAACATGCTAACATGCTCACAATGACAGTGGAGACAGGGAAATGTCCCCATCCAGATCTGAACCAGGGTCAGTTACCATCTCAACCCCTACGCCTTAATAACAAAGCTGATGTTTAGCAGGTGTAATGTTTAACTGAGGCTGATGGGAGCATCCTTAGTTCTACAGGTTATCTGATCAAAAGCCAAAGCAGCAGGTAAATTAAATCTTTGACCTGATGGTGGCACTGAATGTAACAACCTCTGTAGTCTCATTTTGACACTCGTTAGCAACCGCCTTTTTTAAGACACGTAAGCTTCAAACATCAGGAGTAGAGTTTACTGACCCATTTTATCGAGGAGAATAAAACCTGAAAATGTCTTGAGCTGTGTTAAGAAACCACAGACCCTTGTTCCAGACATTTAACCAGAAACACACTGACTTTGGGCGAGGAAACAGGAAGAGCTAACATGCTAACATGCTAACTTACTTCCTGGTTTTAAGACTCATTCAGCAGCTCTATATTACACTTTTAAAACATAATGTTAAGCTTATTAAGCTTCCAGGGAAAACTATTTTGCATTTAGATTTGTCCAATACTTTGTTTGACAACCAAAATGTCACGTCTTCACTGAAAGCTCCATAACATTATTTCTTTTTATTCATTTGGGTTTAAATTTTCTAAATTTTACTTTAAATTGTTACAAAATCATCTTTTGGGAAATGTCCAAGGAATTTTTAGGAAATCACAGGCTTGTATATAAAACATTACTCAATAATTCCTAACCCTAACCCACCTCCTGTGCTTTGTACTGAGAGGAGAGCAAAAGCGTGGACAGATGAAATAATTTTAAACATCAATTGTCAAAAATAAAGATAAAGAGTGATATATTCTGAGCTCATCGAGGACCATATTCAGAGTCCAACTCAAAAGGCGACATTAGTCCGTGGCAGAATATTTATAGCTCAGCTGCATACGTAGTGCAGCACACCAGCGACCTCTGACCTCGTCCCATGCAAGTGGATGATTAAAGGGCTTATTAAACTGTATCCTTAGGAGCTTTACCATGAAACTCTTAGGCAGAGGCGCTAGAAAGCAATTTTCAAACAAAACAAACAAGTATGGAGAGAGACTGGCTTTGGGTGGGAGCTAAGCTTACCCGAGCACTTAGCACCCTCCTGCCCCCAGTAACACTCAGAGATCTGCATTAACAATACGTCCTTCCATTCAGAATTCCAGTGGGTAATCTCAGCTGGCGATAAGCATCCCAGGCCAAGAATGGCAAAATATCTGGCGATAATAGGTTGGTGATCCGGTTGAACTTCTGAAAGGACTGTTTATCGTTAAGCACAAAGCAGCGGCGGAGAGGAGGAATCTGTCCATTAGAGGCTCGCCCAGCCGGAGAAAAAGTGGACCGGGCTAAGAAGTTAATTCAGTAATCATTAAAAGACATTTATGGCGAGTGGAGTACTTGAGTTGATCCCACTCAGAGAGAAGGAGAAAACATTTCAGCCTCAGGAAATGAGCAGACCGAAGGGGGCTTAATCGACCCTCCGTCCTCTTCAAGATTAAGTGGGACATTATCCCCTATAGCCATAATTGCTTGTATGAACTAGTTTAAAGTTGGATTATATGTGGGAGAGCATCGTGTCCATACAGAAGCGAGTGTTTAAAACACAGGACCTACATGTGATTCCTGTTCATATATATGTGTCCAACAACAGTGGTATTAGTGTAGGGTTCACTGTGATGGCAGGAGGAAAGGTCGGCCTTGAGGTCAACACAGGAGCCAGGAGGAAGGGCGGCTTCAAACATCTGGAGCTAGAGAGGTTCATCTGGATCCAGGGTTCCATAAAACTGTCAATAAGTTCCTCTGAGAGCCTCCAGTCGAACAGGGTGGAGGAGAAGTCATGAAGCTTGCCCCAATGGCAGGTTTCCTCAGAGGAAACTGTTTATCTGAGCTGTTTAATTCACATTATTATTGTTAAAAAATCAGTTCAGTCTGAAAATATGTTTTATCTGCCTCAACAAACATTAAATATTAACTTGTGTAGTAATTTGTCCATAAATGTAAATAAAAAGCAAAAACCTGTGACTGATCACAGATTTCTCTGATGGGACCTTCTATGTAAGAGGAGCAGATTAGACAGTCAGCAGTTTGTGAAAAGTATTTCCCTGTCACCAGGAGTTCGTAGCTACAGTCCAGAACTTTAATTTTACTCATCTTTCTCTGCTGTGTTCAGGGACATCATGTCTTTAACTGAGAAGAGAGGAAACTGTGTTTATTATATCCACACTTCAGAATGACGGAAAGATGTTAGCTTCTGTTAGCCCTACTAGGTTTGGTGTGGACGGACAAACAGCATCTTCATCCTCTCTGGGGATGAAACCTTTTCAATGACTCATAAAGATTTGTTGTTTCCATCTTTGTTGGTTCGACCGACAACATGTTTTCAGACTGTCTTCATCTGAACCCGTCTCTTTTAAGGAGCAAACCACTTCCATATAATCAGCAGCTGTGACCTTTGTTGTCGCTGATTTCTATTCGGAGGATAATGTTGATAATGTGAGTTCTTCACTGTCATGTCTCTCATTTTGTACTTCTTCTATTAAAACAAAGGACTTTTGTTGAGCTGTCTTGGTACCTGTGTTTGGGTTCCTATCCTGTGTCCCTGAGCTCTGTCATTATGATAAAATGACTGAATATTGATTAAATTAATTACATTTTCCATACGTTCACTTGGTGAGGAACTCACTTCCCCTCAGTTGTCTGCTATGAGCCACACGAGACGTTTGTCTCCGTTTCATCATCTTTAATCCTCCACGTTGGTGGTTTTCGTTGGGGAAATCGGTGCAGGACCTCTGGGGTTCACTATCCCAGAAAAACAAAAGGAGGGGAGAAATGGGATGAAATCCTGTTAATATCGACCTGCTTCACAGATTAAACTGATGCAACTGATGAGGAGACAACAAATTCTCATCAATAAAACATAAAGAGATGAGATAGTGTCCCAGGTGAGACCTTGGTCACAGTCCTCCACAAACTCTCTGTAAGGACCACAGGTGTTTTGGTACCTGGTCTGACCAGCAGACAAACCCTCATTGGTGAACCCACCGGACAGGAGACTGGAGGTCTGGAGGTTACATTACAAATCACCTGAAACCACCTGTCAGGTGTTCCTGTTTCAAAACAAGCAGTGGGCCCGGCTTGACCAGCAGCTGATCTGTTTCTAATCAGACACATCAGTGCTGAAGTCTACTGAGATCCTGGACGGACTGCAGGAGTCCTGAGCGGACCTGGACCCTGGCCCGGAGCTTCTGGTGAGATGTTTGTTACCTGTGTCTCCCCGGCAGCACTCAGGGCGTATCAATCACGTATCCAGATATGATCAGCCAAGGGCGAGATTGATGGTCTTTGTCACACACTGTGGAATCGTTACAGAGTGAACCCGCAAGCCCAGACCTGATCACCACAGACTGAGACTCTGGCCCAGACCCACAGTCCTACAGACAGAACAAAACCCAGACCCATTCAGCGGCCCAGACTGGAACAGGCCTGGGTCGCTGACCCAGACTGGAACAGACCCTGGTCCAACTTAGTCCCATCAGTAGTGAACAGTGAACCGTTACCTTCATCAGTGCACCGTCCGCGGTGGACCGCTGTATCTGGACGGGAGAGGAGACTCAGGAACAAGCGCCCTCTCACCTGTACACAAAGACAAACAACACATGATGTCATTCCCATATATTTACAGGCGTCCGGGCGGTCACTGTAACTAGGACTTCGTCAGCACATGAACACGTGTCTAAAAGGTTTTAGTTTACATTTAGGAATTGACCTCCATCTCTATATGTCACTACCCAGACTCCATTGACAAAAACAAGTTTCAGACATTTAACCAGAAACACACTGACTTTGGGACGAGGAAACAGGAAGAGCTAACATGCTAACATGCTAACTTACTTCCTGGTTTTAAGACTCATTCCAGCAGCTCTATATTACACTTTTACAAAACATAATGTTAAGCTTATTAAGCTTCAGGGAAAACTATTTTGCATTTAAATTTGTCCAATACTTTGTTTGACAACCAAAATGTCACGTCTTCACTGAAAGCTCCATAACTTATTGTTTTCTTTTATTCATTTGGGTTTAAATTTTCTAAATTTTACTTTAAATTGTTACAAAATCATCTTTTTGGGAAATGTCCAAGGAATTTTTAGGAAATCACAGGCTTGTATATAAAACATTACTCAATAATTCCTAACCCTAACCCACCTCCTGTACTTTGACACACAGAGGAGAGCAAAACGTGGACAGATGAAATAATTTAAACATCAATTGTCAAAAATAAAGATAAAGAGTGATATGTTCTGAGCTCATCGAGGACCTACTTATTCAGGTCAACTCAAAGACGACATTAGTGTCCGTGGCAGAATATTTGCGCTCAGCTGCATGCATTAGTGCCTTTTACCAGCGACCTCTGACCTCGTCCACATGCAGAAGTGGATGATTAAAGGGCTTGATAGAAACTGTATCATAGGAGCTTTACCATAAAACTCTTAGGCAGAGACGCTAAGAAGCAATTTTCAAACAAAACAAACAAGTATGGAGAGAGACTCGGCTTTAGGTCGGGGAGCTAAACACCGGCACTTAGCACCCTCCTGCCCCCCAGTAACCACTCAGAGATCTGCATTAACAATAAGTCGCTTCCATTCAGGACGTTCAGTGGGTAATCTCAGCTGGCGATAAGCATCCAGGCCAAGAATGGCAAAATATCTGAGCGATAATAAGGTTGATGGAATCCGGTTAGACTTCTGAAAGGACTGTTTATCGTTCGCTCGGCAGCGACGGAGGAGGAGGAATCTGTCCATTAGAGGCTCGCTGACGGAGGAAAAGTGGACCGGGCTAAGAAGTTAATTCAGTAATCATTAAAAGACATTTATGGCCGAGTGGAGTAACGAGTTGATCCCACTCAGAGAGAAGGAGAAAACATTTCAGCCTCAGAAATGAACGGACGGGGGGGGGGGGGGGGGGGGCTTAATCGACCTCCGTCCCTCTTCAAGATTAAGTGGGACATTATCCCACATGGCCATAATTGCTTGTATGAACTAGTTTAAAAGGATTGGATTATATGTGGGAGAGCATCGTGTCCATACAGAGCGAGTGTTTAAAACACAGGACCTACATGTGATTCCTGTTCATATATATGTGTCCAACAACAGTGGTATTAGTGCAGCAGGGTTCACTGTGATGGCAGAGGAGGAGAAGGTCGACGCAGGGTCAACACAGGAGCCAGGAGGAGGGACGGCTTCAAACATCTGGAGCTGAGAGGTTCACATCTGGATCCAGGAGTTCCATAAAACTATCAATAAGTTCCTCTGAGGAGCCTCCAGTCGAACAGGGTGGAGGAGAAGTCATGAAGCACTGACGGAGTTTCCTCAGAGGAAACTGTTTGTCTGAGCTCTGTTTAATTCACATTATTATTGTTAAAAATCAGTTCAGTCTGAAAATATGTTTTATCTGCCTCAACAAACATTAAATATTAACTTGTGTGGTAATTTGTCATAAATGTAAAATAAAACAAAAACCTGTGACTGATCACAGATTTCTCTGATAGGACCTTCTATGTAGAGGAGCAGATTAGACAGTCAGCAGTTTGTGAAAAGTATTTCCTGTCTGGGAGTTCGTAGCTACAGTCCAGAACTTTAATTTTACTCATCTTTCTCTGCTGTGTTCAGGGACATCATGTCTTTAACTGAGAAGAAGGAAACTGTGTTTGTTATATCCACACTTCAGGACGACAGGAAAGATGTTAGCTGTTAGCCCTGCTAGGACTTGGTGTGGACGGACAAACAGCATCTTCATCCTCTCTGGGATGAAACCTTTTCAGCTGACTGTAAAGATTTGTTTCCATCTTTGTTGGTTCCGACCGACAACATGTTTTTCAGACTGTCTTCATCTGAACTTCGTCTCTTTTAAGGAACCAAACCACTTCCATATAATCAACGAGCTGTGACCTTTGTTGTCAACAGTTTCCTGTTCGGAGGATAATGTGATAATGTGAGTTCTTCACTGTCATGTCTCTCATTTTGTGCTTCTTCTGTTAAAACAAAGGACTTTTGTTGTGAGCTCTGTCTTGGTGCCTGTGTTTGGGTTCCTATCCTGTGTCCTGAGCTCTGTCATTCGCGACAAAATGACTGAATATTGATTAAATTAATTACATTTTCCGCCCGTTCACTTGGTGAGGAACTCACTTCCCACTCAGTTTGTCTGCTGAGCCACACGAGGACGTTTGTCTCCCGTTTCATCTCATCTTTAATCCTCCACGTTGGTGGTTTTCGTTGGGGAAATCAGTGCAGGACCTCTGAGGTTTCTGTCCCATGAAAAACAAGGAGGAGAAATGGGATCGAGTCACTGTTCATCATCCGACCTGCTTCACAGATTAAACTGATGAAACGATGAGGAGACAAGCAAATTCTCTGTAATCTAATAAACATATAAAGAGATGAGGATCGTGTCCAGAGTGAGACCTTAGAGAGGTCACAGTCCTCCACAAACTCTCTGCTGTAAAGGACCACAGGTGTTTTAGTCCTGCCGTCTGACCAGCCGGACAAACCTACGACTGAGTGAACCCACCGGACAGGAGACTGGAGGAGTCCTGGAGGTTAACGACCCCACAAATCCACCTGAAACCACCTGTCAGGTGTTCCTGTTTCAAAACAAACGTGGACGACGACCAGCAGCTCGATCTGTTTCTAATCAGACACATCAGTGCTGAAGAGTCTACTGAGATCCTGGACGGACTGCAGAGTCCACAGACGGACCTGGACCTGAGCGAACTTCTGGTGAAGATGTTTATTTACCTGTGTGTCTCCCCCGGCAACACTCAGGTGACATCATCAATCACACATCATCAGATATGATCAATAGAGAGCGATTGATCTGAGTCTTTACATATCACACACTGTAAGATCTGATCTGTAGAGTGAACCCACTGACCCAGACCTGATCCTACAGACCCAGACTCTGACCCAGACCTGATCCTACAGACCCAGACTCTGACCCAGACCTGATCCAACTGACCCAGACTGGAACAGACCTGGTCCAACTGACCCAGACTGGAACAGACCTGGTCCAACTTAGTCCCATCAGTAGTGAACAGTAAAGACACGTTACCTTCATCAGTGCCGTCCATGATGGACACGCTGTCATCTCTGGACAGGAAAGGAGACTCCAGGAACAGCGCCCTCACCTGTACACAAAGACAAACAACACATGAAATTATCTATTCACTCATGTTTACAGAGCGTCCAGGCCGAGTGCTGTAAACTGAGACTTCAGGCAATCAGCACATGAACACGTGTCTAAAAAGGTTTTTAGTTTACATTTAAAGATTGACCCTCCATCTCTATATATCACTACCAGACTCCATTGACAAAAACAGGGATTTAACCAGGAGCTGCTGGAATACCACTGCCTCCATCTGTTAGTGTGTTTGTGTTACTGTGTGACTTTCAGAGGTGGAAGAAGTAATCAGATACTTTACTGAAGTAAAAGTACCACACAGTAACACAGACACACTAACAGATAGAGACAGTGGTATTCCAGCAGCTCCTGTTAAAACTCCTGTTTTTGTATACAGTATATACACATATATAAAAAACATATTTTAATTATATAATAACACACCAGGTGCATTACATATCTGTGTTATTATTTTCTGATATAATCATATTGTTTTATATTTAAATAAAAACTAATGCCCCCCCCCCCCCCCCCCCCAGTGTAATCAGCTCTGTGTTTGGCTGAACCAGGACCAGTCTGATAATAAGAGCAAAGCCTCAGATTAAATCACATTTTGGCTGAACGCTCTAGTCCTGTTATTACTGATTACTTAAAAGCTTTAATAGACTTTTTTCTTTTTTTGGCTCCGATGTCCTGATGATGATGATGATGATGATGATGAAGAGGCATTAGCTTCCTGTGAGGATATTAGCTGAAGTAATTCACTTGCGTAATGCAGAGGAGCTGAATGTGACGTCAGGAGATTATTGAACTGAGCTGTTGATCAGGAGTTTGATTACCTGATCAGATTCTTCACGTTGTTAATGCCTGGATGTCTGTTGTTGATTCATGTTATTGAAGCTGTTCCTTTGTTTTCCAATCACTTATTCACTTATTTTATCTTTTTACAATTTAATTATGTAACTTCTCCTTTTATTTGTCTATATTATTTCATTTATTTAAAAATATATAGTTTTATTTAGTTCTGTGTTGATTTGATTGTGTTTGGCTGCCAAAGCAAACAGGACAGAAAACAAACAAATAAAAAAACATTTATTTAGAGTAAATAATAAATAGTAAAATAAAATTCAACCCATGCAAAAGTTAAAAATTCAATTCAACATTAAAAATTAACAAGGAACAAATTAACAAATTTCACATTTCACACCAACATGTTGAACAGTCGGACATGCAGAAATAAACAAACACATTTTAAAAATCAATCCAACATTAAACACTAACAAGTAAAATTATTTCAATGAAGTAATCAATTAAAATGAAAATACTAAGAGTGTGTGTGTGTGCGTGTGTGTGTGTGTGTTACCCTGTCCAGCAGGTGGTCGGCCTTCTCTCCAGGCAGCAGGCGGAGGCCGGCCGTGGCCTTCAGGACCACCGGGGTGGAGTTCCAGACGGAGGGGGGGACGCTGGACTTGGCCACCTCCAACAGCTCCACGATCCCTGATGTACACTGGACACATGGGGGGGGGGTATCAGTCCTATTACACTTACACCTGGCTGAGCAATGATCCTGTGATGAACCTGTACCTTCTGTGGGTCGTCAGCGTACGCAGACAGTCCAGGTTTGATGGCTCTGAACGTCTCCTGGGCCAGTTTAGGAGCCTCTGCAGAGAAAACAGAAAACAGTTTGTGTCCACTCGTCTGAGACGATGAAAGAAAGACAGAGGAAGTCCCGCTGCCTCATTGAATTCAACTTTATTTGGTTTCTGACCGACTGATCCTGGACCTGTGCCTACATCTGAGCTGTCATTAAGCTCTTAATGACAATCCCAGTCTGTATAACTAACAGGTGCTGCCATTAGTCTGGTTAGCTCTGCTGCTAACAAAGGAGCCAAAACAGCACTCAGCCTGTGTGATTTAGCTTAGCGGCTAAATGCGATAACGAAGGCATTTGGCCCGAGCTCGGCAGGAAACTTTCTCTAAGCCTAATAAACCAAAAACCTCTCAAACACTCTAATGAGTTTGTGTCCATTTTGACTCTGCCAGCAGCTCCGCGACTTAGAGGCTGAAAGCTCCTCTTGTCTGCTGGATTCACATCTGGTAATTAATGTTTTGGGCCAACATGTGGATTTTAAATACACTAAAAGCAATTCAGAGAGGTCTGCTCTGTAAACCTTCACAATTTAATCTGAAAGGATCCATATGAATCCATTTAGCTTCAACTATAGAAGCTCAACATCCAAATGACCTTTTTTATATCTGGAGTAAATGTTAGTGTGTGTTCCAGGCTGGTGATGGTTCTCTCTGTGTTCTACTGTTCTCTACTGTTCTCTACTGAGCTGAGAAGAAAAAGACAACAGAGTGTCTGACAACATTATGATAGGATTCCTACAAAGTCAGAGCTTTTTATTAAAGAGGAAGATCCTTTTAGTTTAACCAGAAACATCTCTATATATCACCACCAGACTCCATTGACAAAAACAGGGATTTTACTGGGAGCTGCTGGAATACCACTGTCTCCATCTGTTAGTGTGTCTGTGTTACTGTGTGGTACTTTTACTTCAGTAAAGTATCTGATTACTTCTTCCACCACTGAAAGTCACACAGTAACACAAACACACTAACAGATGGAGGCAGTGGTATTCCAGCAGCTCCCAGTAAAATCCCTGTTTTTGTCAATGGAGTCTGGTAGAGATATATAGAGATGTTTCTGGTTAAATCTGTTCTAGAACAGATTTAAACAGAATGAGTCAGGGTTTGGTCTTAACTGAATGAATTAGAGCTGCATCTAACAATTATTTTCATTATTGATTAATCTGCAGATTATTTTCCTGACTGATTGGTTGTTTTTTTTTGTCTATAAAATGTTTGTGAAAAAAGTCCAAATGACATTTTCAAGTGTCTTATTTAGTCTGAAAAACAGCTCAGACAAAAAAAAAAATCTTCACATTTAAGAAGCTGGAACCAACAAAATTCATACTTTGTCAATCCACTAATGGATCAATCGTCTCCAGACTAAATCTGTTGTTACTGTCTTTGTAGGACAGTGTTTACTCTCACATTCTACTGTACTCTACTGTACCTTGGTTCTCTATCTGGAACTTGAAGATGTGGACCCTGGTCCCGGTGCTCCCAGCGTCGAACATGATGCCGTACTGGAAGCTCGGTCCAGCAGCAGAGGCTGAGCGTCCGTTTCCGGTCTGGTCCGAGCCGGGTCGGCGGTGAGGAGGTAGTCTGTAGGCTTCAGGCTTCGAGACGCCGTAGTGACGCTTCACAAACATCAGGTAGGTGAGCAGACAGCACACGAAGATGAAAACTCCGGCCAGCTTTGGTCTCTTCATCTCGACTCATTCTGTGCTGCAGCCTGAGAGTCTGAAAACACAGTCTTTAATATTCACATTAAACAGGAGACGTCCCTCGACAGGCGTTCTGTATGTGATCGGATGCAGGTTTCACCAGTGACACCTACTGTTTAACAACAACATGTATGAGGCTGCAAATGTTGTGGATTCAGATTGATCAGTCTGATTTGTGAACAACTATAACTACTGCAACAGGACTATATATATATAACTTTATATTTTAGCTGTTTCTATAAAGAAGATTTCCACAGACTGCAACTGTTGGAGGAATATCCATCATCAATGTTCACCTACATGTAAACTGACATTAAATCGACAGATATTTGAATGGACTTTGGTGTGGAATCATTTCAGTTTCTGATGTTTTTTCTGTGATCACTCCTACACTCACATACAGGCTAGTGAAGGCTAAGCTAAAATAAATCTGTATATTCAAGCTGACATTAAATCGACAGATATTTGAATGGAGTTTGGTGTGGCTCCATGTTAACGTGACTCTGACTGAGCAGCTGCAGGACATTCATTAGCTCTTCATCATATGTCACAGATAAGCTGTTTGTTTACACATCACGATGTATTTAGCAGATGCTAACAGTCAGCTGACACCTGACACCGGCAGCAGTTAGCCTGTTAGCATGAAGGTGCTGCCACAGTTTCCCGCCGGTCGAACATGAGTTTCTTTAGCCTGAGAACAAACCGTGAACCGTGTGGAAACGCACCGAGCAGAAACCGTCCGCAGCCGCTCCGTTAGTTCAACACTCCGCTCACTTCTCTCCTCATCCTGCTCCTTCATCCAACTCCACTGTCAACAATACAACCACTGCGCCTTCTGATGACGTCACATGACGCACGGCGCTGGGTACGTGGCCGAAAACACGAGGCAAAGAAAGTTTGTTTTGTTTTTCTGCAACTTTTTCTTCTTTGGTTTGAATAAAACATGATGAATTCATTTATTGAACTTATTTAACAGATTTTTTACATTTAAGAAATGAATAAACACGAACATATAATTATGTAGTGAGATGTAATCTAATGAATCTGCTTCAGTGTTTTTAAACTAACTTTGTTTTAGCTTTTAATTCTTATTCTCAGCTGTTTGTCTTTTTTTATAACGTGTATAAAAATAAAAATAAAGCTTTATTTTAAATGTGTGACATGTTTAAATAGGGATTTTAAAAAGTTAAAGATCAAATTAATCTATTTCTCTCTCCTACTTTTTGATTTAATGTATTTCATATTATGATCAGTTCTTGTTAAATTGCTCCTCACACATGTTGATTAATCTAGAGATAAAAGAACAACTTGATATCACCAACTCTTTATATTTAATTCATATTCATTGTCTTTATTTTGCTTCTCTAAAATAAGGTCCTTGGGATAATGTTAAACCACAGTCATATATCTCTAAAAATAAAATAAAATCTGACACTTCCAGAATTCCTTGATGTGAATAATCAGAGTCTGATGTTATAGATTTGAAGTTGAACATCATTCAGTCTTTCATTGTATTTTTCTCTTGTTGATCTGTGAGAATAAAGACCAGGACAGAGTGTGGTCCTGCTCTCAGAGGATGAACCCTGTCAGACCTGTTCTCTCCTGTGATGACCTGTGCTGCTCTGTAGGGGGCGCTGTCACCACCTCACACTGACTCATCAACACAGTGAGGAATCCTGTTCCCTCCTGTGAGTCTGAGCAGCAGTTGGTGAGATGCTTCATTAACCTGCAGCAGCCAATCAGACGCTGACGTAGGGGGGTGGGGGTGTGTGTGGGGGTCTATTCATTCACCATATGGTTAGAGTGTGTGTGTGTGTGTGGAGGCCTTTCTCTGTTCTCATTGATCAACAGGGTGGAAGGAGGATGACAAACTGTTGCTTTACCCCCCCCCCCCCCCCCCCACTGCTGAACTAATAATAATAATAATAATGATTAATAATAATAATTTTGATTCATACAGCACCTTTCACACATGAGCTCTACATACTTTATATATAAGACAAATAAAACATTAAATCGACAGATATTTGAATGGAGTTTGGTGTGGAGCAGCAGTTAGCCTGTTAGCAGGTCTGTGAAGGTCTGAACAGAACCAGGAAACTGGATCATGGAGCTGGAGTGAGTCCAGGTGGAGACTGAGCTCAGAGGTCAGAGGTCAGAGACAGGTGAGGAGAAGGTGTAGTGAAGTCTGTGAGCAGGTGAAGGTGTGTGTGTGACAGCTCAGGTACAGGACACAAACACACGCATGAGGATCTTTATCCTGCAGGTTCCAGGTGATGCTGAGTTGATGAACACCAGGTGTGCAGATCACGTTCAGGTGAGACACCTGAGGCAGAAACAGACTCAGGTTTGATTTGTTTCAGCTGCAGGTGGAGAAACCTGTTAACCTCTGACCTCTGACCTCTGACCTCAGCAGTCAGGATGTGACGTGGGTCAGTATAAACATGTTTTACAGTGAATGTTCACCTGGAAACATGATCTGTAGGAAGAATCCTCCAGTCCAGGTCTGTCTGTCTGTCTGTTTCCTGCTGTCTGTCTGTCTGTCTGTCTG